>JADMLD010001397.1:12572500-12882500 GCA_017589585.1 Phylloscopus whistleri
AGGAGTATTAGTATTGAACTATACGATAGAAAAACACACTTGACCACTAGTTTTTAAAATATTGCCTTCTGTCCCTCTGCCCTGAGTTCATCCATCTATAATTTTGGGACATACAATACATGCATAACGTGCCATATATTGATATCTAGAAATCCAAGTACAAAGATGTATCTAAAATACCGTATGTTTATTTCATTCACATATTACATGCAGTAATTCCTTACAAAGCAAAGATTTGTCCTGTAATGTGATCTGATGTGACCATTAAATCTTGGATGAAATATTAATAATTTATTTTGTATTAAAATCATAACACTTCAGCTCCTATTTATACTGTCTGAAATGTTTTTAAAGTATTTCTTTATCCTAATACTCAAGAGGCAAATTATTAAGCACTAAAAAATTCCTTGTCTCTGCCACATTATTGTGAAAGAAAACATCTTTCTGCTGAGGTATTAAAGAACACCGAGATGTTTTATATTCTGTTCAAATGTCCAGTTATGGTATTTTGTATGTTTCAAAATACTGCAAGTGAGAAGATGTATCTCCATTATTTTTTTCAGGTAAGCTGTTTTAAAATAAATGTAAATTGCATTGCAATTCCTGAGATTCCTCTGCTGAAGTTAAAATAAGAAACTCAGGAGGTGGTTTCAGTATCTTCTGACTATGGTGCGAAACTGCTTGTCTGACAAGACAGTATTTCCTGTGCATTGCCCTAGAAGGATCAAACATAAAATCCCACATAAGACAGAACATCTGTTTATCCCCACAATCCCTTGCCCATTCATCCATGCAGGCTGGATGTATATCCATTCTGAGCTTTCTTTCCTCCATCAGGAAGGAATTTTGGAAAGTTGTTAATGTAACCTGCAGAGCTCCATGTGTAACTGAGTGGCATTCTACAGCACATGCCTGTTTTGAGTACTGTTTTCTTGCCCTAGTATTAACTGTCACTATTAATAGTTACTTTTGGGAAAATACACTCTTGCACAGGACTGGATAGCAGCAGAATTTAAGGGGACTATAAATGCTGACTGAATAAGATATTCTTAGCAGCAGCTGCCAGATAGTTCGATCTTTCTTCATTAGTAGGAATATTAAAGTTGTCTAAATAGAGCCTCTCCTAATTAGCTTTAGTGACAAAAGGGAGTCTTTGAAACCGCATCATCCAAATTGGCTGCAGGGAGAGATTCCAAACTAGACTCAAGGTACCATGTAAAATATTCTACTGTAACTCATCTTCTGCTATTGTAATTCAAGTCCCTCCTAAGCTTATTAATTCAGAAGGAGTCCTAATGATAATATAATCCTCTTATGTTTATAATGTTTTTCTTTTGCAAGAAGTAGGGTAGAACTGCCACTGTACTATCTAATGAGTCATTAAATTCATTTCTAAATAGTGAGAAAAAGAGGCCACACAGGCATAATTTAGGATTTTGCTTCAACAGTTTAACAGGATTTCTTGCCTGCTGAGATTTGGCCAAATAGTCTTTGAGAATCTTGATTTGTGAAAGATCAAGTAATTTTGCTCCTCATTATGAAGATTTAACTGAGCTTATAATCCTAAAACAAACTGGTTTTAGAGAACACATTACAGCAAATACAAACATTTTAGTCATGGCTGACACATCGAGTGATGTACCAGTAACTCCTGTCCTGATAAACTGTCATTGATTAGTCCTGATCAAACACTTGTTTTGTTTTGCCAGTGAGTTACTACATTCATATTTAATAAAGGACTTACATTTCTCCTTAAATTTCACCTAAGAAAACAAGAGTTACACATTTATGCTAAAATAAGGATGTACTTTAATGATTTTTTAAGGTGGTCAGAAATTGTGGTCAACAAAATGAAGATGTATAGCTGTATTGACCTATTTTCTTACCTTTATTTTCCTTCTATTCCTTCATCAAAATTATATTCCTCCTAGAAAAACAAAGTAACATTATCACTGCTGTCCTTACTTCTTTAATCTCCATGCATATATAATAAGAATTAATAATATTATTAAGAACTAAAAATAATTTACCAGATTTAAGCATCCACTATTTCACAGTAAATCTTTAAAATGCAGAAATTGGAAATAAATATTCTTGTATTTACAAGCTACGTCTCCTGAAAATCACTGGATTTGTTTAATTTTTTTAATAGAAAAGGAAGCAAAATAAAATTTGTCAGGATTTATATGATATATGAATTCTATCAAGACATTGAAAACAGTAAAGATAGGCAAGAACATAGAGCACCCTCATGAAACTTGTCATGCTGAAATTATCCTTTAATTATTCATTACTCATTTCATTATTCATTCTTTATATTTGATTATATTTACCATGTCCCTAAGTTATTTTTTTGTGTATGTTACCATTCACTTTCAAATGTTTTTGAGGCCTGCACTGCATATATAGAGCATGCAGTGCATATAGTATCTGACACTCTATTAAAAACCTAAAGGCATTTAGAATCAAAATCTGTAATCATGTAATCATTTTAATGAAGAAAACAACTTATGAGCATTCCCTGTTCATTAGTCACTAGATAGTTTCTGTATATATTCCACCTCTGCTGTTGGGACTGAGATCATTTGGGTCAAGCTTCCAAATGGTTAATTTCTATAAATATATGCTTCAAGAGTTGTTAGCAGTTTCAGCCCTTCACCATAGAAGTCCCACATGAAGATTGACCCATTTGATGCATCAGCTATTTTTAACCTGTATATCCAGGCTCCACAGTCAAACTGATCTCCAGTTTCTGCAGCATTCTAACTTTAACCATGAAAGCCAGACTTTGGAGCATTCGTCTTGCCAGTGTTATCAACTGTTTGCCACATATTGCATGCTTCTGGGAAAAAGCCAATAGTGGCTGGGCATCAGAAGTGGAATAATTTCTTATGGCCATCTTGGGATTTCTGGTGGTTAAAAGCAAGGTGTTTCTCCAGTGAGTTAAGGAAAGTAAATATCAGATGATCAGATGTGATATAATTAGCTTGAGCTTATTCAAAAAATTAGTTGAATACTAATTGCATTCTTTGCAGCCATGTGTTGTAAAACTCATGGAGTTCTACCAGTGGTTTAAAAGGGGTACTAAAAATAATATCTTTTGGAGAAAAATCAGATAATCATCCCATTTGTACCACAGAATGATCACTTCATCTTTCCTTGAAAATATGGATCTGAATACGGAAAGACACAAAATCTTGCCATGCTTACCTTCTGAACTGGTGCCTTTTGAACTGCCTTGTTTAAATCCTAAGCTTCTTGAGATTTGAACTACTTCTCATTTTTATTTTACTCAGGATCAGCATAGGTCAGTGAGACATATCTGTTGTATATCTGTTAGTAGCAGTTTATGATAACTACTCTCAGAAAGTGTCAGAGTAAAATAAAAACAATTATAAAACATTAGCAAAGTTTAGTCATAACATTGAGAAAACAAACGGCGTAGCTCAGTTAAAACAATTCCACTCTTAAATCAAGATTTTTTTGGCAAGCAAACTTTATAATAATATAGTTTTTCATTTTCATTTTCATAGTATGAAATGAAACCTGAGGATCATAAATGCAACTAGAACACTCATCAGAAAACATTTTGCATTTAATTGCTTGCTAGTTGAAACTTATTGCAATTCAAAACCCAGAGATTTACTTAAGAGGCTACATTGGAAAATATGTACAAACAGATACCATGGGGACTATTCCAACACACCATAAATCTGGAAAATTGTAACTTGTCACTAAATGGATTCATTTGCTATGGTGGTACAGTACAAGCAGAGACAAGCAGCAAAGGGAGGACATGGCAGGTAGGTGTTTCAGTGGTAATAACTTAATAAGTGACTCTGAGGATCTGTACCTTTTGGGTGGTAGAGAGTGACCCTCATTCCCAAAACTCAAGGTGCCTTCTTGTAGAACTTTTACATACTCACACAACCACCATTCACGTGTTGTCATCCCTATTTATTTAATTTCTAAAATAAAATATAAAAACTCAATTAAAGGAACAACATAACTTACTGTAGAGAACCTGCCTGAACCTCTGCACTCAAGGACTATCAAGTCTCAGACTAATGTCCTATAAATGTTTTCTGAATGGTCAGGACACTGTGTTGAAATTAAGCGTGCTTGTTATGTGTTTCACATAACCTCTTGAGAGTTGCTTTGACATGGGTATTGTTCCTGGAAGAATTTAAGTCTTAATTTTAAAATGCAACTGGATTCAAAAGAGGGCATAAGGGGCACACTCTATACAGTGCAATGATTCCTGAACCAAGAAGTAGGGCTTGTTGCTTCTATTAAACTCAAGTGTACACTTAGACTATGCCTGGATCCAGAGCTAGGCTGAGTTCTGAATTCTAACTCAGATTATTCCTATACCACCCCCACAAGAAGATTTAACTAGCAAACTCTTCTTGGACTCAGAGCACTTGTATGCTTTCTTTGAAACTAGGCCACTGTTCAGGACTTAGTAGAAAAGCAAAAAGTGATCCACCACCTGCAAAATATGCGACCAAATTCCCCATCTCATGAGGAGGGTTTCAAAACTGTTAGATATTTGTGTGAATGACATCAGCAATGGATTAACTACTACTATAGGTGACTAGGCACTGTCCCATGCTCCATAGCTGATATTATCATAGGAAATAAATCAATAGCCATGACCTACTAAATTTCAAGCTATTCAGGCTTCAATTAGCATTAGTATTATTTTCTGCAGATTCCACAGTTCATTAGCAAGACTTGACAGTCCTGACAGCTGGTGCTTTGGAGCACTGCTGTATAGTATTCTTCAGTGACCTTGATGAACCTTTTAAATCACTTTAGCTCTGTTTTGGAGAACAGATTGTCCATGCTGAATTTATAACCTGCACTGCTACTGAGGCAGCTTTCTTGGCCAGCTTCTGTCTCCCAATTTCTGAACATCTGCTATTCAGAAAATCTAAGTCATCACCTGAATACTGGATGAATTTACAGGTAGCCAAGTTCGTAAGGACATAGTTTTCTTCATTTCCCATATAATATAATGGGGTTAATATGAATTTTTTTAAATTCCTAATTTAGTGTGCTTTACAAAATGAAATTACTGAAAGTGAGCTTTTCATCATGTAAATATACCAGCACAGTCAGCAATGCTTGAAACTGCTACAGAAGCATTTACTGTCATGCCCTAGAAAAAATGAACTTTGTTTCCTTTACATTCTTAGTTTTTTTTGTTTAATTTCACTGTTGTTGTTTTCTTGCCAGCTAGCAGCATCTCTCTCCATAATCCTGCATTCTCCTGTGAGTCAGAACCAATTTTGCCTGTCACTATAGATTTAAGATTTTTGGACAGTTGCCCAGACACTCAGCAGAGTCGCTTTTCTCCTTTGTCTTTCCAGTCAGTATGCACTAAGTGCTCATAACTCACATTAACTAGAATTGAGGCAAAGCAACAAATTGAACAAATAAGTATAATGACTGGCAGGGAGAGCAGAGACCTGTTTATAATTGCTTGGTTTGCTGAGTACATGGATGTTAACATGACTCACTCAAGGGCAATTATTTAGTAGCTTCTGACAGGTGTGATATGGTATTGTTGATTTTGGCAGATAGCTCCAGTACAAGTGTTCTAGTCGACCTTGAAAAATCTGACATCAGCATACACTGCCATGGCCCTGATGCTGATTCTTCTCTTTTATAAGAAATGAAACTTTAATTCTTTTTATCTTTCAATTCTTTTCGTATTTTAAAAAATATCCCGGATTTACTTTATTTCTTTGTTTTTGTTTGTTTAGGGGTTTGTTTATTTGTTTGTGGGGTTTTTTTATTTGTTTCTATTGCTCCCAGAATTATAGAATTGTTAAGGCTGGAAAAGCCCTTTAAGATCATCAAATCAGCTGCCAAAATAGTATCACCGCTATGATCGCTATTAAATCATGTCCTCAAATACCATATTCACATGCTTTTTAAACACTTCTAGGGATGATCACTCCACCACTTACCTGGGAAGTTGCTTTACAAATTATTCGGTAAAAAAAAAAAATTCTTAGCGTGTAATTCATACCTCTCCTGGTGCAAAATCTCTCTCCTTTTCAATATTTCCTGCAGATAATAGTGTGCTTCTCCCCTTTTTGTCCACAAATGTTAACAGATACTTAAGAATTATCTTTATTCATAGTAATTCAGGTCTTTGGGGTGAAACTTTCATTTCTCTTGAGCTAACGTGTCAATATTTTCCCATGAAGTTCCCACAGTACCTGGGAGCAGTGGTTACTCATGATTATTGCACAGGGCCATTTCCATTCTCTGACTAAGTATCAAGCTCTGGCAACGTGTAATCAACAAAATTTTGCTGACTTGCCACGAGGATAGTGATTTGAACACCAAGAGTATTTTAAAATTACCTGGTTGGATAAAAATAAGTATTTAGCCTGCCTTAAAAATCAAGCGCTTTAAATGTATCTGATTTTGACACAAAAGTGTAAATTTTCTTAAGTGTAAGTTTTCTGTACACAGTAATTTCAGGAAAATTCAATTAATAAAACATTACTGAAAAGGTCCTTAAATGGGGACATAATTTCAGCTGAAATAAACTCATTTTTCTTACAGAGAAATATTTAAGGAATATTCTTTATTCTTTGCCAAGCTCTGATACTTATTGACCTTCAGGTGAGTGTAAATTGGACTGCAGTTATCACTGCAGTCTTGTTCTAAAGTTTAAGCTCTTAGAATTTAAAAGAACCCAAGTGATATGGAATAATCAAATACATTTTGTGCTCTAATTATGAACACACACAGATTAGAACTCCTAGGCAAGATCAAAGACTGATTTCTTCCCTAGTATTTAGTGTACCATGATTAAGAACATTCTAATACACAGTAAAAAATAATTATCAATTTATATATTGAGAGCTTTAGCAAAGACAGTGAAACTATTCCCCACACTGCAAGAAAATGCACAAGAAGCTTCTACTGTCCAGAGAATGCTGCAAAGTTACTTAAGTGAAATTCTTGCCTTACACAGCAGTCTTTCATAGCATGCTATAACTAGTAATCTACCCAGGATCAGAGCCAAAGAGGGATTAACCCATCACAGAAAGACATTCTATTTTCAGCAGCAGGCATAAATGCCTAGTGACTGAACACACTGAGCTTTGTGCAATATGCCACTGCAGTTTGCTGCTTGCTGAAAAAGGGTACTATAATTTATCTTAAGCTCATAATACTGTGTTGATGTATCACACCTGTTAAATTCATGTTAGCGCAGTAAACTGGTAAATCAGATACATCTTCCAAAATCCTTCTTTGGTGATTCTTGCCGTTTAGAAAATACAGCTACATCTTAACAGCAGAATCAGATCCTTCCTACCATCTCAGATGGCCCCTACATGTAAAAGAGAGTTGGCCAGCTGATCAATTTTTTTTCTCCTTTATTAAACTGACGGTTGAAGCATTTACTGCAAGTGACCTTAGTCCCCAGAGAAATATGCTTTAGTCCTTGTAGTAGAATTCATGAATCTGATAGAGGGATTGGAAAAATATTTCTGTGTAAGGGGCACGCTCTTTTGAGTTTTTATCTGTGTCTTCACAGATCACAACCTGTGTCCATGTACTGTGAGACTGCAGTTATTGCCCTGGAATGCTCCACACCTGGCTGTGACAAGGCGTCTGACATAACACTGCAGTGGCTCAAAAAGGCTACTCAACAATCAAGAGAAATGCTCATAGTTGGGTGGGGAATATTACAACGATAATGTTTTAGCTATATCATCATAGAAGCATATCTGATCAGCATTTCCCAGATGACAGACCAAGGAATATAACTGATAGACTCAAAAGTCCTCTTGAGAATAAAGTACTTCATGTTACTTTGTGTCATGCATGTTAACCCCTTTTAACTTATTCTGGTAGTTCTTTGCTATTATTGATTTTAAAGCCCAATGAAGAGTATTCTCTATAATTGATGGGTCAGTGAAGATCTCTCTCTCTAATGCAGGTCTTATGAAAGCAGCTCACAATTTAAATAAGCCAAGAACTTGTCCTTTATCTAGCTTTGTTCATCATTAAAATGTTTCTGAAAATCATATACACTCATTTTAATATACCTCAAAGTAATATTTTATAAATTAGATATAGTTTCTCATTTTGTGCAGTAGAAGAATGATTAGCTATTTCCTATTCTGCTATATTTTCATAAATGTTTGTGTGATACTGTCTTATTTAAGGCACATCAATTGATCTCTTTTCTGAAAACCCAGTTATTTACCTCCATTTGTTCAATGTTCACAACTCTTCACAAATATTATTCATATTCATTTTTATTGCTGTGGAATCTGGTACTTCTGTCAGATACACAAATATCAGAATTCTGCACTAATTTAGATTCCCAATTTCATGTCCTTCTGGAATGAAATTGTAATTCTGTGCATCTATGCACAAAAGACAGGTTTTGCTTTTAATTACAACTTTAAATGGCCAGCCTTTTCAATTAAGCGATCAGCAATGCAACTTACATCTTCTGAAATGAATGATTGTGTGTTGAAAACCAGTCTAAATTTACACTACACAGAAACTATGTGACAGGGTAGAACTCAAGGGTAGGATGCAGTTCCCTAGAGTGATTGTCCATTTTTTTTTTTTTTACTTTTTTTTAAGCTTACCCATTCCCCTATATATCTCACAAATTGTCCAACAAATGGAACAGTTACCCTAGAGATAGCAAACTAATTCAGCCACAGTACAGATCTACCTGGTGCACTGAAGTAGGCATCGCTGAGGGGAAAATGATGTGAGATCATGTCATTTTCGATCAGAACTCTGTAGGTTACAAAACTAGAAAGACCCATCTTGATCATCCAGTCTGACAACCTTTATAGGAACAGGCCGTGGGAACGGCTCAGAATGAATTCTGCTTTCATAATGCATAAGTACAGAGAAACAGAATTAAAAATGTGTAAGCAACTTTCATTCTGACAGTCCACAATTTTGCAGCATAGATCTTTTTCGAGAGAGGGAAAAGGGTACAACAGTTTCATGTTTAAGTCCTGGTTGCTGTTTTTTCCAAAGCAATCAGAAATTCCATCTGAATAATCTATAAATATCCTCCTGATTCAATTTCCTTCCCTCTGGGGTGCGTAAAGTACTGGCTTTGTAGCGTGCCAGTGAAGTGACCATGTTGTCTTACTGTCCTAGATGCCAAGGAAGGGAGGCTATGGAAGCATTGCCACCAGAAATTAAGGTATGTCATTTATGGGGCAGTGAAGGAGATTGCAGGGTGGGATAGAGGGCTATGTTTACAGCTGGGAAAGAGGGAGCTGGGATAGAAGCAGAAAGGGAGATTTATTATGCTTTATTTTCTTCGTGTGATGATTATCATGTTCTCATGTCATGGCATGTGTTCCTTGGAACAAAACCCTCTTCCATAACTATTTTTCTACTTCATTTACTTACAGACTAAGTAGTTTCTAAGGCATTCTAAGGCCACTACTCATTGTATTGGCAAACACCAAGGCCACTATATTAATTACCAGTGCAAGTCTCAGCCTCACCTAAGGAGGTATCTGATAGACAGAATGTTTCCCTGTTGATTGTAAATAAAGAGCACTAAAACATGGCAGTCTCTCTCTATGTATTAAGTATCAAGACCATGTGTCAGTGTCTGGTCAGAATAGGGTGGATTGAGCACTAGGCAAAGAACAGAAGGAATCCCTACTGCTCTCTGCATCAGCTGGACAAGTAGGTCTGCTGGGGTTCCTTCAACAGGAGGCAACACTTTGGGAGCAGAGGAAGCAGCAGAGTACCTGCCTCTACTGCCTTCCCACACCACATCTGCCCTCTGTGCCCAAGGTGCCAGGCTGTGTCACACAATGTGTGTCCTGAGCCCCAGGCTTGCTCACCCAGACAGCTCTCACCCTGCATATCTAGGGCACTAGTTTTACCTTGCCTGATTTCCTATAAAGTTGTACATAGAAAGTATCATAATAATCAACAAAGCTTGCAATTGTGGGCCAAATCTCACTTTCAGGCGTACTTGAGTAAAGCTGGAATTGAATAGTTATACATTTTTCAGATCTGAGAGAGTATATAATCTATTTCCCTCATCCAAATGTCTCATCTTTATTCCAATCAGCCAAAAAGTTTGATCCCAACTACACAGATTTGATTTCCAAAATCAGATGGAAATGGCCAGCATAAAGCCTGCAGTGTATTTTACCCACAGTCATCATGCAGTTAATGCTGTGAAAGTAACAGTGCTGTTTGGGGGATGGGCTAAAGCCCTGCCTGAATGTTTCTTATCTAAGAAGGAAAGAGATCTTTCTTATTGCTGCTATTAGTCTGACAGCAGTGCTGGAGGGACCAATTCAAATTTAAGAGCTAAATTTAATCTGAAATTATCAATACCCTGGAACTTGCCATGTCCCAAAAGATTAGGCCAAATAGCAGCATCATATATTCTGAGCTCATGTTGAAAACCACTGTGTAGTTACTAATTCTATTAGGGAGAGCATATCTCCTCTTCCTCACCCATTTTCAGTGGATAAACTCATGCTAATGAATTTGACATTTCAGTATTCAAAAAATCAATGGTTAGCAACATACAGAAAAACCTTTGGAGCCAAGGAAAAATACATTTCATGTAACTGTCATAAGAGAAAACATTTATTTTTTAATCCAAATGGGTAATGCCTTTACCATCAGTAAGTGAATTTTTAAAGCTAGTATTCGTTCCTGACATACAAATCCTTTAATGGCACATTGTGCATGAAGCTGTGTACTACAAGCTTAGGGGGGCATCCATGCACACACAGATTCTTTCAAGACCAGTTTTAGGTGTTTTCCAATCATCACCCTAGCACACATCTAAAAGTCACTGTGTCACTGGCCCTGGCAGCTTGTCTTAGCTCAATACACAAAACTTAGCTTTGGGTTCTGAGCAATGTGACAAGCAGTTTAGATGAAGCTTTTTTTAGGGGTTAGATTATTTTTTCTATATTATACAAGGGTTTTCTGTATCCCTTGAGTCTTCCTGTATGGCACTTGGTATAGAATAGCTGAATAAGGTACAGAGGGGCTAATTTTTTTCTGGTATTATCTGGAAGGTAAGCTATTGTGTCCAGAACCATCAGACATTGGGAGAATCACACATCATGAGTTATTACAGACTCATAGCTTATTCTTTATTTTCCTACTCAGTAGAAATGTGGACCAGAAACTGTGGATGAGACAATGACCCAGATAAAGCAACACTAACATCACTATTATTTAAAGACAGGTTTTGGTGAAAAGGGGTAGTTTTAATTAAGAACTATGAACATTCTGTGTTTCTAAGTCAGCCATAGGCATATACTCTTACCATGTTGAAATCAAAGATTTGACTGAGAGTAAAAGAAGTACGCAACCTCAACTGAGATAAAGGAAAATATACTCCATTGAATTCAATTGAACTTCAGCACTTTCAGAATATTGGAAATGTTTAAAGAGTTGCAGAGTTGGAGTACATATATCTATCTTTCCAAAAAATGTATAAATGGAACTACACATGCCAAGTATCTGCATATCTCTAGCCACCAAGTAGTCTAACTCTGCATTGAAGTCAAAGCAGAGAAAAAAATCTGGATATACTCAGTGTAAACATCTAAAAGGCATAATTATTATTTTTAAAGCTATATCCAGAGAAACACAACTTTCTAATATAAATCTGTATTGAAAGAAGTATGAAAAGAAGGTTGAATGTGTGTACAGAAAGTTGAGACCCAAACTTGTTTTTAACTTGACTCTCTACTTAACATCCAGTTGCTGTACCAACTGCAGTAGCAACTGCTTGGCTTGGAGCCCTCTTTTGCTTCTCTTTGTTTTGATATGACTGACATGGCATTATGTTAAAAGATCTTTCTCTCTGAATAGCTGGTTTGGAGATTGTGTAGAAATTTTTAAAGACTCCCTAAAAAAAGAGAGGAAAAAAGCTGATGGTAAAAACCACCTGTAGTCTGTAGTCTGTAGTACAAGCAGTATCTCCCCCCTACCCTTCCAAAAAAACCCACATTTTCTTTGAAACAGTTGCCTCAGTTACATAAACGTTTCTTTATATGTCCAGTTCTGAACATTGTCACCTATCAAATATGGGAGCCATTTATACATTCTACAGAGCATTAAAAATCCTGTGTCTGCTCTGCTTTGTAACTGGCATTACCACCAGACTATCCAGTGATGAACATCTAGCAAGAGCTAAGCTCTCCTTTCTGATTTAGAAACAAACAAGCCCTTCCACTCCAAGATGTTTACTTTGCTATCCACTATCAGTCTGAGAACTCACATCAGCCATTATTCAGAGCATCTGTTTACCAGCCCCTTCTTGTTCCATTGAAAGTCAATACCAGAACTGCCTTAGTATGCAATGTCACAGCAAAATTTGCTCTGGTTCTGGTCAGCTGCTGATACCTAAAAACAACCCTGAATGGCTTTTTACTTTTGCTGAACATATAAGAGCAAAGAAACAAGTACAGCAAGGGGACAGCAACATGACCTTCTGCTGCAGCATCTCAAAAAACCTTAACAGCAGTGTAAATCCAAACTGTCTTCCTGCTGAACAGTTGTGGAGGATACTCTGCCTCTCTGATTCATGGCTGATCCCTGAGTTTTTGTCAGTGTACCATCCTGTACTTGGTCTTGTGTATTGGTAATAATCACCCACCTTCCTAATCTGACCCAACACCCATACTTCTGTAAATCTGTATTTCTACATTGTGTAATGCTCAACTATTCAGATATACTATGGTTTATCCCCCAAAGAAGCAAAGTTCACTAGCTAACACAGAGTATTCAGTTAGTACTCAGTTGGCCGACAGAGACACAGTCTGCCATATAAATAACCTGATAAAATGATCAAACATCATTCTCTTCCTGACAATGGCAAAAAGTACCCTACCAAACCAAATACAACCAGCATCTCATCATAAATGTATTTCAGCCATTTAAGTGGGAGGCAAGCGTGTGAATTCCTTTTTTAAAGCAAAAATCACTATGTCATAATTCTTGATACTTAGCAATTAGTTTGGCGTCAGAAAAGGAACTCTAGTCCTTAGGACTCTCAGGAATACCCTGAGAGAAATATGGAAGCATAAACATAAAGCTTTAAGGAAGCTTTAACTTTTGCACACAGGAGAGTTTTCCACTGAACATTTAAATGCAGGGATTTGGTTCCCTAAATATAAACAGCCTCTACTGAAAAATTGGGTTAATAACAATATGTCTGGAAAAGTATTTGAAATCCAAGCATTTTTTCTTGCAGTCTGTCGTGTGCCACACAGTGCTCTTAGCCCAACATGAAACTGGAAGTCTGTTTCCCCGAAAAATGCAGAGCCTGCTACAACTTTCATCTGTGCCTGCCAGAAAACTCTGACTGAGAGGTTTAATGGCTGCCGGTTCCGCATATGTTTCTGTCAACGTGATCCTCAGCTCCAACTGTGTCTTACAGAGAAATGCTTGAACACATGAGAGCTACAGCTGAGCTGCACAATGACAAAGGCAAAGCTGACACAGTGATCTGGTTTTAGAACAGAGATAATATCTTAATTCATTATCTAGAATATAAAATGCACTGCTTGAATAGGATGCCGTGATTCATAGCTGGATTGCCATCATGTATGCTTTTTACATAAGGCAGCAAATAGATTTGATAAGGCTCTCTTAATTATTATCTGTTAATTTATCCTATGGGCTATATTGCATGGATTCACAAAATTAAATCTGGTCCAACTTGCTTTACTGTGTTGCTGGCTCACCTGCTCTACCCCACAGCCAAAACTCCTTTTTTCTCTATATGGAAATTTTTCACACCATTAATAGTTGAGCAAACATTAAGAATTGCCTACAATATTCTGTAAGACTTAAAGATACACATCGCATTCCCTGTCTTCCCTCATTCCTTTCAAAGTTGTGGGTTTACAAATGCAGAGCTCAGCAAAAGAGGCTTTATAGTTTAAGAAACAATTCAAAAAAGGGCTATCAAATCTGAATCAAAATCAGGCCAACTCAGCAGTTTGAGCTTAGATTTTTTTTTTTTAATTTCAAATCAAAACCCAGTTCATAAACTCCCAATAAATAAATCCAGCTGTCATGCCATTCTATTCTCACTGCTGACTGATAATGAAAAGAGAAGCATCTTCTTGGGCAGAGCAGGTGTTAGAAATAAAAGGAGCCAGCCTGAGCCCCAGGCCCAGTACGTGGTTATGTCCCTGCTGGGTTAAGTTACGAAGAAATCCAAATCATTCAGTCTGTGGGTGAAAGGAGGGAGAGGCCCATGCCTTTCTTTCTCCTTAGGCTGCTCATGAGACTAACACTGCCCCTCCTCTTTGAATATGGTTATCAACAAATCCATCTCAGAACAGCAACTAAGGGATATTCATGACGACAGCAGCTGCAAAGTTGTTAAAAATATACAAAATTTCATTGTGTGGGTGGAAAGACTGCCCTTGCTGAACAGAAACAGAAGTCCTAGTGCCCTGATGTTTTTGGCTACAACATGCTATATTTTGACACATCGTCTAGAAACCCCAATCCAAGTTGTGCTTGCTGTCCTAAAATCTTTTAAGTACAATGTTTAAAAATAAAAGTCTGAGGCCACATTTTTTTCCCCTCCTGAACAAGGCTCTCATGTTCAGAGTTGAGACAAGAGAAATGATTTTTCCACCTGCTATCAATACACCAGGCCAAGCTGCCTGGGGTAGCTAAAAAAAAGCATTCCACAACTCCACATGGATTTCAGTGGATTGCTTAGCAGAGCCAAGATTTGCAGCTTTCAGCTGCTCCTGTGGGTTTGTGAGGCAAAGTGCACAGAAAATGTCATGCCAACCATTCCTTCAGAGCAGATGGGGAGAGGCATATTCACTAATCATCACAAAACCTGTTAGATATGTTTAAATCTTTTTCATAAAAACAACTTTCTTTTTAGCCATATATTGAACAGCTACTAAACTGAACCCCTGCTCAGCAGTATGTGACTACAAAATCAGGGTTTTACTTTCTCTCCAGAATCCAGTTGGACAATGAATGGCAATGACCACAACATGCTCCCAAATGTAACTCTGACTTCTAGCAGTCTGACATGTAAAATTTTCTAATACTTTATGGTTCTGTATTTCTGAAAGTAAAGTTAATTACAACTGATGCAGAACCTAATATCTAAAAGTGAAAATTGTTTTGTTTAGCCTCGTTTATTTTTCCATTATGATGGAAGCTACCTGCAGAAAAGCACTCAAACCCAACTAAGAGATATGTCACGTGTGACTATCATAACTTAAAGCTGTACTTTGCTTTCTAGCCATATATCCATGTCTGTAACCTAACCTTGAAAAAGATGAGTCCCTTGTCCTCTGCAAAAGCTTCTGAAAGCACCTAAAGAAATTTTAAAATAATTATCTTAAGACTCAAATCATATTTTCTACCATTGAAGGCAAACAATACTTGAAAATGTGCATACTTGACAGTCATTTTCCCTTGCTTCTAGCCAAAGGTAATGACTCTTAAATTTCTTGTGCAAGTAGTAAAGAAACAGTAAATAAATAGCTATGCATCCTCTCAAAATCACTGCTGCACTCCACCATTTTCTCATCCGTCATAAAGCTAACACACAAATGACTGAAAATATCAAACACACAACGACAGCCTGGTGCTGTGGTTTCAGAGTTGCCAGGGTGTTGGCTGCAGGAGGCAGTGTCACAGAATGAATGAGCACTGTGGAACCTGTCTGCATAGGCTCTCTTTGCACATTATTCAGTCAAGGCTGGGTTGTGCTGGGGTTTTTACCTAGCAAACTTCCAGAAACCCTGATGCATTTTCATCTTCCACTGAAATTGCTGGAAGGGATTGAGACAGCAACAGACTCCATTGCCTCTGATTCAACCTGAGGTTCCACTCCTGGCAAAGAGTCCTTGCTGCTACACTACTGTAATTTTTAATAGTTACTAACAAAAATGTTATTAGCACATTGCAGCTATTCCATTTTATATTCTGCAGTATATGCTCCACTGATCCTTTTTGTATCTCTCTAATTCCTGTGTTTGTCTCTAGTTTGAGGAAAAATTTTACTGAATGAATTTATAGCCATTACATCTTAGTCTTTTATAAGCTGGATTGTATGCCTTCTATATTTCTGTTACTTGTATTCTCATTCATTTCTTGCATTATCTGCAGTGTGTTCACTTTAAACAGCAAAACTTCTTGATGTTTCTGAGAGGTTAATTTTAAAGCAATAAATAAAAATAGCTTAAGACACCATCTTGTGTCCTCAAGAAACAGTATCATTTGTTTACAGTTAAGAATCATGACAGCAGCTGCTTGCAGTCCAGGATTGCACTGATTATTATGCCATGGTATCATAAGAATATTTCCTCTACTTGTATTACAGATATATTAGAGCTATCAGTCAGAATGAAAATGTCTGCATGAAAACTCTGATGAATGAAATAGGTACTGACACCTAAGCCTTGACACCTAAAACAGTGAGAGAAACTGTGACAGAAGCACTCAGAGAAATAATACATTTCTTATTAAAAATAAAAAAAAAAAGACACTGAAAAGCCGGAAGACAATTTGCCCCAGGAGCAGCAGAACTGCAAAAGCGTGGCTTCCTGTAGATTTGTAACCTTTATCCCAATCTATCTCCTGCTGCTTACCTTAGGATGATGATTACAGCTCTTTCTGTCTTCTTTTGAACCCTCCACTGGGGAAGAGACAGCATGAGCTGTGGCCTTTACCACCTGCATTTGCAATGATTGGCCATGGAGTTATTCTTAAATAGATAGTAAGTCTGGCAGCGGGCTTGTCTTGTCTTCCCTCTGTTAATATTCTCAAAGCTTCTAGGATATTAATTTTCTCTGGGATTTTGCTATCCTTTTTGAAATCACTCTGTAGGCTAAAAACTGCTAGGGGAGGAATAGGCTCAGTAGATAGACATTCTGCTTTCATAAGCCCACTGCCTTTGGGAAACCACCCTAAGACATGTTACTTTTCTCTTGGCAAGACAGCTACAGCACTGTTAAACTGGAATGGCTCAGGAGTTAAACTTTACAAAAATCATTTCCAGTAGTCACCTAGCATTTAGCTAGTCTATTTTGAATAGTACAGAGATAAGTACTCCTAATTTATCTTATTCATATAAGCAGAGACAGAAACTTTAGGAATAGGAATCTTTTAGACATGTCAGTCTATTGTTTGAGCTTGATATCACAGGGTAAAATGAAGTACTAATGTTAATAATAACATAGCCAGTGTCACCAGTAGAGCTGAAGGCTTCTTACCTCCCACCCAAAGAAGTGAGAGTGATTCAGCTTCTTGTGATTTTCCAGCAAGAACAAAGGGCATGCACAAACTGGGTGGACTGGTGCTAGAGCCAAGCATAATCCATAAGGATTAGTTTAAAGGATGTGGCACATTGCTCCTCTGATACAGCTTGATATTCATCACTCCTGCAGCCAGCATGAATTTCACTTCTGTTGTCAAAGCTGTGTCATGCTCTAGAGCAAGAGACATCTATTTTAAGTCAGTCATGGCCCAGAAGAAGGCAAGGCTGTGCGCTGACTTCTGAAAAGTAGCTTACACTGTGCAAAGTTGAGGTACATACCTTGTATGAGCTCCATTTCACTATCTTTCTTGCCTCAAAAGACAGCAAAAATTTATTTCAATGCCAAAATTTGATCAAAGGTAGTAGGCAGTGATCTAGTATATGTAACTAATTTAACATATTCAGGCTCAAAAGTAATTCTAGGAGCAGATCTCCATACAGAGTGAAGTGACTTATGAGTGTCACTCATAAATGAGTGTTGAAAGAGATGAAATCCAAAGGGCTACTAATGAAAGATAAACTGAAGCCAGGAAAGTATAAGACTTTGAAGAATGAGGAGAAGACAGAAACTGGAGGAAGTAGCTGAAGTAGCAGGGAAGCATGAAGAGCAGTCTAAAAGCTTTAATGAAAATTACTTTAGTACCAAGGACCTGGAGACAGAAAGAACTGCAAATCTTATCATGTATCATGTAATTTTTAGCACAGGAGACTGAGTTTTGGATAAAGGTCATGACAGGAATAGAGAGATCATAAATTGTGGGACATTAATGTTGATATTGGTTTGCATCACAAAAGATCATATTGGAACCAGGTTATACATCTGTACATATTCATATATGTAAGGATAATTCTTAAAAGAATACATACAGATACTGCCCCAAGAAAAACTTTGTTAACCTAAATACATGACCTTTACAAGATGTACAGGCCATGAATACAAAAGCTACACTTTCCTAATGTGTCATCTCAGCTTCCAGCAGTCTGCACTTTAAAGATGTCCTGAACCAGAGGTTAGACTGAAATGATTGTTGTCAAAGTCCCAAGCCTCTGCTTTTACAAATCTGTCAAATTAAGGGTTTTTTTCATTTAGGGCATAAAAATGTTTCTTAGTAAAAACAATTCTAAAATCTCACTGGAAAATGTACAATTATTTAATGTGATTATTTTAAATATGTTGCTTTTGATGTGAAATCAATATTAATAAACAATAAAATTAAAGAAAAAATATTTTAAAACAAAATTCCTCTTCATATGTTCTGTAAGTGTTTCTTTTACTGCTGCACTTATTATTCTAAGTAATTGCTGACTGAACTGGGGGAATGTTTCCATTTTCAATAGCTGCCACCACTTGGGGTAACATACTTTTTTCACAGATTCACAAACTGGGTAAGGTTGGAAGGGACCACAGTGGGTCATCTAGTCCAACCTCCCTGCTCAAGCAGGGACATCCTAGAGCACATTGCATGGGATTGCTCCCAGATGATTCTTGAATATCTCTGGTGAGGGAGACTCCACCACGTCTCTGCACAACTGGTTCCAGCGCTCAATCACATACACAAAGTAATGTTTTTATCTTATTATTCATGAAAAACTTTCTGCCCATTGCCTCTTGTCCTGTTGCTTGGCACCACCAAGAAGAGCCTGGCACAATCCTCCTGATACCCTCCTTTCAGACACTCACAGATATTGATGAGGTCCCCCCTCAGCTGCCTTTTGTCGAGGCTGAACAGGCCCAGTTCCCTCAGCCTTTCCTCATGAGAGAGATGCTTCACCCCCCTCATCATCTTCACATTTTTTCACTGGACCTGCTCCAGTAGCTCCATGACTCTCTTGTCCTGAGGAGCCCAGAACAGGACACAGCACTCCAGACATGGCCTCACCAGGGCTGAGTAGAGGGGCAGGATCCCCTCCCTTAACCTGCTGCCAATGCTCCTCCTAATGCAGCAAACCTAACCATCAGCCTTCTTGGCCACCAGGACACACTGCTGGCTCAAGGACAGTTTGGTGCCCACCAGGACACCCACGTCCTTCTCTGTGAACCACCTTCACACATCTGTGTTTCAGCAGCTCAGCCCCCAGCCAGTACTGGTGCAGAGGTTATTCTTTCCTAAGTGCAGGACCCTGCATTGGCCTTTGCTGAATTTAAAAGGTTCTTCTCTGCCCATCTCTCCAGCTTGTCGAGGTCCTTCTGCAGGGCTGCACAGCCCTCTGGGGTATCAACCACTCCTCCCTGACTTATGCCACCAGAGAACTTGCTGATGAGGGATCTGCACCTTCATCCAAGGCACTGATGAATAAGATAAACAATATTGTGTCATGACAGTTTACATTTTACTGTTTAAATAAAAGGGGTTTTTTCAGCCTAGAGAAAACTGCAGCTAAATGTTCTAAAATGCTTTATAAACCTTCTGGAAAAATGTTTATTAAAAAATATAAAATATTTTCACATATTTATAATATTCCTTTTTACATCTAGAAATCAGCTGAAGGAACTTAAAAATAAGAGAAGAACAATAACATGGAAGACAAATAGATGTTGGGAGCATACTCTCCTGAGTGCATGGAATTCTTAGCTGTAGTGGGAAGAAAGAATATGGACAAAACAAAACCAGCAACTTCTTAAGGGATGCCCAAGAGACAGTTGCAGCTGTAAAACTAATGGAGGGCAGAATTTGAGAGTCATTTGCTTTGAAAAGGAAACTAAAGTATTGCAAATGGAAGGGGTCAACCAAGGATATGGTGATCATAAAGCACTTAATCTAATCCAAAGACTTCACCCCAGTTACAGCAAATTCCAGAAAAATGCACAGGTATAAAATAGTGAAGAACAAATAGAAAGCAATAACCAATATTTTATGACTGACCTCACTGGAGTCCATAATAGAACTTCCTTTTGCTTTATGACAATGCCCTAAGCAATAAAAAGGATGAGTTTTCTCCTTTCTCAAATAAAAGCAATGGTGGAACTCAGTCGCATTAATGTTTTCTTCATCTGACCATCCCAGAAGTCTACACAAGAAAAACAAAAAAAATTACTGAAAGATTTTTATTTTTAATTTTCAAAAACATAGGCTAATATGAGAACAAAAATCCAAATAATGAATCTTCTAGGTGCATTTAATTATTTATGCTTAAACTGGTCATTTTTGGCACCAACAGGTGGACTATTGGAGCCTTACAGCCTATACTACCAAGATGGTTATCTATAATTTGTCATTCAGTGTCACAGAGAGCATACAAGGAATGTGATTTAGCTAACATTTAGATGGCTCAGTCCCCAGCAGACCTTAGTTATTCCACTTTACATAAATGAGCATAAGCAGATATGACAATGAAACTCCTGCTTTACCAGCTGCTAAGGAAAAATCTATTGTTAGGCAAAAGTCTGTATCATAAGGCAGCATAAATCCATCTGTGTTGTTCTATTTATGTGGTAGAAATGCAAAAAGAGTGTGGCACATCATCAAGCTTCCTGTCATTCACTGTGGGAGGAGCTGCACCCCATACAAACTAAAAGAAACCTGAAAGCGTCACCATCAGCATATGAGAACTACAGACCCTTAGCACAGATGTGGTATAAAAATGAAAGCAGGCTTGAAGGGTGATGAAATGGTGAGCAAATGTACTTTTTTTACACCTCCTGAAATGCTATTTTCTTTTCAAGAAAGATTTTAGTAAAAATTTTAATTTTTGTCACTTCTTATTTAATCAGCATCAGCCTCATGGCTACTGGAAAAGGTCACAGTTATTCTAGTCCCTCCATTTTTTTATAACTGACCATTCATAACAAAAAGTCACTCAAACAGACTTTATTTCTCATACCTACTAGGTAAGTTTCTCCTTCTGGTAAACATCATAGAAGGTTTACATTGTCAGTGCATGTCTCCATCTCCTCTAGGAAAAGTAAATAGATTGACAGAAACAAAATGGAGCAGAAATAAATTATCATAGTCCATACAGTTTACTGCAAACCCAATTTAGAGCTCTGGGTTTTTCCCCTCTCCTTGTGTTAAATTTTAAGAGCAGAGAATGCTTAGCTAATCTGTTCTTCTGCACTAGTATGTCAAAATTGTCAGAAGTGATACAGGAGCAAGAATTTGTATCCTCCCGATTTAGATGTTCCAAACTCTGACCTTTTTATGTCCCCCTCTTAAAGTCACACACATACCCCTAGTTCCCTCTTTTCTCCTACATTGTAGTTCTGGCCCATCTCCAGAGCAGACACTGCAGAGTGAGGAGGAATGAAGTGATCTCCTTCAATTGAACTCTTTTATGTGGGTTGAATTTAATGCTCACATTGGATAGCACTTCTAGTGCAGGATAGTTTTGGGATATGAATCAACCCTTCCCCAGGCACAGGGAAGAACAAAGGATAGGAATGTAACCAATGAGGAACTACTCTCTTTTTCTAACCCACTTTTTGAATGGAGAAGTGTTGATCATTTTTAAAATTTTTGATGGCCTGTCTGACAAATTCCAGGTTTTGCTTAAAAAAGTGAAAAGCACAACTTGAAATGGATGGAAACACTTAAAATTCTCTAAAAGTGATAATTATTTTGAATGATGGAACAATATTAAGAGAACAAGAAAAAAGTAAAGCAATGGTTCTACAGTAAGTCAAAAATCAGTGATGCCTCTCATTCCAAAATAAAGAGGAATAAAAATACTTTGTCTTATTTGCAATGGTTTTCCTCCTATTTGCTGTGAATGTTCTTTTGAACACTTATACAAGCAACAAATAAGTCATAGTACTTTAAAAGTGCACCAATACAATTTTTAATTGCATTTATATGATAAGTCAGAGCATAACAGTATCTTTGTTTAATCAACAGAGTGAGTACATTTGAGCACTTCATATATGGCAAACTATTTGAAAATTTTAAGTTATACAGACAGGTTATTTCATTGATATCATGTAACACAGGAATTCCAGACTTTCTATGTCCCTTCATGCAGAAAATGAGGGATTTAAACTTATCAGATTATGGATTCTAGCATATTATAACCTATCTCTTTGCAAAAGTTGAGCTTCAAGGCTGTTTAACAACAGATCCAAATTTCAGCTCTGTCTCATTCTTCAGTTTCACATCATTTTGAATGCAGCCACATACAATTAGTGTTTATATCTGCATACCAACAAGTCATACAAAACAGAATAAAAATAATTGTGCTTCTCACTTTTCGAGCTGCTCTGCAA
Source organism: Phylloscopus whistleri (assembly GCA_017589585.1). NCBI lineage: Eukaryota > Metazoa > Chordata > Aves > Passeriformes > Phylloscopidae > Phylloscopus > Phylloscopus whistleri. Next base: position 12,595,015 of record JADMLD010001397.1, read on the forward strand.
TGGGCAAGAAATCTTCTTTTTAGCAGCAGCCAAGTGGTTCCATGACTGCAATACAGTTCCAGCCCATTGCAGAACCTCATGAGGGTTTCTAGGTTTTACCTCAGAAACTCAAAAATTGAGCCACTGATGGAGCTTTGCAAGCCAAAGGCAAGCACCACATCTCTTTTCCATGCTAGTTCCCGATGAATCTAATGTCTGTAAGCAGTAGTCAGGCCCCTACCCAACCTCAACCTCTTTGCTTCATTTGCTAACGAGGTGTTCCAATCCTATGACACAGTTTGCTAGAGTTTTGTCATTGATACCTCACTACAGATCAAGGAAATTCCCACAGCACTTAGTCAAATGCTTTTGCAAGTAAAGGTTTTTACAGTTTTACCTGCTCCAGAGTGCATGTTGACAAGCACAGAGGAAGAGCAGTCTCTGTGTAATACTTTTGGTGAATGCTGTACACACACCACTTGACAGGTCCTTCGACAATTTCATTTTCAGTGCTAGTAGAAGCAAATTAAATCTTGTCCATGGGTTCTCACTATTAAGAGATTATCACTTATTGTTAACGAGATGAACATGCATTCCCTCACTGTCATCATTTCCTCAGCACAATGCAGTGCTATTAGGAGTCCTTGCATGGCATTCAATGTTCAGACATCAGATGTCTCTGGGCAGTTTACCTAGAGAGAAAGTATCACATTAAAAGATCAGAGTGCTAAGTACTGGGAACAATTTATGTGCAAATGTCATATGTAATAGTTCTTAATCAGTTTGAGCTTTTAAAAATGCAGCAAGATACATATCCTACTGTTCTGTTTTGGCTCTGACACTGCATAGGCAAGGTCATTTCAGGTGATCTATATATAGAGAAAGATCTTAGTCTCTTGAATACTATACTGGAAAAACCCGGCATAATTGACTGCTACAGGGAGTGGATCCAGCTCATTATTTGAATTACACATCCATCTGTTTCAGTCAGGATGGTTTACAAAGAGCTTGCAAGAGCAAGTTGAAATTGTCAAATAGCACATAAGATAATTTTAAACTACAGAAGAAGTTTAATATGCACATTTGTGAATCAGCAATTTTAAAGGAGAGGGGAAAAAGTTTATTCTGTAATCCAGGGATTTTAAGGAGCTTATACCATCCTCTTTTTTTCTCTGGACTATCCATTATCCTGCGCCAGGATTTTAAGTGTTCCTTGTGCCTTTGCTTTCTAATTAATTTACTGTATACAGTTTAGCCTGTCAAGTCATTTTTCAGTATTAAATATTAAAACAATGTTTTTAAATCATAACTTACATTAAATATATATTTAAAATATACATCTTTTGCTCATGCATTCCTCTAAAATGTTATGGAAAGGAAGAATGAAAACATTTCTTGCTATAGACCCATGTTACATTTTATCAGCATTCAATTTCTACATGTTTTGGCTACTAAGAGATTAGGCAGATTTTGACTATGTCATTTTATGCAATCTGTTAATATGGCTCACATATAGAAATATCCATTTACTGTCTTCTTTTCCTTGCTCTTTGTATTAGCTACTCTAAGCTGAGGCCCCCACTGTGCCTGATGCTGAGGTGCAATCCATTGGATCTTGCTTCTGTTCTTTTACAAAATCACAACCTGATTTTCATAATCTTGACTTTCTTATGATCTCAATGAGAATCATTAGTGCAGTTTTCTTTCTGCTTTATTTTTTATTGTGTACACATCATGTTTCAAACCTTTTATTCTCTTAAACTCCAGATCCCTATAAATAGCTTGGTTTTATGATTATTAGTCTAGATGCTAAATTCAGAGTGTTGAAAGGTGTGTTGCTTTGAAAACTTACATTTTCCACATGGTATGGGAAAGTACCTCAACTTCTATACACATGTCCTGTCATAGAAAGAATAACTGAAATAAAAGGGAAGTTGGGTAAATATATTCAGATAAGCTTTTAGAATTACAGAAGGAAGGCTGATAAAGCCAGAATAGTCCATATACACTTTCTGTATCTTAATTCAACCAGAGCTTATTCTTAACCTTACAAGGTTATTCTTCATATGTGAGACTATTAATTTCTAGGAGTTCTTCCAGTTCTGCTTCTGCTACCACCTTTTCCTTGTGTTTTCTGTGGTGTTTAGTTTGAGTATGAGGTGGTAGATAGAATTTATCTTCCCATCCAAGTCATTAGAAAATGTGCCTTAAAACAGATCAAGAAGATGCTTCCCCTTCTAAACACCAACAAACTCATGCCTCTGCACTTGGCCTTGCTGTTTTTATTACAAAAAAGGCGAATTTCCCCAGACCTACTTCAGGCCACTCTTACTTGGGGATACTTTTGCATCTTTTAGATAATAGATGAGGTGGGAATTACCCAGTAAATATGCACTTGTGTCATCTATTATTAAAATTCACAGACACACCAGTTTATTTCTGTCCAGAAGAATGGATTGACATAATATGAATTTCTCTTTTTTTAACCACAGAAAATATTTCAACCCTAACCTACCAAACACACCTGTCTTACCCTCGTTCTTCGTTCTGCTAGGAGCATGTAAGCTCAGTAATCAAGTATAGCAACCTTGTTATTCACACAGAGATAAAGAGCAAGGACAGGCATTTATGATATCCACCCTCACAGTATTTTTGTCCAGTTAACAATAAAACACAGATATTATGAATCCTGGTCTACAGCTTCAAAATTGCAATGAACAAGTTACAACAGTTAACATTTCCACCCCACAGAGCTATTTTCCCAATAGAAAGGTGCCTATTTTTCAGATAAGGCTACCAATTACCTCTTTGATTGCCCTCCTTCAATCCCATGTTGTCATCAGACCAGGTCTCTTACACACCTGCAAGGTCACAAGTCTTCTCCACAGTTCAGAGGAGACAGGACAACTTCCAATATCAGATGAGCTCATATTCTTCAAAAGGGAGCAGAAATAGAAGTGCACTTGAGGGATGAAAGGCATCAGCATTCCACTCTGCCCAGACTCAGAATATTGCTTCTGAGGGTCAAGATACAAATATGAACCCTGAAGAGGAGTCAGACTGCTTCTGTGTCTCCCACTTAGTTTTTAATGATTGTCAAGAGAGAAAAATAACTCAGTCTACTCACCTGCCCATGCCTTCATTCACCCATTCTTTTTTTTTTTTTCCAGTTATTTACATAACTTGCTTGAATAAGCAATGTCTTAAAACAAGTCTTTGAAATGGCTCACAGAGAACCAATGCTTGTCATTCAGTAGGCCAGTATTCTGGCCCATAAGTCCACCTGCCCCCGAGAAACTGCAAGGTTAGACCAACCATAAGCCTTTTCTCAGCAGAATGGCAGGTTTCCAGACTGACAATGGTCTGCAGCTGACAATGTCTACTCTTCCAGCTGTGGTGAAGGACAGAAAATGCTCATGTGAATCCCTCTTCTTTTACATAAGACTGAAATGAGACCAAAATATAAATAAATGCAATCAGCAGAACCAGGGTCAGATGGATCAGCCTTGATTTTAACCATTAAAATGTCAAAGTTGTTGCAGACTATTCTACATAGTGGATTTGGGAAAATGTAAAAAGACTGAAGGTGTTCACATAGTGTATATCTGATATCCATTTTTCCTATTATTATATAATAATAATATTACATATAAATTTATATATAATGTAAAGGAAAACTGCTGCTTCAGGTAGAGTCTGAATCAGAACAACATTTCTGAGTGCAACGTTTCTTTCTGTATTGATGAGGTTCTGTACTGAGCTAAACTGTTCTGATTCATTTGTAAATGGCACATTATTTAGTGCAAATGTCAGATGGTCATTCTTAGAAATACAGATATTATACAACATATGAGACAGGTGTGATCAACAAAATTTCTCAACAAGTGTCATTCCCTGAGAATACAGGGAAGAGAGAAAAACACTGATAGATAGTTCTGTTTCTCTTCAAATATAATTTCAGGCACTGGTGATAGAGAAGAAAAATCAACTATTCTGAGTAATACTTAGGGTTCTGAGAAATGCATACCTAAAGACAAGACATTTTTCAAGCTTTTAGTTTTCAGATTGAACATAAGAAAAAAAGTTTTTGCAAAGAAGCATTTTCAGTAAATATAGTGTTAATGAAAAAATCCATTGAACAAATTGCAAAATTAAACACACCATAGTCTTTAGTTTCTACTAAGCTTAATAAAACTGGACAAATAAATATCCAAAGTCATAAGCTGCAGCATGGAAAAATATTTAACCATACCCTTTTAGGAAAGTATTCAGATTCAGGCTGCCATGTAAGTATTTGATCAGTTTAAGGTACGGCATAGTCTGGTGATTTTCCTTCAGAACTTTGACATACTATTTTCAATGCCTGACATTAGCTCAGTCGTTTTTCATTGGAATACCTGGGACACTTTCATAGCACAGCATGACATCTGAATGGTGTTTAGAACACATGTCTATTCTACGTGTCTGGTCTAACACCAGTTGCATGAAAATGTTCCACTGGCTCCTCCAGGCTGTTCAGCATGGCAGCAAAACTACTACTGCATTTTGCCCCTGAAGCTTTGGATTCAGGCTCCTCACCTGTTCATTTGAAATGGGGACTCAAATTCAATCCAGCATGGAAGTCAGCCTGCTCATTCCTCTCACACTTCTGGGTACAGACTATTTAGGCTGCCAGCCCAATAAATAGGTCAAGTACAATGCAAGAAAAGTGTATTTTTTTCTAAATTCTTTATTCAGATAAAATCTTTAACCAATTTAACAGGAAAAAAAAAAAAAAAAGGAACATACATATTTCAGACCGCTTTATAGGTAGGGAAAACGTCAGCTCATAAGATCATACGATTGTGTATCATTCTATATGCCATAGAATTTCTATATATCAGGACCTTTAAAGCAGATAAACAATATTCCATGGAATTAACCAGTTTGGAAATAAAAGATTCACAATACTCTGTAATGCTCTGAAGAGACACTTAAAGTTCAAGGAAAGGCTCCCCCCATTAAAAGCCCTGAGTGGCTCAAAAACCAGTGACTACAGTATTCCATACTCCTGCACTGTGCTCTGTGAACACAACCTCTCAGTAATTCAAAAGGGACTGTATATATCCATACAGTTCCACAAGATAATTGTTAAGTTACTGATGCTTCTGGACTTATTCAGCCCCTATGTTTGACTGGAACAACAATGTCGTGGTTATCAACCCTACTGAAAAAGAAAAGATACCCTAGGTTGTTGGAGTTCTTCTCTGACAGCTCCCTTAGGAAATAATACAAAAGTATTTATTATTTATATACAAGCCAGCATGTCAACACATTTTTAGATAACTCTCTGTACATTTTTCTGTTTAGCAATGGACACTACAGAATAAATTATATATGACAATTGTGGCTATTCTAAGAAACTTAGTGTTGCACAACCGACAATCTACAAATTAGATGGAAAATGCTGCATGGAATTGATATTTCTTGGTATGCTGTTTATGTTCCTCACTATTTTCTGCCACTATCTGTATAAAATTAAGATTAAATCTACTCAACACAGCCTTCTGTAGTCTGATAATATCTGTCCACTTTGTGCACTTTCAGATGTCCTGAGGTAGTATGCCAGATGTTAGGAAGGTTGTATTTTACTTCAAAACCTGCAGGTATAGAGCAAACATATTTTGCTATGCATACCATCTGGTACCTGTTTTTTACCAGAGAACAGAGTGTGTTTAATCATTAAATCAAATCCTGTAGTAGTTAAATCAAATTAATTCATACAGATATATTCATTCCTCCCCCTGTGGTTTTTTTCCTATCAAAGTAATCTGATTATGTGACAGAAAAAGAAGTGACTGGACCAAATTCTTCTCTTAGATACACACAAATAACCAACAGGAAGTCAGTAGGCTTGTACAAATGTAAAGGTTCACAGGATGATATGAACAATAACTACGTTTAATAGAAGTATTTTACATACATGGCAAAGCACTGTATTCTATTTTTCTATTTTGATTCTCATTATTTAATTAGTAAATCAAAATTAATTTTAGTTTTAAAGATATGCATCAATGTTCTTCTACTTACTTTTTCCTGCAATATAGGTCTAATAACATTTGTTTTCTGATGATGGTCAAAATTCAGATAATTTTACTATTCATGTTCCTTTCCCAAGCAGACAACTACTTGCTAAAAAAAAAGAATTTTGATAGTTTGAAGAACCTGACTTGAACAGCAGTATCAAATTTCTTTACTGATTTGATATATAAAATATATATATTATATATAAAATATAAAGTATAAAATATATTTGATATATAAAATTTATTTTCTGATGCTGATCAAAATTCAAATAATGCATCTAGTTCTCCAATAGTTTCAATGAACAAAGATTTTTTTTCAAAGAACAAATAATTTTTAGAACTGTTGCTTCATAACCTGTTCTGTCCATTCTTCACTTCACTGGTTTCTGCCCTCTTTTATTGCAATTAATGATAGAAAAAAACAGGTAATTATACATGTAGGTTGATTTTTTGTTAAAAAAAACTTATAAAGCACATTCACAGATTTCTTTTTTGTACAGAGTTTTGGTACAGAGAGATGTTTACCTCTCAGCTCAAGAAGTAATATTTCCACAGGATCCTTTTCATCATCTGGCCTGAGATGTTCATGTCATAGAGGTGTTGATCACTGTGAATTAGTTTGCAGCTTTCATCACATTTTATTGAAGCAACAGTAGATTCATTGCATTCTGTGGTTACTTTATAAGCAAGCCCACCTTACTAGAAAGACACCTATCATGTTCTCATACCATTTACGTTGCTAAAAAAGAAGAAATTCGACAGTTTGAAGAACCTGACTTGAACAGCAGTATTAAATAGCTTATAGTGGTTGAGCAACCACAATAGAGGTAAGAATGGCACAGTGAACAAATTAGGGTGATTACACAGACTAAATACAATTGTTATGGTTACCAAATATTACTGGAAGATATTCTGTCAGGACAGCAGTCTGCTATGGACTTCTATATTTGTTTCACACAGACAAGCCAGAAATATTTGCTTCATGGCTAGGGAGTGCAAACGTATCAGCACTGATCATACACCTGTCTTTCTGTGCAATAGCCACTAAATTACTGAGAAAGTGATAAAAGGTGGTGAGTATTTTACATTGCCTTTGCTAAGTCTCAAGCAATAATAGCAAAGATGGTCATAGAAATTAGCTTTGCACAAAGGCACTGTTCAATAGTCTTAGTTAAGTGGAAGAATAATTTAGAACAGATTAGGTACAAAATTTTAATTTTCAAAGGCAAATTGCTAAATTAAGCAAACTGATTGAAGTAATTACTTATGCTGAAAAGGGTTTTTTTGACAGTGAAAAAAAGCTGAAATTTCTTTCAAGCAGATTTGCAAAAAAGTACCTAGAATTTTCATCCCAAACAAATAGAAAAAAAAATTAAGGAAATATTCTTTAATCCATTGAGTGGTCACCTTGAAAAAAGGAAACTGATTTTTACACTTATTTAATAAAAAAATGTATTGCCGTTTTCTCAATAAATGAGTACAAATTTATATGTGCATACTCTTTTTTTCTTTTCTTTTTCTCTTTTCCCCTTTTTTGTGGAAATAAAGATAGCAAGTTTAAAATTAAAATCCATTCCTCACTAAAATGAAAACATTTTTGGTGGTTAGAAAAAGTGGACCTGCAAAGCTGGTAAATGGTAATCCATACAAATAATTTTGCAGAAGCATCTATTTGAAGACTGCAAATAGATGCATATCTCACTTTTCCCCTTGATATCAAGTTCTCATCAGGTGTCACCACACTACATATGGAGAATATTTTTGGAATTCCCAGTTCTTTCACCTTCAAAATGTTTGCATAATGAGATTCACTTCTATTCATCTGGTTTTGCTCAGAAAAGCTGATGAATTACCTATTACTTTCTTATAAGCATCCTTGGGTTGGATTTAAGTGATTAAAGCAAATTGATGAACAGAAATTGTAAATGTTTCTTCTTGTCTAGAGTTTTAGATAGTGGTCAGACCCTCCTGACATAAAACTGGCCTACGTTTGACTGAGTTCTTGGTCCTAAATCATAACACCTTCAACAGCACCAAATGCTGGCTCCATGCAAAAGTGCCATAGCGAGTTTTAAAAATTTCATCATGCATGAAAATATCGCATGATTTTCAGGGAAATTATAATTTCTTACACAATCCAAGGTTCCTGCTAGTCTTTCAGGTGCTGATAGCAGGACTTCCAGGTGCTGTCAGATTTCGAACTGTTTGCAATCCCTGATCTGAGGTGAGCAGACAATCCTCCACTGTGGCTAATCCTGCACTAGAAGGCCGCGTGTTTCTCTGCCTTGCCCTTTCACTGATCAGCAGGCTTCATTCACTCCCAGATCTTGCCTTATTTTTCCAGAATATTTTTGGAGTCATAAACACCTCTGTAGGCATAACAAATGAAGCTGAAAGTGGAGAGAACTGATGCTACTTTGCTTTCCGTTTACTTCTTTTTGTGCAGCACAGTAAGGCAGAAAGATGTGTGAAATCTATTTAAATACAGGTTCTTACCTGGAATAAACTCATTCAAAGCAAGAAATTTTAATATTAAAGTTTAACTTGCTAAACCACATTAAGGAACTTTTTGGACCAATTAATTAAAAATCTCTCTCCAACAGCTTTAGCAGCTTAGAAACACCAAGGGTAGTCTTTTGGCCTTTGTGCTTTATTATAGGAATGCCAGGTAGGAGAAGACTTTGAATTACATTGATGGGATTTAGTGATAAATGATTTAGTGATGATGTGATTTAGTAATGTGGCTCATATATGAGCTACAAAAGTGGATGATAATGAACTTGGCAAAGCTGAGTTACTCAACGCTTAGATGTGATATGTATATCACTTACGTGTGACATATCAGTTAACACATTCAAATAGATGCTTGAATAGCTTCCTAGTAATTGGGATCAAGGGTTCACTAACTGTTATAGACAGAGCACTAGAAACTGGTAAGATGCTGATTTTTAATTACTAGGCTTTGGTTTTCCTCTAAGTTTTATCCTAGACTCTGAGAATTATTTTCCTGATGTTGTGTAGCTAATCTTTGACATATTTTTTCCAACCTGGCAGCCACAGACTGCTATTTGCACATAAGATATCAAAAGACAGTACATGAAAAAAGCTGTATTTAAAGAAATAAGAAACCTCACACTTTCAAGGAAGGAAACAAAATGAATAAGCCATAGAGGAGCAACTAAAAGTTCCTACAATAAAACATGCCATTTAAGATTATTGTTATTTTTGTGACATAATATACAATACATTTTTCATAAAACTGCTGTTGAGATCTCTTGTTTTATCATAGCCATATAATAACAGGGAAAAAAGGATTTCACTTCACAATTTTCCTTTTTAGAACAGTGTAGTCCTACCAAAATCTAAAGGTTCATGGAAAACCCACAGATCACACAGGAGAGAGCCCCTAAATTACCCACAGCAGAAGATAACAAAACCTGTGTTCTGTTAAACTGTGTCAATTGAACCTTGGTAGGATTGCACTCAGCAGTCATTAAGAGGGTGGTGTGACAGGATGGCCAGGCATCTGAGCATGGCTGTGCAGCTGCAGCATGGAAATACTCCCAGTGAGTGAGTGAGTGACAGCAAAGCGCAGAAGGACTAGATGGCTCACAGAGATGTATAGATTTCCTCAAAGTAGTCAGGTCTGTAGAGTAACTAAACACATATAACTGCTAAATTCAACAGATGTGGTTGCACAAAATAACCCTTAAATAAAGGTGACTGAATTTTCTCTCACTGTGATAACAAGACAGTCTGCTGTGCCATGGGGCTGAGCCACTCACTTTTCTTAACAAGTGTTTCTGTCATTAGCTTTTAAAGTCACCTGAATGAAGTCAAAAGAAGCCTATGGCTAAGCAGCTGTCGAAGAACAGTGCACATGGAAAGCCTAGGATGTCTGTGCAATGAACAGGAATTTTTATAATGTTTCCTTTCACAAGAGTAGAAAGGACAACTTAAACATAGATGGAGTCAATACAACCTCGGGTGTCTACCATGCACACGTACATATATATACATATATATATGCACAAATATATATATAAGTATTTTGACACGTGTGAGTTTAATGGGAAACTAGCAAGTTGACCAAAAATGCAGACAGAACAAAAAATATTTTAAAAAGTTGTCTTGCTCATTTTGAGGTGTCATACAGTTCTACAGCTCATACTCAAGTAAAGCTGTAACAATTGTGCAACAGAATAACTTGAAATATTTTTATGACATTACGTAGTTGTAAAAACAGTGCCAGATTTGGTTCTCTGTTGACATGGTGAAAATGTGATTTTACATAGTCTACTAATCTCAGTGAAGTTAGCCCCTCTGTACACGGGTGACAGGTGTCTAGACCACAACGGACAACCTATACTGCAAATATTTCTGCACATTTTTTGTCATTTAGCTGTTTATGTCCTTGCATTTTCCATGTCTGTTGCACTTACTGCACTCAGTGCCTTTGCAAGAGGGCATGCAGTGAGCTGCTGTTTCCCAGTGATCTCAGACCTGCCATCTGAAATAGAACATTGCAAAATTGTTCAAGTAGATGATTGCTGGGATTCTAGCAGAACATTTAGGAGAGACATTTTATATGCTCTGAAGTACTTTCTCCTGTACCTGTCAACAGCCATCAAGCTGAAAAATAGGGACAGAGTTACAAGCGCAAGGGTTGAGACAGAGTCTGTCATCTGAACTAACCAGATTAATAAAATGAATGAAACCAGAAAAAAGTAGCAAAATAGGTCTACCTGTTCCTTCATGTTTTTAGGAAAGTGTAAATCAAAGACAGTCAAAATTTTCCAGATTTTAAGTTTTTACTATGTACTTTAAATAACAGAGTTGTCAATATGAAGAGAATCATGGAAACTACATCATAGATAAAAGGGTAATTTACTTCACCTTTTAAATGAAATCTTTAGATGTAAATTACCTTTAATATTCAGAAACCCTGCTGCCTTTACAGAAATCATGGCATTCTTCCTGTTGATTTGGCCATAGAGCTTAATGTCTCGATCCAAGAAAGAAACTTAGTGCATGCCTTTGAAGGACAGAAGCTGCTTTGTTAGCTGGGAATGGGATCTAAGAGTGTTGACAGGTATGGGCTCTAGGAGTGCAGAAGAACCAGCCAAAATGTTTTAAGCCACTGGCACCAGGTCTCAGATCCTCTTCTCTGCAGGAGACTCCCCAGGACTGAATTCTTTAACAAGTGTGAAGCCAACTTTCATTCATGTTGTCATGAAATTCTTCCACTTAGTTGAGGAATGAACTGACAAAAAGTAATGGACTACCCTTACAAAATAAGCAGAATAAATCTTCCCTATTTGCACAGCTCAAGTACTTCTTTAAAAAGCTCACCATTGTAGTTAAATCTCCTTCAGCACTTTGAAAGCTGTTAGAGGATGTTGCAGAAATACAGCTGCAACAAATTCAGTTTTTCTATCATGCATTTCTGAGCATTTAAGTTCTCAGAGAATCATGGGAAATATTCTAAAACCTGCATTTATTTGTACCTGAAAAAAGATTTTTATGTGATCAAAGCTCATCTGCACAGCCACAAAAGAAGATGGAGAGATAAGAGCAGATGAGAAAACTCAAAATACACCCTTCCCAATTGCTGCCACACCCATCACGGGAGCCATCATCCCATAAAATATCCCTGCAAGACCAGAGAAGTGCAGAAGTGTAAAAGCAAGGAGAGGACCCAAATTAAAGATTCAAAAGAGGGAGTGCTCTGTCTAGGCTTCTCTCAGAGTTGCCCTAGTAGACCCTCAGCACCAAAGTCTGGATATTAAGCCCATCAACATGAGTTATGACTACAGCATCATTTGTTGGTTTTGCCCTAGCTGAGGCAGGCAAATGTGCCTAAGGATATGGGACATATCATGGGATGCAAGAGAAGCTCATTTCAAGATTTATTCTGGGATGTTTAGGGGCAAGCCAATGGTGGGGAAAGGAAGACATCTAGATAATTTTGGGAGGAACAAGTGTGAGGATAAGAAGAGACAAAGAGGCCAGTCAGGTGCAATTTTTTCCTTGGTATGCTTCTCTGGTCAGAGCTGCACCTGACTAGCTCAGCCTGTCCTATCTCCATTCAAAATTTCTTTCAGTGAGGGACTCTCTACTGAGCATGTCTGTACCAGGGTTTGGGTGCCAGCAACTGCAGTCAGACCACGAGTCAGGAATTCCTTGTGCCTGTGTGGAAGTGACTGGAGACACCTGAGTGAGTGAAACCCAGTGTCAGCCTTGGGTATGTGCATATGTTGTGTCTCTGTGTGAGTGCAGGGTCTGCACCAGCAGCTGCAGTGAGGCTGCAGCCTCAGGGGCCCTTATTTACAGGTGACAGCACTGAGGAGACTGGGATTGAATGCCAAGTTGTACATGTGTATATGTGTGTATATATATATATAAATACGTATATATATATGTATTTTTTTCCCACTGGGGTGTCTTCATCCCACACAGATGGAAGTGGATGAGTTCCATGTGAGTGCTCTGTGTCTGATCTGTGTAGCCAGCCACGTTTATGTGTGATGTTCACATGTGTGCACTCTGAGTGTGCATGCTGAGAATATGTGTTCAGCCTCGCTACTGGTGGGGCCTGGGGCATGAAGCTTACCCCATTTCAGGGCTATCAGATCCAGCAAAGTATAAATCCACCACATCATACCTTAAATATTTTTGGGACCATCTTAATTCATTGCCCCAGTTATTTAAAGACTCTAAGTCTTCTGGCACTTGTTTAATTGTTGTCTTGATAAATTCTGTTTTAAAAAACAGTTCAAACTACTTCTAGAATGTACAGCCAACTATATTTTTTTTCTTTGGAAGACTTTTAAATTTGAGGATATTTATCTATTTAAGTATTTTCATCTTCACTGTTGAATTATCCTGGAGCTCTGAGTATGATGAGTATCTGAAGAAAGTTTTCTAAAAAGTATTTTTAAAAAATAGCACAGGGGTAATTACATATTATGCTTATCAGAAGTATAAAAGGAAGTTCAGTGTTTTTACCCATAGTGGGATTTTTTTTATATATATAAATATATGGGAACTTTTTAGAAAATGTTAACCTTATTGTTTTTCAGTCTTCTCTCTAATTTGCATGTGACATTATGTTCTTTTCCAGACAAGTCTAAAGATTTCTAATTGACATTGACAGAAGTATCCTCACATTTCCTTAGAATTTCATTTAGAAGATGCATTCATTCTGTAATGAATCAGCATTTCTGGATGAATGTTCTAACATAAAGAATTTTGCTATGTATATCTCTTAGCAGATGAGAAATTACAGCCTTAATTTCATTTTAAAACTCCTATGTTTAATAAATCTTCCCCCCCTCACTATGGAGCGAATACATGAATTATCAAGGCTTGCCTTGGACTCAGCTTGCCTGATAATTCAGCTGTCTTGCTCAAGAAAAACGCTAGATATTGTTCTGAAGGATGGTGAAAGAATCCCAGGACAAGCAAGAATTAGCAACTGCCAGTTGCTGAGCCCATTACAGCCCCTGCAAAGGCACCAGCAGGCAGGAGAGACCAGCAAGTACGATCACAGAGCTCACCACAGCTGCTGGGTCCAGGGAGCGGTCACATATGCGAGGTGACAGCCGCCTCTGAGAAGTGAGGACGGGGTGAAGGCAAGGACAAGCACAGCTTTCCTTCCCACTTCTCCTTAGCAGCAGAAAACTGGCAAAGCCAGCTCTTCCTGTTCTCTCTCCCTCCCTCCCCCGTGGTTTTGCTTATGCTGCTGAACAGGCTGGAGCCAGTTTTGTGTTCTTTAGTTCCTGTGAGGATATGAGCTGCTGTCCTAGGATAAAATTTGAGAAAGCATGGCTGCTTGAATAAGAGTTTTGCCTCTTGGTAGATATTGTGTGAAGCAATGCTGGCCAAAACAAGACAGAGAGATTAGCTGTTTTAATAGTTAAGCAAGTCATACAGTACCTTCAAGACAGACAGACAACCAGTAGCAACTCAGGTGTTAATTACAATTAAATATTTTCATACAGGATTGCAGCAGCGTTGCAGAAGCTCTCACAGCCCCATAGCATCATTCACAGTCTAGCAGGGGACAATTCTAAGTAAAACTCCTGTTTGGATAGGACTGGTAGTCTAAACACAGTTCCATTTTTACATTTTTGTTTCAGAAGCTCTCACATTTGCTAAGGAGACAGCATGGTCAAGCACCATATTGGCAGTATTCCTTTCTTTCTCCTGTAGTCAAAGCAGAAGGTCATTGTAACAAATATTCATAGGCTTTTCAGTACTGAAAGGAATCAAATATCCAATGCTGCAGAGTTCTTTGGCACACTGAATCTCTATAAACTCTAATACTGCAAAGTCTAAGGTGCTATTGCAATGGTGCCACAGTTTCAATGTATCAAATTTGACACCTTTTCAATAAAATAGGCTAAATTTAGATAACCATATGCTCATGCTGACAACCTAGCTTCTCCCTGATATGTGTTTTCATGAAAGAGTACAAGAGGGCCTCAAAGTTTAATTAGTCTAAAATTAATTCAAAATATTGTATTAATTTACAGTAGAAAGGTCAAGTTGTTGAGCAAACAGCAGGAATGAATATTTTTTACTTAATGCACTAAGATTCAGCTGTAAAAATTCCATTAATGTTAATAGGAGTCATGCTGCCAAATTCAAAAATCATGCTATAAATATTTTATCCGTCTATGCTCTTACTGCAGTCTAATGAAACTTGTACAATTAAAGCCCCTTCTCTCTTGACTGCCTGCTAAGCAAAGTTGAAGGGTACACACATATGAACAAAGAAGTACTACTCTGCACTGGGGCAGCCTCACCTCGAGTCCTGTGTGCAGTTTTGAGCACCACAATATACAAAAGACACTAAGTTGTTAGAGAATGTACAAAGAAAGGCCCCGAGGATGGGGAAGGCTCTGGAGGGGCAGCAGTATAAGGAGTGGCTGAGGTCACTTGGTCTGTTCAGCCTGAAGAAAAGGAGACTCAGGGGAGGCCTCACTGCAGTCTGCAGCTTCCTGGGAGGGGAGGAGAAGAGATCAGTATCTCTTCTCTGTGGTGACCAGGGACAGGACCCAAGGGAATGTCATGAAACTGAGGGGAAGTTTAGGTTGGATATCAGGAAAAGGTTCTTCACCCAGAGAGTGTTTGGACACTGGAACATGCTCCCCAGGGGAGGGGTCACAGCACCAGCCTGAGAGAGCTCAAGAAGCATTTGGAAAATGCTCTCAGGCACAGATTGGGACTCTTGGGGTGTCCTGTGCAAGGCCAGGAGTCAGACTGCATGATCTTTATGGATCCCTTCCAACTCAGCATTTTCTGTGATTGTATGGAGCATTTTATCAATAAAGATGTATTTATAATTTTTGCTTCAGCAACTTAAGAAGATGGGCAAATCTCACAGTTACGTTCCAATCTCTGCATCATTTTAAGGGACTTTTAAACAACTATTTGAGAAACTAAAAATTTAATGATTTTTAAGAAATCCTTCTGATTAGCAACTGACACTAGTTTTTCTTAATATGAGTCCCAACAATATACAATGATAATATATTCACTTATGTGTGATTAGGCCATAAAGACTGATTTAACTCAGTATATGTTATTTATAAGATTAACATCACTCTAAAATTCACTTTTCTTGATGTGTCTCATTGAGCCTTTTGATTCTCTTGGTTGTTCATGCTCTGTGGTTGTATTGCTTTAAAGTAAGATGAAATTTGACCTATAGACCACATAATGGAAGGCAGATAAAAACTTCTGTCTCCACTAACATAAAAATTACATGAATAAATGCAGGAGACATAGTTTCTACAAATGAAATAATAACTAAAGTGATCAATGAAAGCCAGTTTTACCAGTTTTTTTAAAACAAAACCCCCACAAACTAAATTAAACATAATTGGATGCCTTGTACATATTTTTTAAAAAATTCTATATTTGCTGACACTTTAAGAATTGCACTACCTTAACATACATGCAGAATCTGAGTTAATAATAATAATAATTAAAAAAGAAGACCAGAAAAGTTACAGTTCCCTGTAGTTGTATGAGACACAATCCAAACAATAACCAGAATATTAAATTGAAGAATACATCAAGAAAATTTGCATCACACAGAATTAAAAAAAAAACAAACCTCAAGTTGTGGTGTTAATGTAAACACCTTAATTTTTTTTTTGAAATGTGCTTCCACCTTTTTTATAAACAGAGGAACTTCAACAGTCTCATGAGAGAGAAATGTGAAGAATTTCACTTTGAGGAAATTGGTACAAATATATAGCAGATGCAACAAATTATTTCCTTAGTGCTACAAATTATGTTTTCACTTGCATGTAAGAAAGTGATGGTGAAGTCTTGAATATGTTATGTCTATATATGTAACTAAATATTGCTCAATTACACTTGCTGGTGGGCATTTAACAATGTCAGATGTGAGCTCCTCTCAGAGTTATACGTATGTAGAATTATACATGTTCTTACACAAAGAACATTGTGAGAACAGGTTCTGTCTCCTTTTTTCAAAGGAGAAAGTAAAGAAATTCCTATGGCCCTTCTCTTTCTTCAGAACCCCTAAATCTCTTGCACCTGGATATGACATGCAGTGCAAACGTGAAAGTCCGTTTATTTAAGTTGTTTTGGCCTTGCAGTAACTCCACTCATAAGATGCTCATCACTAGTCACCCTTTAATGTGCATCTTTGAGTCTGGTTGCTCCTTTAAAGTCTGCCTGATATCCATGTCAAGTACAATCATGTTTTCTGATGGGCAGGTTTTCTGGTGGCAAAATGGTTTTCATTACAGAGCACTGGTGCATTTTCAAAAAAACCCCTAAAGTCTGGGGTGAAAGTAGGGATGTCAGTATTCACGATGGCTTTGGACATTGTAATGCACTATTTAGATTATTCAAAGTGAAACTGGAGAATAGTTGGAAATAATTTCTAGAAACATTTTGCTTACATAAGAGATAATGCAAGGAATCATGTATTTTTGCTCATGAATATGTTCTGAAGATGCTTTAATCCCTAAACTGTTAATAACTCCACAGCACACCTACTTTTCTCTAAAGCCCACAAATCCTTACTTTTTTTCCCCCAATTTTGCTGTTGTACATTTTCTTAAAGTTATCTCTTCATAATATGTACTTCTAACAGGTTAAAAAACCTCTGCTCAGTGTAAATTAAAAAAAAAAAAAGATTTGACAAATAAAGCTTGTCACTGAAATCATCTCTTCCAAATGTAATATTGCTTAACTGGTACAAATCATTTTCTACTATAGCATTCCTCAAAAAAAAACCCCCAAATTGTTAGCAGATTTAAAATATAGGATTAATTATTATAACATCTTTCAAAAAATAGCCGATTTCAAATGGTAATCTTTTATCCTTCCTCTGAAAAAATATGAAAACATCAAACATGATTTCATTGGAAACTTCACAAAATATTTCAAAAATGAAAGTTACAGTTAATTATAGAAATGAAATATATTTATAGATAAATCATATGCAGCAAATGTTGTTTTCTGTGGAAGAAACAAAAGTCAAGATTTGCTTAATCACTTTAGGGTGTATTAATTATTGTCCAGGTACTGGTAACCCTTCTATGTCCTTTTTTGCCACACTACATATGCAAAAAATAGGATTAGTAGCAAATTACCTTATTTTCACATTCTGTTGAATGCAAGAGTAATTTTTACTTTGAGGGGATATCAGAAAGTCATTTTATATGTGGGTCTCCATAACCTAGAGATCGGATTCATCCTGTATTTCAGGCACCACCAAGTAAAAGCTGATAGATTTTAATGCTGTGAAGACAAGCCTCTTAAAAGCTATCACTTAGAAAGACACCTGCTCAGCTAAACTCCCTGAAGACATTGGTATAGCCCACAGCCCCAGAAGTCACAGGAAAAGGGTAATTGTTGGAGGGTTTTGCATGTTAAATATCCAGTCAGGTCATTGGATCTAGTTTCTAACTCTGGATGTGTGACTTCTGTATCCATCTCTGAAATTCAATCTGTGACACACTAATTCAATTTGGGTAAAATCTTTTAACAATCTTGCAAATATTTAGATTCATATATACATCTATATGCATGGTTTATTTTTAATCCAGTGCCAGGGAATACTCTGTATCTGCACTTATCTAATGGGCTGCTGACTCTTGCCTAACTTCTTTTGTACATTTAATAGTCATAATATGAAACACTTCCTAGCACAATTTTTCTTCATAGAGATATTATTAGAATTTCATTCAGAGGATGTTGATGTTTAGGATCTGGTATTAGTAGCTGATACTAACTTAGTATGTTTTCTGAAAGCTTGCAATAAAATAGAATTCCTGGGAACAATATTCCAAAATATCCAGGGGTGGGTGTGCAATACAGAAATGCTGTAATCTCTCCTGTTAATCTCATGAAATAAAAGTGTTTCACCCAGATGGGAATTGACTTGGTCCCACAGAAAACGAAGTCTTGTCATTAAATTCATGAAGAACCAGACCAGACTCTAGGTACTGAAAACATATGCCTGTGTTCTCCTCGTATGACCCAATCTTTTAATTCCCATTTCTATACTTGCACAACAAACAAAAGCTTCTAACCTGTTTTGCTGAGGGAGCAAGGTGAAACAGTTATATTCAAGCAAAATAAAGCCAAAAGGATGCAGGCACAATGTCTACCTGATCCAACCTCTTGCCCTGAAAAAATTCTTCCTCACAATTAACAATTCAGGTATGTCTTTTCCAATGGTTCTCTACATAGCAGCAGCTTTGTCCTAGCCTATTAGGTATCATCCAAGAAAAGCATTGTACCCACTCTGAAGATTCTGAGTGTTTCTGACTTCTTTAGTGTAAAACAAAGTGAAATCTATCTGACCCCTTCTGTGATTCATTAATCTCAGTTGATCTCTGTTCTTCAGTTTTCCCTTGAAAAAGGTGAAAATCCTTACATTTCTTCAAAGTCAGAGGTCTCTAAAACTCTTTATGGGACCAGTGAATTCAACTTCTCCATGTAAAAGTGCTATATGTAAAAATGCAGCTAGTTTTAATTATTAAAAAAAAAAGACTTTTAAAAAGTATTTTCATGGACTCTCGTATCTTACACATATCTGGTGAAACAGTTCATAATCCCTATGTAAATAGTTTTTGAAATTCACACACGTGTGGAAAGCACAAGATCGAGTCTATATAAAAATGAAAAAATGTCATTATTTTACATAAATTTTAAAATTCCATGAAACTATTCGTTTATTAGATTCTATTGCAATTTCCCATAGGAGCTTAGTGAACATAGCATTTATGTTTGCACTCATCATGACACATAATGTTATCCACCAGCGCAAAACAATGTAAACAATGAACAAAACAAGCATTAACTAAATTTTCATTTTTAATGTCTGATCCTTACAGAGATGTCAATGGTGAGACTAATTTATTTCACTGAGGCAGGAGCAAGACCTAAGCAGCCAATAATGTGCCCTTCAGCTTCATGTTCACTCAGTTCTGTTCAGTTAACACACTTTTCCATTGCTGTGACAATTTCAAAGCATTTATTCTGTAAATGAATAGTCAGCTTTCATGCAAACAGTCCATTAGCATTAATCATATGATTCTCACATACATTGACAAAAAAAGTGTTTGCTATATTTCTCTTGTCCATGACAAATGAGTAGTTGGTAAGAAATGAAAAATAATAATTTAAAAGGAAGATTAGAATAACTGATCTCTTGACACATTTCATCTCTCATCTGAAATATGAAAAGCCGTATTCCAAATAAGGTGGATGATGTTTCTGTTGATCAAAATACAAGTCTTTGCCTACTTTATCACCGATCCTGTTACATAAATCAGCATTTACATATCATTTTCTGATATTCTTCTCTTTGGACAAATCTGAAGAATCCCAACTTACTGGAGTACAAATGTGCAACTACATAAAAAGAATTAAATTAACTGAGTCATTTGCACTGACTAATATAAACAGATACTTTCTAAATATTACCTTAGAATCTTAAGGTATGAAAATCTTATCGCTTTCAAGACATGCACCTTCACTAGAGTTTGACTGAAAACTGCTATGCAGCCACTGGAAAAAACTTGCATTAGAGCTTCTGCCTAACAGGAAATTATGCTGAACCTGAACCAAAGCCCAATGAAGTATTTTGGGTTTTTTTAACCTTAATTTGCATTGGATCAAGCTCTTTGCACACAATCTCTCATTTCTTCAACATTAAAGGAGTGCTTATGACTGTCAAAGAATATTTTTCCTTTCAATATCTGTTCAAAATGAGATTTTGAAAACCATCCCAGGACTCTGCAAAATGAAAATCAGACTTGGGTTTGTGTGTCAAATAATAATCTTCAGAAGCTTGTTATTTTGCAGATGGAGATTTTAGCTGCCATGTTGTCCTTCTAAAAATAACATGCAGTTTTCCAGTGAGCATGCAGTCAAACTAGCAATATCAGTGTGCGTTTTTATCACAAAGAATTTGAGAAATCCATCTTTAGAGGTTTCTATAGTCAAATCAGGAAAATGCTTAAATTTATACGTAAGGAAAAATATTTTTAAAATCTTTAAAAACGTGACACATCTCAAAGTCCTTTAATGCTTCACAATAGAAGAAAAAAGACAGCAGATGAATGTGATAACAGATAGACTATCTAAGAATTAATCAACATTTTTTAAAGTGACAATGCTGGCAAACGACAAGAATGGAATGTTAAGGTATTTGTTGTAAGCCAAGAGGAAAAGATTTATATGCATCATCTCCAAGCCAATATATAATAAAATCCATTTTCAGGCTTGGCATAAAATACAATCAAAAGGCCATTTGTGACTCTGAGCCCATGTCTCCTTTCTTATGTTATAAAGTGCCCCCAAATTTTCCAGCACCATTTTGGCCCTTTTCTTTAAAGGGCATATACTATTTAGTTAGAAATGCACTTGTATGTTTTTTAGTCCTGATCCAACTCCTACTGTTGCCAGAGAAATATTTTCTGTTGAATTCAGAAGTAATTTTTAAAAATGTTAAAAAAATCATTAAGTAAAACTTAGTATTCTATTCTGTATTAAGATAATAGCTGTTAACAGAGATTCATTTGAGACTGCCCCAGTGGCTCACCAGGAAGTTGATGGGACATGAACAACATATTTCTTAAACCAGCTGTAAGGCAGAAAAGCTGAGGTTACTATTTGGATTCCCTGACGAAAAGCTGCAATTGTTTCATTTATGGGTAAATGTATTCTGGCTATTCCTAGAGTGACCTTGGCATCCAACGGTGTTGCCCTTAGTGTCAGCAGAAAGAAGGCTGTTGGTGTCAGTGGGCTTTGGATCAGGCTTTAAAGACAGAGGAAGCTTGCTTAAGGAGGAAAACAGACATAAAAAACAGTCCTGATTTCCCAGGTTTTGTTGCTTAGAGTTTAGAATACCAACAAGACATTTTAAACCCTGAAGAATAATTGTTGTAAGTCAATTATTTTAACCCTGTAAGTTTTTTTTACAATTGTATACAAGAATAAAGAAGAACAAAT
The DNA here is from genome assembly GCA_017589585.1 of Phylloscopus whistleri. Taxonomy (NCBI): domain Eukaryota; kingdom Metazoa; phylum Chordata; class Aves; order Passeriformes; family Phylloscopidae; genus Phylloscopus; species Phylloscopus whistleri. The sequence continues at coordinate 12,616,572 of JADMLD010001397.1, forward strand.
CTCTCTGGCTTACAAAAAAAAAAGAAAGAAAAAGGCAATTACTTTATTTATCAATAGATATTTTAGCTGCTTTTTACACCATTGCAGTGACTAAACAAATAGCATAGAATAAACAAAAGAGAGTATAAAATCATTTCACTCCAGCTGGTATCCCAAGACAACCTTTTGACTAAGTACGGAGTTAGATGTTTCAAGTATGGCACTTATATAAATAAGAGCAGAGAAAAGATGATATATTCACAGTTAAATGCAATGAACTCTCTTCCTTTGGTATGTGTGTCATCATAGGTGATTGTAGGTAAATGCATAAGTCGGCTGGCATGGACCAGCTCCATCTTATTCATGCACATATTAGGGAATCAATCAAAATGTACTGATATATTCTGCAGAACACAACTAATGCAAGATGATTAAGGTCTCTGGTGTGTGTGTGTGTGTGTATGTGTGTGTGTGTGTGGACAGGCAAAGAAAAAATGGCAAAATTATATTCAGCATTTATTTTTAGCATGACTAATTGATGCACAAACCATGATAGAAAATAGCCAGTAATACACACCAGGAATAAAGTCTGTGATTTAGACAAACAAAATAAGACATCTGTGAGATACGTGAACGCAGATATCCTGGCTGAGCTGTGGTTAGGTTCCTTACAGTGTGCTTACCCTCCTTTTAAAACATGCTTATGCCTGCACATTGCAACAGTGTCCCCCACCCCACCCCACCCCTTATAGAGTATCCTTGCAGAGTTTTTGATATGAACATTCTACACATTTACAACAATTAGTCAGACAGTTCAAACTGTAAACACCCTAATGATGACCAAAAAGCTGCTTCACTGACAGATAAAACCCAATCATTAGAAAGAAAAGTAGGAATAATAGTAGCTGTGCTGTAAGGCTAGGTCAAGCATGGTTTTATAGCTGTTTTTTCAGTCTTTTATATAGCGCTGCGTTTTGCAGCTGGTTCAGTAAGTGCAGATCCAATACCTTAATGGCTTTCTTGGTGGTTTGATAAAATGCTTGCCTAAGCAATGTACCTTTCTCTAATGGTATCTGGGTCTGTTCCACCTGGCACAGTGTTTCAGTTCTGTCACAGCCTCACACATAAGCTGAGTCACTTGACTGAGTCCTGCCGAAGTTAGGCATGCTCATTCTTGGCAGGTCCTTATTTCTGATTTCATATATGGATTTCCTTTTTGCCTGTACTCCTCTCACTGCCATTTTGATCTTTCTCCAGCCCAAGTGGTTCAGTTCTGCCAAATTAAGCACCACACAAATCCCACTGACAGCAAACATGAATACCAAGAATACAGTCTTCTCAGTGGGTCTAGAGACATAGCACTCTACTTCTTTAATGCAAGGGTATCTGTCACATTCGTACATGGAAGGGACATTGAATCCGTACAGAAAATACTGTCCCACTAGGAATCCAATCTCTAGGGCATTTCGAAAGACCACTTGGATGATATAAAATCGAGAAATGCCTTCTTGCCTCCTCATCTTTGACTTTGTAGTTCTGATAGCAGGATTGGGGATTTCCTTCACTTCTAAGCAGTCTGGCTCTGCCTCTTTGGTGGAGTTCTCAGTGTTTTGCAGCACCCCATTGACAATCGTGTTCTTGATTTTCTTACTGTCCTCACGCTTCATTGAATCCTGGTCCCTTTCCAAGGTAAGGAAGACAGTGGAGTACCTCCGTTCCCTTTGTTTAGCAGACTGGTGAACGGAGTACGTTATGAAGCACAGGCTGGGAGTGCACACCATGATGATCTGGAACACCCAGTACCTTATGTGAGAAATGGGGAAAGCCTGGTCATAACAAGCCTGGTTGCAGCCTGGCTGCAGCGTGTTACAGACAAACATCGTTTGCTCGTCATCGTACACCGTCTCCCCTACAATGGCCACAATGAGAATTCTGAAGATCACCACCACGGTCAGCAGGATCCTGCAACAGAGAAGCCCGTCAGTGCGCGCCGCCGCCGCGCGGCCGGGAGCTGTCCAGTGCTGACCGGGCCCCGGCGCCGCCGCGCCGCCGACCGGCCCCGGCCCCGACACAGGCACCGGCCCCGGCCCCGGCACCTCGAACCGGCCCCGGCACCTCGAACCGGCCCCGCTTCCTCTCGGGGGGCGCACAGGCTGTGCGGCATCGCCTCGGCGCGGCCGTGAGCCACAGACCGCGGGCGGCGGTCAGCGCTGGCCCCCGCCCGGCCCCTTCGGCGGAAAGGCGATCGCACGGGCCCCGGGGCCCCCGGGAGCGCGGCCGGGAAAGGCGCGGGGCTGCCCCGGCAGCGGGACCCCGATGGCAGTGGGGTCTCCCCGACGACCGCCCGGTGCCCCGTGGCTCCTCGGGGACAAGGACGGCGGCGTTTGCGGTGTCCCCGCGCCTCCGTGCCCCGTGCCGCATACCAGCCTGCCCAGCACACACACACACGCACACGCACACACGCACACGCACACACACACACAGACAACACACGCGGGCTCCAGGAACACCCCGAAAGAGCCCGGCCGAAGGGCACCGGGCAGCCGGGACCCACCGTGCGCCGCCGACCTCCCGGCCGGCCCGCTCGGACAGGAGGGGATCCCCCCCGTGCTCCCCGTAGCTCTCCCGCGACCCTTACCTCCCTATCATAGTAGAATGCTGCTGCACGGCAGCTTCCAGTAGCCTCTCTAGAATAGTCCATTCCCCCATCGCTGTTCATCCGGAGACAAAGACTTTGGCAAGCGTAGGGGATCTCTTCACTTCTGCCTTTTTTCACCCCTCCTATTTTTTTTTTTTTTTTTTTTTTTTTCAGGGGGAGGGAAAACAAACCGAAGAGCAGCCCGTCTCTACCGCCCGCAGTCCGGTGGCGGGAGGGCGGCTGGAGGCGCAGCCCTGCCGAGGGTTCCCGGCTCGGCTCGGCTCGGCTCTGCGGGGCTCGGGGCCGCTCGGCAGCCGCCACCGGCCCGGCCCGCTCGGCTCGTGGCGCGGCGCGGCGGGCGGACCGGCGGCGTGGAGGGAGGAAGGTTGGCTTTAATGTCTTGCTGCCTCTAATCTGCCTTTAAGTAGTCTCCGCTTGCGTCACTGACAGGTTGGTGGAGAGCAGCCAAAAGCAGCGCTCGGATTTTCTCATTTTTATTATTCCGGTGAATACAAACAAATAAATGCAATAAAAAATAAATGAAATAAATAAACGGAGGAGGAGGAGGGAGGGCGGAGGAAGAGCTGCCCCGGCAGGCGCGAGGTTCATTGTGCAACCGAGTGCCTCCTTGCCGGAGCGCCCCGGCCGGGCGCCTGCTGCCCCTCCGCCCCCGCCCGCCGGCACACCCGGCGCTCCGCCCGGGAGCGCAGCCCCGCCGGCACCGGGCGCTGTCTCCGCTGCCCGTCCGAAACGCTGCTCTGGGGCCGGAGGGGGACATCCCACACCCCCCACCCCGGCCGGGGGTCCCCAGGGGTTGCTGGGCTTTGCCTCACTCCTAGAGATCAAAACAGCGGTGTCATACAGCAGTGACCTTACTTGTTAGAACCGCTAAGACCTAAGATATCTGACTTAAAATTGCATCTTTATTCTCCCCTGATTACAGTTATAAGAATCACTACGGAGAAATGAAGCTCACATATAGCCATTTCAGAGAATACTGAGACTAAGACTGTATTTATGCTAGAAAAGACATCAAATCTTCATACAAAGAATCTCTAAACAGCACAAGAAAAAGTGTCTTGAATAAATCCCTGCGTTATAATCAGTCCGCATATTTTATTCTCATAAATAACTGTGTTTAAAAGTTTCTTTTCATTTTACAGATACCCTCACAGACTGTACCTGAGACATCACCAAACATTTCCACACAGAACATTGGTACCAACTGGAATTAACTTCTCCAGTGTAGCAGTGTAAAATATATTCTTGTATTCTGTATATTTACAAAATAATCAAGTAAATCTTCACACCTGCTCAGTAATCTCATAACAACATAAGAAAAAACCTTATCAGACTTACTGTAGTATTTCTACCATTGAACTCAGTAAAATTAAATTCTTTCTAAAGCAGAACTGCACAGGCCGTAATATACAGTCTAGTCCTTTTGTTTTGTTTTGTTTTGTTTCTTTTGCTTTGCAGCTCATGAACTAATTCCATGTGTTATATTAAAGATGTTAAGTGTTTTCTGAATAAATGGGACCATGCTTCATCTGTGCAAGAAGGCATCTGTATGCTTTAGACACCCCAAGGTTTGTTGTCTTTTCATTTGGACTATGCAGATGGTCTCTGCTTCACGTGATACTGGGTCAGTTGACTGATTGAATTAGGAAAGTATCAAACAGGAGAGGATCAGTGAATACACAGAAATTCTGCACAGAAAATTATTTTTATTCTCTCCCAGTCAAGAGTCTTTGGCTCTTTGTACAGAGTTTCTAAAAATTGCTGCTGCAACAACAGCAAAGCTAAAAAGAAGAATTTGGAGTTTGGTTTGGTTTGGTTTGGTTTAAGAGGACTGTGGTATCTATCCAGCCACCCTGACAACTGAGTGTCTCATATAGACCAAAATTTTCTGTTTGCAGATAGATTTGAAAAAGAGGGAAATCAAAGCATAAGGGAAGCAGTAGAAGGAGAGAGTGCAGGGAACATGCTAAGAAGCTAATAATCCTATTTAGCACACCAAACAGAGGGAAAACCCATGATTTAAGTCACTGAAGAAAGGAGAGAAGATTTTGGTTCATAGACAAACAACAGAATTTCTACAAAGGAAAGCTGCTCCTTTGGGATAGAACACCCATTTATTTATCTGAGCTTTTGGGACCCTTAAATGAAAAGGAATTACATTCTGATCATATCAAACACTGGTCTATTAATTAGCAGTTAGTCACTGTTTGCTGTGCTCCTGACAGCCCAGTCATGAAAACAAGGATGTGATATATAATAAATGAATACTGCAAACATAAAAACATTGCTAATTATTTGCTTTTGATTTCATTATGGTTTAAAGTTAAATTCTTTCAGACCTTCTTTGACAGGAGTTGCATCTCAATCTGAAATACCTGACATCTCCTTATTTAGCAGGAGATGTCAACCTGCAGGAGCAACCTCATACACCACCCTGTAACCACATTCACATGCAGGATATTTGGCCTTTCTCTTGGCAAAGTTTACAGAACTTCAGACATTGGTGAGTTTGGAAAAAAAAATCAGTGAGTCTCTTTCACAAGGCCAAAACTCATTTTAAGTGACTAAAAAATTCAAAGGAAGTTAATATATCTCATATTTACATGTATGATTTCTGAGGCTATTAATTTCTCTCCTCTATCTGAGGCCTGACTTGCTGTCAAAATAGAAATAATAAGAATCAACATGATGTTCTCTGAATGTTTTACACAACAATGAAAAGTGTATGAAAAATACAATTAACTAAAATTGTAAGCTTAAAATACAATTAATGCATTTCCATTATCCTTTACGTGAGTAACAGCAACCTGTGGACTTATCTGACAAATTGTCTAACTCAAAAAGTGCTCAGACTATGTATAGTCATGACTGTAAGTTGTAGACATAAGAAGATTTTCAGCTTCTAAAGGTTCATCTTAGTTTTTACACCATTCCCCTGAATGCTTCAGCCAGTAATAAAGCCAGGATTTGCAGAGCAGCAGGCTGCCAAAGATGCTGTGGAGGTATATTACACAGTGTGCATATTCAAATTAGAAACCCTTGCCTAGATTTCATTCAAAAGCATTCAGCACTATCAAAACTTTATATCTCCTGGCTTGCAAAGAACTGTTTCCTAATGAGGCAGCAGTAACAGTTTGCAATAGGGCTAAGCTTGTCTTGTTCAATATTTTTATCTGTTACATAGAAAGGAAAAAAAACCAGCTTGCTATTCCACACACAGGCTTTTGGGTGGTAGGGTGTAATTTTGTTCCTCTTGCTTTGCATTCAAAGAGAACAAGTACTCCTGTTCCATCCAAATCAGTATAAACTCTGTCGTTCCTAACAGGATCTCAAGCAAGCTTTGCAAAAAGAAAATTCAGTCTGCATGAGTTCAAAGATGCCACTACTGTGATATTAATTTCTGGTGAAATAATATAGACTAAGTTGATCTTGGATTAGGTCTGAAGAATGAGACTGTATGTGTCCTCAGTTTGAAGCCAAACAGAGGTTAATCTGTCTGTAAGAAGCTGTAGGCCAGATTCTCTCTAAGAAATCCAGCCCTTTTGCCCTGATCTGGTTTTGTAAAGGGTCTGGAGAGCAATCAAATCTTGCAGGATGCACATTCCTCAAGGATGGAGCAGGACAGACTGAGAGCAGAACTGACACATTTGGCTTGTCTGTCAGACCCCCTGCAACCTGGACACGGATGACATGACGGGGTCAGGATGAGGTAGCCACACGGCCAGAGCTGTCACAGAGTGTGTTAAACAGCATTATTCCCCTGCTTCATTGCTTTGTCTGCTGAGGCTTACTAATGTAAAAGCACAATACAGACCTTACATGAGCCTTCCACACTTACTGCCTCCTTTTAAAGTTATACATTCATTCTAAATTTATTTCAAATATTTTATCTTAAAATAAATTGAATCAATTATTAATACTATGCCAACAATCTTCCTCAATGCAATATTTTGCAGCTGTTTGAGGTGGATCCATCATCATAGCAAATGAATATATGTCATATTTATATTCTAAAATTGCATGGCAAATGACTGTATTTCATTGTTATATTGGAGAACACTATTTCTACCATTTGCAGCAAACTGGAAGCAAAGAAAGAGCTTTAAATTAAATAAATATAGGCTATTAATAAAGAAAATAATGGGGTTTTCTTTCAGTACTTTTTGTGAAAAAATATAGCTGTTGCCTTATAGCTGTATAATATATAACGTGACTGCATATTCTAACTAGTGTCACAAAAGAGAGATTTTTCAGCATTACTTTCATAAAGCATTAGAACATTATTTGGAAGGCTGGTATGACAAATATTTCATTTCTGGTACTATTTGGTGTAGTCCATGAAATCTAAGTCATTAGCTACTAAACTGAAAATGCCTTTTTAAGACCTCTCATAGCCATCTGCTATGCTCTGGTTTCATTTGGTGCCATGTGTGTATTAATGAAATGATTGCATCAGATTAAATCTTTTATTCATAAAATCATCTAGGTCATCTGCTTCTACCTACACTTTCTCTCTCATTAAAATGAGCATTTATGTGTACATTCCCCACTGTATGAGTACAATTCTAGATGCAGTTAGCTGCTGTACGTAGATCTTAATGAGAAATCCCTCTCCATGTCTTTTTCTCAAATGAAATTCCCTCAAAAGGTAACTCTAGTATATCACAGCAGAGGAAGTGTATTTTTTCTGCAGTTTTAAAAGTAATGACTTCCCAAAAGGTAAAAGATTTGGATGTGCTAATGACTTCAGTCCTTCACAAGAGAAAGCAATGTTGCAAGGATACTCATTTTGCTTCCAAGAAATGGGTAGCCCACTCCTCCCATCCAGTCAACAGTGTTTGTGTCAAAGACGTCAATCACAGGGTGGGCTCTTCTGCTCCTTGCTGTGAGCATGGAATAGAGCCTGCATTTATATGCTTCATGCTTGACAGTAGCAGTGTCAAGTGCACAGAATTCAGGGTTTCCTGTAATGCATGAACACACAAAACTCTCAGTTAACCTAATAATCAAATTCAGTCTCTATTATGCATCAGAGGTCCATATCTAAAAATGAAGATTGCTGTAAATTGAAAGCTCTTCAGAAGAACAGTGAATGTAATCACTGAAGAAGGAATAAATCTATGAATAGTCATGAACTTTGAAAGTGAGGGTTCCTAAGTCATGTTGAAGTTCCATAACTACCTTTGCAAGGGAGTGGGGGGGCTACCATAAGAAATATTCACAATGGGGGCAGGTCCTAAGTAAATACTCCACAATCTTCTGAACTAAAGGAACTTAAAACATCAAAATATAACTGCTTTAACTAGAAAAAAATTTTTAAGTATCATAATTTCCTAGTTACAGGATATTTTATTTCCTGACAGAAAAAAATCACCCAAGTTTTATGGGGCTTTTTTAAGTTGCCCACAGGGACCTTTCTACGCACAAATTAACAGCTCAAATCAATTTCCTAAGAAATAATTTGAACCTATGTACTGAATTACAGTTGCATTTACTTTTGGCATATTTACAACTCCTAATGCAGCAGCATTTGCACTTCTTGCAAACTCAGATTTATTTGCAGATAGGATGCAGCCAGGGGAAGGAACATATCATTGAAACAAATACTTATGACTTGACAGGCTCTGCAAAGAAATACAAAAGAAGTAAAATATTCTAGTGACCCGATCATCTGCTGCCATTCTGTTGAGTTTCCTTTCTGACGCTCACCAATCTCAAAAAAGCATTCACATTGTGCTAAAGCATCCAAACACCCATTAATGCAATTTCATGGATTATGATGGCTTAAGTGTAAATTTGTGAGCCAATTTCATGCGGGTTTCCATTTCAGTTTTCTTTAATTTTTTGTATGTACTAATGAAAGAGCCTTTCAAAAATACCTTGGACAGAAAATAGTATGAAGGATTCGTCTTTAAACAGATTTAGTACATATTTTAAGGATGCAAAAATATCTACATAATAATACAATAATTAATTCAATATGGGAGGGAAAATTTTTCACCATTGAATAAATGACTTTGTTCCTAGAGTCTATTCTTTCAAAGATATGTGCTACAAAATAAATGTAGCCCAGTATAACTAATTAGGACATTGTGGTAAAATACCAGCCAATTATACCACCAGATGCCAGAGCCAATGCAGAATGTTGTTAGACTCAGTTTGGCAAACCTTATTTTTCTCTTTTCCATCAAAAAGCATTACAAATTTTCATCAGGAGAAACAGAATTAAATTTATGCATAATAATACCTTTAAAATTATATTATATCATAATATCTCCATCCTGTGGTAGTAAGTTTTCATTGTTCTAATAGCAATTCCCACTGGCTTTAGATGAGCCAGAATTTAAAATTTCACATGGCAGAATATGAATTACAAGAAAATTATTGAATGCTTCAGAATATTCAGAAAAACAGAAAAATAAGATCCAGTAATATGAGTCCTCTATACTAGAACTCCTGGCAGCATTTTGATGCTTTTCCTATTCCATACAAAAAAAGAAAATAAATTATGAGAAACCATGCTTGTGTTTCAGCATGAATGCATTACATCAAGCACTTTTTTTTCAGACCTACTGCTTATGTCTTCCCTGTCTACATTTGTCTTCAACCAAATGCTGAATCTCTGCACTCCCAGCTGCTTTCAGTTTGATGACGTGATCTACTGAAGAGTTATTTTCCTTTGTTTTGATTGTTACACCACCATATGTCTTCAGTATTTCTGGTGCCTCTCACTCTTGTCCTCTCCCTCTCCATCTCACCAGTCACAGAAGGGAATTCACTTTACATTAAAGCTTCCCTTCAGAAGCCAGGCTGAAACAATCCCTTGAAATAACTAGGGCAGTCAAGTGATTGACTTGAAAGTAAACTATGTCAGTGAATGGGAGTGAAAAAGCAGGAGCTCAGTAAGAAATGCAGAGGGTTTTTAATCCTTCTGTCATTCAAAGATTCTACAGTTGTAATAAAAATTTTTGAAATATATTTGATATTAATTCTATTCCAGATATATTAAGTATAAATACGTATTCGTGGGTGCACAGATGTATGTATTTATGCATGTGTGTCCTGGCTGGGGAGTCCTATGTGGCAAGACAGAAACTCTTGAGGGGCAAGGTGCATCAAGTCAGGTTGCAGTGCTGCAAGCCATCCAGCTGGATTTGGACATCACTGAACAAGAGAAATGGCCAGTGCTCCACCTCTACACTGGGGCATGGATGGTAGCAAATATTCTGTGGGGGTGGCTGGACAGATGGAAAAAGACCAATTGGCAGCACAGAGGAAAACCTTCTGGGCTACTGAATTATGGCAAGACATCACCCAGGTAGAGAAATTTGCTGTAAAAGTACATCATGGAATGCACATGTGCCTGAGAGTTGGGCTGTGGAAGAACATCACAATGGATGAGTGGATTGGGCTGCCAAGATTAAAGTGTTTCAGGTGGATCTGGACTGACAACATAAGAGTGAGGTATTTCTGGCTTGGTGGGCCCATGACACCTCAGGTCATTAGGGAAGAGATGCAACATCCAGATGGGCTCATGACTGAGGGATGGACTTAACCATGGAGAGTATCTCCCAGTGTGGGGGATAATAGTAAAAATATAAGTATAGGGAAGCCTGGTAGATTGATTACATCATCCTTCCCTGAACCCACCAAGTCAAGTGCTACATGCTGACCATGGTAGAAGCAACAATAGAATGGTTGGAAACCTACCCTGTGCCTCATGCCACTGCGCAAAACACTATCCTTGTCCTTGAAAAACAAGTCCTGTGTAGACATGGCATTCTAGAAAGAATTGAGCTGGATAATTGGACTCATTTTCAAAATAACCTCACAGACACCCGGGCCAGAGAGTATGGTATTGATTGGGTGTGTCATATTCTCTATCAGGCACCAGCCTCTGGGAAAACTGAATGGTACAATGGAGTGGGACTTTCAAACACTGAGATTTACATTTTAGTGAAAATCAGTTAACACCTGATTAGATAACACCTGATAAGTTAACACCTGATTAGTCAACACTACAGGCTCCCCCTCTTGAGCTGTCCCTGCTCAGTCAGAACCTGCTTACCACAGAAGGGGATTAAGTCCCCCATAGTGCATGTGAGCAATGTATTAGGGGAGACAGTCTGGATTAAGCAAAGGCAAACCCATCCACAGGAATTCCCTAGGAATCCTCTTGAGATCACTGAAGTGAGTTAAATTTGTTCTGTGGGGAAAATATATTTAAATTCCACAAGATTTTAGACTGTCCCAGGTAAGATCCTAGGTAAAAGCTATTGAATTTTGGCTTTCAGTGACTTTAGTACATATGGACCAAGAATATATAGTCATGCATTTAAGAAAAGAATCTGACATATTTCTTGGAGTTCATTAAATATTTTTATTATTATTATTTTCAAATTAATGTAAGTCTATAAATATTCAGTAGTATCATTTTTTTAGTCTAGAATCTTTAATCTAGTATATAGAGCTACACACTTTTACTGGAAATTACCAATTTATAGACCCAGAATGCTTTCCCAGACTCATCCCAATCATGCACATCTGAAATTTCACAGGTGGTAATTTAAACTGGCATTTTTGTGAGTTCCACAACTGTTACTAACAAACAGCATCTGCTCAGTGCTGTGCAACATGCTTTGTTTTCATAACACCATTTGTTAATCTTTCCTAAAGAAAAAGATTTCCAGGATGAGTATTTAATTAAATTTTTGTAATGTTTCCATTTCAAAATGGAGCAAAATCAAATTCAGAATATCAATTTCTTTTATCGCACAGGAAATTGAATGCCTACCAATAGATTTTGCAAAAATGTTCATGTTCTGAAATATTCAACTCATAACTATATTTTTCAGAATCTATTAGAGATGGTGTACTTTCAACTATAATCCAATAATCTGACACAAGAGGAAAAGATAAATTCACTCATTTATAAAACATTGTAGGACAGCTGCAAATGTGTGTGATTTATTTCTGTGTTTTTAAGAAAAAGACAAATCAGCATTATGTGTAATGTTGTTATAGATGGGAAGTTACAGTTTATTTTTCTAGATGACAGTGAAACCCACATAATTTCTTGCACAGGTTAGAGTTGCTCAAGGGCTGCACTGATTTATGTACATCCTATGCAAATCTGTCCTCGTTTGAATTAAGTATTTACTTGACATTTTAGATTTAGAAATTCTGCTCTGCAGTGTTTGCAACCTCTTTCACACTCTCCTGCAAGAATGTGAGGATTGTTTTTCTCTGATAAACTTAACCAAGTTATCATTGATTTATAGACAAAAGAAAAAAAAATTTGTCATGGTACCTTGCTCCATGATTTCGTTAATCTAGAGCTGTGTCTGTTTTACAAGTGGGAAACAGAGTGGAGAGATGTATCTTCCATTAATCTATCCAGATCTTTACAACATTCCCAGGAGCTGGGCCCTGAGGTGGGCAGGCTGGCTCACCCTACCAGCCCACCAAGCATCTCTTTGAGTCATCCCTGGATACGTTTCCCTCTTGTGCTTCTCAGCTTACACCTTGCTGAGGATCAAGGGAAGATGAAGGGCTACATTACACACCCTACATTTCACACCTCTTGTGAGGCTAAACACCTAAACCAGAGCCTGAACCAGAGAGTCTTTAAAATATTTATCAGTTGAACTTCAAAGGATGCAACAGAGTGTGAATGTCATATATTTATATTTACATGCAAATGTATAAATATTTTATATTGTAAAGAATTTTAAGAGCTATTGATTTTTACTAGTTACTAAGATGTATTGCCAGTACTAAATCAGGCTTTACCTATGTTTTGGGGGGTTTTTTTTCAGGTTTTGAAGCATCTCTTATCTCTGTATGTGTCTGTATGTCTGTACCTGCCAGAACACAATAAAAGAAATAAAAGAACTATATTTTCTGCAATAACCCTGTAAAGAATATCTTCATTTCACACAAATTCCTCACAAGAGCATCACTCAGACTGTATTCAAGCACATAAGGAGGTCATAGCTCCTAACCTGGGACAGTAACTCTCCCTTTCCCCATCCTGATTTACTGCACAGAGGCAGGATAAAATACATTCTTCCTGGAAGAAACTTCTAAGAATGAATCTGTGAAGGACTTGTTGCATGCAAGAGATTTCTCTTTGCCTAAAAAGAAAAAAGGGGTTACAGTGAATCAAAAAGCCACAAGGATTTGGGCTCCCAAGCTTTCGATTTAATTAAGATTTTGCAACGCTTCAAAGAGATGAAAATTCCACACAATTTTCAGATGGGAGTTTCAGGGTACCATGGTGAGACATAGCTCCCCAGCGTTTTCTAAAAACAGGCCCTCTCCTGATCTTAAGAAATAGAAATCAGTTTATTTCCAGCCCTGGTTTCACTGTATAAGTATACCCATCCTACAGTTTTAGTGGACAAAAATCAGGCAAGGCGATTCAAGTATTTTCTGATAAACACTTCAAGGCTTCATCTGTTTAAAATGCATTTCAATCAGTAATATGTCCAAAAAGCATGGATAAATTACTGATATTCTTTGTTTCATTAGTGTTTTTTGATACATTTCATCATTTTAACTATTTCCTTGGTGTGAAGGATCAGCCTTGGGACAGAAGCTGCATTACAAAGAGAAAAGGCTCACAGGAATGCTAGTGCAATGGGGAAGAGAAAAAAAATGACAGCCCACAGGGCTTTAATAAATACTTGTGAAGCATATTTAGTTTAATTACACCAACTAGTTATCAAAGTCCAAAGTCATGCTACCTGAAATGTCAGTGCAAACTGTACCTTGAGCTTGATGGCACAATGCACAGCAAAAATAAATGTGTGAAATCTAAATATGACTGCCACAAAAACAAACAAGGCATGAGAGAAAACATGAGCTCAAAGATAGATCAATTAATCCAAAGAACACCAACTAGACAGGCAGATGAGTCATACCCACAGTGTAGGCACAGCTTCTGTTGAATGGAAAATACAACTTAACACCGCATGTTTCACTCTTGAAAGGCAATGAGGCCAACGAGATAAACTAAACTGGGTGGCAAGCCTCCTACCTGCACCATGATTGTAGAAACACTCTCAAGCAGGGAGCAGGGCCTGAGTTTCCCCTTCTTACAATCAGTCCTTCTCGATAATGTGATTTTCTTCAGTTTTTAAGATTGAGGTGGGGGCGGGAGGAAGTATAATGTAAAGACATTGATTTTGGCATCATAAATAGGATGATATGCTTTCTTTTCACTGGGAAGGTTGGTCAGAGAAATATATCAAGTGTATATATCAAAAGAATTAAATTAAAGATATTTGATCTTTTCCCAGCAGTAGGGAAAAACAGTCTTTCCAGAACTAGGAAGTGCCAACATACTTGCTTCACAGGGCATGATGATTGTCCTGCAGAGACCTATCACAGCTGCCTCTGAAACAAATCAAGCATGCTGCTACAATGGTGTAATTAACTCATTAAAATATTTTTTATTTCTAATTAAGTGAATGTGTAGATAAGAAAACCAAGTCACAGTACACACAGAAAAGGCAAAGTTAGAGAAGTACAGAGCCCAAATTTTAAGTGGTCTTCTGTGACTGGGTACTATTGCCTTCTTACTTAAGAGAACACGGAAGTGTTTCTTATATGATATTTACTATGAAAATCATTTTCTCAGAAGTCAGAAACTCAAAATCCCATATTCAGAGGTATGCATCAGGTTGCACTAGAATCTAGATTGAAGCACACAATTTGAAATATCCACACAAAGTGCCTTGATTCTTTTTAGCTGCTATATTCAGTGGTTGATTAGAAGCATGCACTGGAGATTTACAGCATGGGAAGAAAAAAAACTGTTCTGAAAAACAGCCATACCCTCACCTACTTTAGGCAGCCCTACTAGTATCACCAGCTTCAAAACAAGAGCAGTGTTTAGATTTATCTGACCTGAGATTTTGGCCCTTTTTTCTTTTCTTTGTTTTTTTTTTTATGAACCTAAGAATATCATGCAGCCTTCTTTTTTTTTTTTTTTTGGCATTGAAGTTATAACTGAAGTTCTAGTCCTCCAAAGAAATACTCTCTGAAGCAAAATACACTAGACTCTTAAAGAGTTTTTTCAAGAGGTCAACTTACATATGATTTCTGTAAATTTTAAATCATTATAGAAATGGCTGAAGTTGGATACAGTACCCTCTTTCCCTTGCCTACTTCCCTCCACTGCTTTCACCAGGCAATTTGTGGTTTGGAAAGAATTTGGAAGAGAATAGCAAATGAATGTGAAGAGTTCATGTCATGAACTAACAGCAGGAGTGACTTGTGATACACAGGTCTTGTTGCTAGCCCAGGAATTTCATTATATACTCTTCAGTGCCATCTGCTGTAACCAGATACATTCAAAAACTTTAGAGATAATCAAATAGCCAGTCTCAATAACTGCATGGCAGGGAAATTACCTAACTCTAGGCTTAGATGTGTCCTACAAGGCTAGAATCCCATTAAGGAATCAAGCACACATCATTGCCAAAGACGAAGAACTTGGTCACAACTATGGACACATTCGTTCGACTTTTTGCTCAATTTCTTAAGCTGTAGCAAAATACCATTTACACAATTTACACCTGTGAGAATTGTTGATTTAACATTACAACACCTCTTTCAGCCAAGCAGGGACAGAACTACACCTGCTGGTGTGACTTGAGAGCAGCTGTCCATTTCATATTCACCCTGTGAACTTGGGAAAGAGAAGTCAAGAAACAATATCTTCCAAAGTACAAATTGGATTTGGGTGCCTAGACTCCATAAACCCAAACTTGTAAGACAATGGAAAAGCCTTTATCTCCTCTACCACCAACCATTAAAGCTGCTTTGTTAGATGAAGAAAATAGAACTCCATTAAACACTGTATTATCTTAATGTCTTTTCTGCAGTTATTGCAAAGAAAATAATGTTGACTTTTATATGTTTCTTAGAGCAAGTGTACAGTGTGATTTGCTATATCAATTCTATCCTTCAGGATTTAGACAGAGTTCTAAAGCTCAGAGTCATGGAGAACAACTTTCTACAGAAAAGTCATTTTTTTCCAACAGGAATTCCACAGTTGTTCATCACAAGTTACATAATGTATTTTCCAATAGAACATTTCATAAAATTAATGTACTGTCATGTGCATTTTATCTGTGTGAATGATGTGCCATAGCGTCATAGAATCATAAAGATTGGAAATGACCTCCAAGATCATCAAATCCAACTTTTGTCCAAATATCACCACTAAACTGTAACACAAACTGTTACTCCATGATCTGTTTTTTGTTAGCTTTAGGACACTTAAACTTTGATAGGGACTCCGTTTCTCTGGAGGCCACAGACAGATACACTGAAAAATTTCCTATACATAAAACCTTTTAGTCTAAATAGTCAAGATAAAGGAAAAGCATAACAAACATTTTTTTTGCTTTTTTCATACTGACAAATTTCAGCCAGTAGCACCTGCAATGCATTTCCAGAATGGAGAGTGCTGTAGGTTTAGCAAAGAACCACCAGCAGTTTGTTGGGTTTTGCACAGCAGTATTTATCTGTTCTGTGGTATTTGTGGCATTCTCTATACTTAGATTGGCAAATGCCACAAATTCCATGATAAATTTAAACACTGTGTGTGATAAATGTCAAGCTTTTAATAGCACCCACTGTCCCTCTGTCACTGCATGACCCTATTAGGAGATTGCACAATCACTATCTCTGTGTAATTTCTTATACAAGAAGTGGCCTTACAGTATTTTCAATGGCAAGATACTTGCTTTGTATAAGCAATGAAACTCTTTGTATATCTCTTGCAAAAAGAGCCTGCAGGATACTTACTATTCCTGATGATTTCATGTGCTTTTTATTTACAAAAATAAGTACTTTCCTGTTTCTGTTAGGTGACAATACAATGGACAGAAATAATGATCTTAGTTGAAATGAAATGGCAGAAAAAGTTTGATGACAACAGATGACAATATGTTTCATCAGAAGGAAAAGTCTACAAAACTGCTGCTGCAGCCATTAAAATGCAGAATGTGACACCAGAGGTCGCAAAAGTTTCCTGTGGGCATTTTTTACACTTTCAGCAGTATACAATGTATTTAGGTTACATCTGAAAATCTTATCTCTGCGGCATGTTTTGACTGTAGATTGTAAGAAGGAAAGAGTATTTCACATTGTCACTAAAAACACTTAAGTTCTGATCTCAGAATTCCAAAGTTCTGAGGTTTTCCTCTGTGCACAGAAATAAATCAGGAATTAACTTCTGTCTTAGGAACAAGGCTACAAAATATTCATAGTTTTACCTTACTAAAATACCTCTGTGATGTTTCTGACCAGAAGTATTTTCCTTTCCAAGTGCAACTATTCTAATTCTCCAGAGAGGAGTACTCATTTGCTGTGTGGTACAGACGTGGTCTCTGAAACTTGTTACCAAGTCAGAGATCTCCTTCCATTGTAAAGTTAAAGAGAAGGCTTAGGGGAAATATTTGTATGCATATATATGCACAAATATGTATAAATATATTTCTGTGTGCATGTGTGTATATATAATGTTATTACAGAAAAAAAAATGGAGAGTCCAGAAATAAGTGTAAGAGAGAAAATATCACCATCAAGGCATAATAACTCATTTTCCTATGTACAGTGAAGATATCAATTCCATGCAAGTCTCTTTCAAATTCCATTCAATTTAACTGCCAAAGTGTATGGGCAAAAGATCAGAAGCTGCTGCATTACTGCAGTTTTTCTGGTTGCCATACAGAGCTGAGCTGCACAAGAGAGCTCAAATTCAATGAAGAATAAATCTGAAATGATTTCCACACCACTAAGACTGGTAAGGCCTAAGATAATTTTTTTTAATTATTGCATCACATATTGAAGCCTCTGTTTTTTACAATACCTCCTATTACAAGTTAAAGGTAAATCTGGGCATTTTGTAGTAACTGACAACGGATTGGGACATTTAATAAGCTATACATTAAATAGCTACTACATATTCATCCCTGCAAGTACATTTGGCTTTTAAAATATGGATCAAAAAATCATTAAGCACTTGTAAGAATAAAACCAGAGATTGTATTTTTCACATTTCTACATATCCAAACAGGCTGTCTGCTGTGAGTCCAGTGCTTTAATGATGAGGGGAACAATATGGCAATGAACATGAATTCACAAGCAATGCTGAATTAGTAACTCAACTGGTTAATGACCTTAATTTTAATAATCAGTTACTCAAATTGTCAAACTATAACATTAGATAACAAAGTCAGAAGTTTAGCACAAGAAAAATGACTGCTGATTAACCTGTAATAGAAGACTGGGAAGGAGAGGATTCCTTTTAATCTTTTACCCAAAGTAAAGTTACAGATACAGAATGGCCTTGATTTATCTGGAAAACAACATTTTGTTGTAGGTGGTGTTTCTTGACAAGGAAGGATCACTCAGTTAAGGTGCTAAATTCAAGACATAATTCATGCGAAAGAGGTATAGTGGTTTTTTTCCTTATGACTTGTTCAGTGGTTTGTCTTTAAAATCTGCTGAGATTTCTATTTCTGCAAGAACTCTTCTCTCTGGCTTTTCAGAGAATCAGAGCATTGTAAACACACATATACACACAGACCCAAAGTAGACAATTTTCTTGTTTAAGGTTAATCATTCTTATTCTCTTTAGGTTTGGGGTTTGGGTTTTTTTTAATATAAAATAGTGACTGTTTTTGAAGGTAGAATCCTGTGTCTTGAAAATAATTTATATAATCAAAATAAAAAGAAAAAATAAGATTTAATGTGAAATTTAGTGTCAGAACCCATCTATTACATAAATATGAGGATATGGCTTGTATTCCCTAAATGTTGATTCTTTCCTTGGTAGCAGATACTGTAAAATCACTCTGTTTCTGGATGCTGTGGAAGATCTCCCCACAACTACTGGCCCAGCAAGATGTGCCTCCTAGACCTTTTCCTCCCCAGAAGGCAATCCCCAGCTACACTTTTCATCTGTTTGCTGTCTCAGCTGAGGCAGCCACAACCTCTACAGAGAGATGTGGGAGCGGGATACCTGTGTGGCAGGAGCTGCTGTGCTGATGTGTTTCCACTCTCTCTAGAAGAGCTGGAGTTGGACGCCCTCTCTAACATTCAGGAGCTCCTTGATTTCCCTTTGAGCATCACCTTTTCACAAAAAAAAAAACATGTTCAGAAGCCACAATGTAACTCCTAAGGCATTTGGGATCCTTTGGAAAGAAAGCTCATGTAGTCCTCATTATCATTGACAATGATAATGTCAATGATAATGTTAATCACCCTTTCTGGTGATCACAACCTGAGGGGCTTAGAGACTCAGAACTAATCTTTAAGCTCTTTCTACCTTCATCTTGTTTGGTACCTTCCCAGACTTATTATATCATTTACATTTTATACAGATCTATGTCAATAAAGCTTTAAGCTCTGCCTCATCCACTTTTTTCTCTGTATGAATATATATCTCCTGGTTAAAAAAATGTTTCTAAAATACAATTCATCTCCACTACAAGAGCATGCTACCCTGTATTTGGTAGACAACATATATAGTATTTTGTGAATTCTACCTTTATGATGAAACATAAAATCGCCACCAGATATATTATTTTGTGCTAATGTCTACTATATTAATTTCATCCAGTATTATTCACACAGGACAGCTAAACATAAATTAAGTCCATCCTTTAAATATATAACAGCATTATAACATTCTTCCAATAATTAACATTTCTGATTGCTTACGTTTTATGTTTCAGCAAGTATAGCCATCCTCAGAATAAAAAACAAAGGTAATTGGTAGTGTATTAACTGCCTGAATTGCTTCTTTCTGAACTGTAATGAGTGAGATTTACTAATCATTTAGTTCTATAATATTTTATTCTTTCTTGTGTCTTTATAATGACAGAGACTTCTGTCACAGATTGCTTCAGGGTAGGACAGGGTTCAGCTGTTATTGGAAGCAAGCACCAATCTCTGCCCAGGCCTCATATACAGTTATCCAACCAGCAGAGATTTTTTCATTTTTTTTTCTATTTTAGTGTTAGTATTGTAGATTAATCTGATTGTCACATATATTTAGAGTCACTTAATGATTTCTGAGTATAAAACCCTCTCATTCTATATTAAAAACATTATCACTCTACAGAATTCAATTATTCAAGCCAAAAATTTTCCTATTAGTGCTTTCCCTCAGGCTGACTTTCTTAAAGCTTTAGCTAAAACAGCCTTTTAAGAGATTAGTACAAAGTAGACAACTCTGTCAAATTTATGACTCTACTACCAATTTTAAGGAAACTTTAAACACAAATAAGTGAGTTCTGAAACATCTTCTTATTTTCTGTTAAAAAAAACCATCTTTTTAAGCAGAACACAATATTTTCAGATTCTTAGCACATACTTAATATAGATATTAAAAGCATTATAATTCTCAATACCCCTCAAATGCCAACAAGCTTGTCAGTCTACAAGGAAAGTTTTCTGTAAGACCTGAGTGTCAGCCAGCAGTGGTAATACCTCAATGCCCTTCAGTCAGAAGCATAAGTACTAGGCAGTACTGTTTGTTCTGGCTGCCAGAACAGGCAATAAGATTTTGTCTCAGCTCTTACTGATGTATGTCAGTATTTCTTAATACTATTTAGCCCTTCTTACTGAATAAAGCTTCTTTATGTAGCTTAAAAATCACGTCAGACTGACTTTCACAGAATTCCTTCCACTCCATTTTACACACAGAGCAGTAAGGAGCTGCAAAGTCAAACAACCAGACACCCTTCAGTGTGGCAGACAGACCTTTTGCCACGTATTCACATTGCTTTTCAAGATGTGTGTGTTGAATCTATAATTTGGCTAAACATTAATTCTCATTCTTCCATTGAAAGGGCATCTCATCAAAAGCAGTGAAGGTTAGCTGTGTTCCTTTAGTCTTCAAATTAATGTCAGTGTCTTCATTAGCTGAGGTGTTTCAGAGGTGGATTGTTGACCACAACAGTGTTTGGGGACAGATATTTTTTAATCTACTTTTTTCAAGGAAATACCCAAAATAGTTTTACCTATCACATAGGTGCTCTGCAGTTAATTTCTGCATCCCATTCCACCATCTTCATTTTTCATGCAAAATGTATAACACATTAAGTTTTGTAAAATGTAAACAGAAGGCAAAGTTTAATAGTGGCCTCTCTTATCAGTATTTTGAATCCTAGATTATGTGACTTAATATTCAAATTCCTCTCAATCAAATTAGATCCAGTTTTGCTTCCAGAAATAGTTATTATTATTATTCCCATATAAATGAATTATTAGTTTTCACTGGATTGAGTGGGAATACATCATTTTCAATGGCCCAATTTAGGACTATTGCACTAAAAAATTAATGCATCTGGAAAAATGTTGCAAGAAGAGGAAAAGGGTAAGGAATTGATACTTTTTTTAGTCCTGTCCTACCTATATGCAAGCACATGACTATTTTGTACAATCCTTGCTGGTCGTATCTGTTTCCACAAACTGTGAATTACAAACCCCGAAATGCCTGTGGAAGGATTTTTCTGTCAGTCCTGTAATCAGTGGCTTCCTTCAATTCCCTGCTCGTGCCCACATGCTCAGCAGTGAATCCCTGATCAGAGCTGTGAATGTGGTGCCAACAGTTGCCTGCCATTCCTGACCTGGCAGTCAGAGCCAGCCAAGGCAGGCAGCCACTAGGGCTGACTTAGCACACCCTTCGCATACCTGCTTAACATTTTAAGCTCCAATTAGTTGCAATTTATGTCCAGGGTTACTCTATTAATTCACAGTAATACCTGAGATAACCTTTCCACCCAGCCAAATCTTTTAAATTAGCAAGCAAGTCAAGCAAAAAAAAAAAAAAAAAAAAGTGCAATGGTTCTAAACAACGATATACAAAAGTCATTGTCAAACATCTGTGTTGGTCAGACATCTGGAAGAGTCCCCATGTTTTCAAGACATGCAGAATTTCTCCACGGTGTGAACTTCAGAATAATTACCTTCTGTGGGAACCTTCTTGAGAACAGTGGAGGCTGTTGACTTTGCCTTAACAAATTCACAGGTTATTAAAATTGTATTTTACTATGAAAAGGCCCATTTGCAGCAACATTTCAGTAATACTGTGTGCAGTATTAGAATAAGTATTTCACATTTATGTTTACATTTTCATACTGTTAAAATTTCATTTTTATGTGTGCCTAAAATACTTAATGTCCAAATTGTAAAATGTTTTACATCATATATAAGTTTATTTTTTTTTTTTTTTTACATTTGACAATTCCATCCAATTTCTTTGCCCAACCTCTAAAATATCTAGAAATACTTCAATATTTCAACTGCAAGGGGATGGTAGGAAATTACAGTGGTCCCCCAGTAAAATGTCTTCTAATAATAACATTATTGGGACAAACATTAACTATATCTTCTTATTTTTGAAGGAGTAGAATTGGTTCTATATAATGACAGATCGCATCTAATGACTATTTTTAATGCTTTTTAGAAAATAAAAGCAAAGAAGAACAGAAGGTTTCCCAATAAATGTGTCAACTTTTTTTTCTAATTAGCATTGGATTATAGAATTAGCATAAAATCTTATCTTTTCAAACAGCTCCAATGAAACTCAGCTAACTGACTACATACACAGTTTCATACATGCGTTAACTGATTTCCTAAATCAAACTTAGGCGTATTCTAGGCTGTACATAGTTCAGACTATGACACTGACTGGTTCCATTACTTTTATGAAACTGCCCCAGATCATTCTGTACTTCCCTTTTTAGTTGCTACTTTTTGAAAAAAATTCAAAGACCCAGTTATACGAAGTCTTGGTGAGGAACACAAACACCCATGGAAAGTGTGCAGTTTATGATTGTAGTATCTAGGTCAAATAGCAAGAAAGGATAGCAAGGATTTAAGGATTAAAAATTGCCTAAGACATATGAATGATGATGAGAAAATAATTGTGATTGTAACAATTGTAGGTTTATACAGCAAAAGTTTGATTCTTGTGCATTACTACAATAAAGACTTCACTTTATCTCTGGCTTTGAAGAGATAGGGGAAGATGAGTAAGCTGTCAGTTTCAATTAATGTTTTGTCATAAATATTTATAGCCCACAGAAAACAATTGCATGACTCTTTAGGATTGAGTTAATTACTTATAAATCACATCCTAAATGTATTAACATAATTCTCTTACAGAAGCTTGGGCTTTTAATAAATGAATATTAAAATGTCTGGGTTACAATAAATGCAACCCACTTATTGGGTCTACCCTAAGGCTTTTTCTTTATAAGCCTTGAAATATATTACTTCTTTTGTTCCAAGTTTCAAAATTAAAACTATAAACTGTAAATTCTTACTAATAGAAAACCATGACCTAACATGCCTACATCAGTTAGGACATGGTTGCAGTAAAAGTATTCATAGGTCTTTTGGGGGTTTCCAAATCGCAGGGCTTAAGTCTCATTTTTCTGACCAAAAATATACTTAAAATAAAACAAAAGACAATAATTTGTCGGTTGCAAGTCCCAGATCTCCTTTATTTATAAAGCAATAAATATTAGAAGCACAAATAAATTGCACGGGTGTGTAAACAAACTGTACAATGACTGAAGAGTTCGGGAAGGTTTGCCAGAAGACTCCAAGAAGCATATTGTCGTCATCCTGAGTGGGAAATAAATTGAGGGGGGAAGTGCTTAGAAGCACTTGCGGTGTACAATGGATGGACCAGCTTCATCATACTCCTGTTTACTGATCCACATTTGCTGGAAGGTGGACAGAGATGCCAGAATGGAGCCACCGATCCAGACAGAGTACTTGCGCTCAGGAGGGGCAATGATCTAGGATAAAGAAAAGCAACAGAATCCTCATTTCTGAACAATGAATCCACATTGTCAATGCTACACACCACTAGATATTTCCTTAAGCAAATAAAGAACTTTTCTGTAACAGTACAGATCTTCAACACCTCTTACAATACACGTAATGTATTAAAAATATCTGTAATCATATTTTCTTCTTTTCTAACCTTGCTTCTAACCAACATAATTATTCTGATTAAATGGAATTTCTGCTCATCTGTCCATCAGCTGTTGACCTCATTTTTTTTTGAGTTGTTCCTATATCCCAGGTTAATGAAGCGGGCATTGTTTCCTTCTTTATCCACATTTTATAACAGAAATTCCTTACCTTGATCTTCATAGTGCTAGGAGCAAGAGCAGTGATTTCTTTCTGCATGCGATCAGCGATGCCAGGGTACATTGTTGTACCACCTGAGAGGACGTTGTTAGCATAGAGGTCCTTACGGATGTCAATATCACACTTCATGATGCTGTTATAGGTAGTCTCATGGATACCAGCAGATTCCATACCTTGAGAAAAAAAAAGACAGTAGGCCAGTGAATTATACAAGAGGTCTCCATGAAACAAAACTGTGGCATTTCTCATCATCATTAATATGAACTTCTGTGGCCCTTTTCTTGTAAAAATGCTTCCTGATTATAAAGTGCTACAGAAAAATATAAAAATATAGAATTGCAAAACTAACTTAGGAAGTGAGCATTATTTGTTAGAAAAGGTAAGACTCATAATGCATGTGCAAAGGCAAGAGACTCCAAATGTACAGTAAGAGAACAAGTAGACACTCGAGATAAACTCAGTTAGTATATGGCAATGGAAGAAGGGTATCAAGAACAGAAAACGTGAGTGAGTATAAGTTTATGTCAGTCTCACCAAAAGCATTAGTTGAATACAGTAAAGACAGCAAATGAAGATAATAAAAGTAGCTGAAGTAGAACTAAAGAAGACAATAGTAACTTCTTCAGTCTACTCAAGACATAGTATATACTCTTCCGAATCATCAAGGCAAGACATAACCATGACAGAGAATAAGATATTAGTACTTGATGGTAAGAAAAAAAGAAACAAGAAGCGTTTGTGGGTTGCATTCCAATTTGTTAATTTTAACAGGTGCCTCCTGAAAGGGCTGACACTGGATCCACAGTAAGATGTCAGCTGATGAACAACTGCATGTACTGCTTGGGATTTAAGAGTATAAACATTTGCTGTATCCGTCAGCTGCATGCACAACCACCAAGGCTTACCATCTGAGTATGGCAATGTTAATTACAGTGTATAAAAATATACACACACCTTCACTCCATGTCCTTCCCCTCTCTGACACTTTACTTCTTCATGGAAATAGATACTTTTTCCAGTGTAAGCCTTACAAATACAGCACTGAAGGCTATTCTTGCCATCAGTGACACAGAATAACAAAATGTCTTGAGTTGGAAGGGACCCATAAGGATCATGGAGTCCACCTCCTTAATGATGATATTGTAATTGTGTGTTTTATCATTAAAAATTTGTGACCCCAAAACTTGATCTAAAAACTGCAACAGGAGCTCAGAACTCAGATAATTACCGGATGAGCTCACATCAAGCCCATCTTACAGGAACCAAATGATCTAAACTATTATTCAATCAGGTCTGATTTTGTGCTAATTTTAGATAAGCAGGAAGAGGAGCGGGGCACCTTCCAAATCTTCTGATTCATTCATACCTCCTACAGAAAGGAGAATTTCCTGGGAACACTTACCAATAAAGGATGGCTGGAATAAGGTTTCAGGGCAGCGGAAACGTTCATTACCGATTGTGATCACTTGACCATCAGGCAATTCATAGCTCTTTTCCAGAGAGGAGGAAGAGGCAGCAGTGGCCATTTCATTCTCAAAGTCCAGTGCAACATAGCACAATTTCTCTTTGATGTCACGAACAATCTCACGTTCGGCTGTAGGTACAGGAGAACCAAATCAAGCTTTGGATAAGCACAATACTAGAGAAGATGATCAGCCAAGAGAGACGTGAGGATATTCACAGTAGAGAAAAGCTGAAGGACTGACCTGTTGTCACAAAGGAGTAGCCACGCTCCGTGAGGATCTTCATGAGGTAGTCAGTCAGATCCCTGCCAGCCAGATCCAGACGCATGATAGCATGAGGCAAAGCATACCCTTCATAAATGGGTACGTTGTGGGTGACACCATCTCCGGAATCGAGAACAATACCTGGGAGAGAAATGGCAGAGAGCAGCTGGAATCACCTAGCAAATGCTTAGGGCCCTCACACACAGGAAATAGCAAGAAACACAATAAAATAAAGGACTTTTCAGGCAATATAAAGTAGCATAATTCTTTTTCAATCACAAAGATCTTTCCAATTCTTTCTGCCTTTGCTTGCCTGGACATTCCTGTGGGGTGTGAATTTTCCCACAGAACAGTTTTTCCATACATATTTTATGATAACCCATAAGACCAGTCTTCCACTTCTACTATACTGAGCAGTAAGAATATTTGCCATAGTGACTATCTTGATCTGATAATGAGTGTCCTTTGGTCCAGTTTAAACTCTTAAGCTGGTGTAACACTTTTGTAACTGCAGTATCCCTACAGGAATGTCTCCTCATTTGCACCACAACAGTCAGTGACACAGTCAGTTCCATGGTGCCCCTCCAAAAGCAATGCAAATTGTCTGTGGAAAGAACAATGTGGACCTATTTTGTACTGGCTTTTATGCTACTGTTATTGTTAATTGCTATAAACTAAAAATACCTATTTTTCTGTAAATTGAATGAGTTATGGTGCATTTCCCTCTTTGGAATAGAAAGGAAGGAAAGTTCCTGAAAGGAAATGTAATCTAAATGGTGTTTATTTGTTTATTTTACCTGTTGTACGACCAGAAGCATACAGGGACAGGACAGCCTGGATTGCCACATACATAGCAGGTACGTTGAAGGTTTCAAACATTATCTGGGTCATCTTTTCACGATTAGCTTTGGGGTTCAAGGGGGCTTCTGTGAGCAAAGTAGGGTGTTCCTCAGGGGCCACACGGAGTTCATTGTAGAAAGTGTGGTGCCATATCTTTTCCATATCATCCCAGTTGGTGATGATGCCGTGTTCAATTGGATATTTCAAAGTAAGGATACCTCTTTTGCTCTGAGCTTCATCACCCACATAGGAATCTTTTTGACCCATACCAACCATTACACCCTAAGAGAAGAAAACACAGAAAAGCATTTTGAGGAAGACAACATCACAGAGCCCAAACAACTACACCACAGACAACTAGCCTGAAGCTGAGTGAGGGGAGGTTTAGGTTGGATATTAGGGAAAGGTTCTTCACCTAGAAGGTGTTTGGGCACTGGAACAGGCTCCCCAGGGAAGTGATCACAGCACCAACC
Organism: Phylloscopus whistleri; assembly: GCA_017589585.1. NCBI lineage: Eukaryota > Metazoa > Chordata > Aves > Passeriformes > Phylloscopidae > Phylloscopus > Phylloscopus whistleri. The sequence continues at coordinate 12,643,445 of JADMLD010001397.1, forward strand.
CTGACAGGCTTCAAGAAGAATTTGGACAACTGTCTCAGGGACATGGTGTGCCCCCTCCCAGGGCTGTCCAATGCAGGGACAGGAATCGGACTTCGATGATCCTTGTTGGTCTCTTCCAAGCCAGGATATTCTACAGTTCTGCAATTCTAACTATCCTATTTTCAAGAAAGGTACAAGCAGTCACACCCCTGAAAGGCTGGGTGTGGGAAAATAAATCTAACATTATTAAAATATTAAGTCAACAGAATCTGAGGTGTTTTCATAAAATCTTTTTTTCCTTCCATGAGATGAATGGATTTTCTCCCATTTATTTTCTCCTCTTATTTTCAATTGTTTCTTTCTAGTCCAAGAATTTGACTGAAAGTAAACTGCACAATATCATGAGCAGGAAAAGCAGTTTGTAAACAGGAAAACACAGAGGGAAATTAGCATTCTACTGATTGAAGATACTTCATATTACTATGCAGCCTCAGCAGTAATTTATCCAGGATAAGAAAACACAAATTGAAATTTTTTTCATTAAAAAAAAAAAAAATAAAAGAAGCATTATGAACTTTATGAACTTTTTACCAAGGAAATTGTAGGAGAAAAAGGAGGTATGGGACAGCCAAAGAGAGAAGTTAAGGCAACACTGGCCAGACCTGGGAATGAATCACCAGTACCATCGCAAGAGGTGAGCAAACGAGAGGGCAGGGTATTTGGGACAGGGCAGAAGAACGGAGGGAAGGAGAAAGTGGAGGCGATGCCTAGAGAGAGGGCGATGCTCTGTCCTGCTTCGGTCCTGCGTCTGAATTTACCTGGTGCCTCGGGCGACCGACAATGGACGGGAAAACGGCCCTGGGAGCATCGTCTCCGGCAAAGCCCGCCTTGACCAGCCCCGAGCCATTGTCGCACACCAGTGCGGTGGTTTCCTCGTCGTCGCACATTTTCGGAAGGAAGCACGAACCTGGAAAATAGCACGGTGGCACGTTCAGAGCCCCGCGGGCAGCCCCTCCGCGCCCTCCCGCCCGCCATCCCGGAGGGCACCGCCGGATCGCTGCGGCGGGAGCGGGAAATTTGAATCATCCCGGGACGATGCTCGACGGCTCGTAGGCAGGACTCTAAAGGGGATCCGTCAGCAAGCTCGGGCTTTAAAAGCCGCCCCAGCTTGCAAGACGCTCATTTAGGGAGTCATTAGCGGATCCCTCTGGCCGCAGATGGAAGAGGGAGGGAAAGCTTTCTGAATGGCCGCGATCTGTCCTGCCCAGAGCGCTTGGCGGGCGGCGGAGCGGCGCGCCCCGTCGGAGCGCGGCGGGCGGTGCTGCGCGGGGGCGGCCGGGGCCGGGGCCGGGGCCGGGGCGGTGTCCCCGGCAGGAGCAGCGCTCAGCCGGGAGCTGCACGGCCCCAGCTCCCTCCGGCTGCACCCGCACGACCGGCGTCCGCCGCCCGGCGGTGCCTCCCGTCCATCCCTCCCATGTATTCCGTCCCGTCCCGTCCCACCCCGTGCCTCCCCGCCCGCCCCTCGGGGCTGCGGGTGCCGCCGCGCCACTCACCAGACCAGCACCGGCGGCGGGGGGGCGGCGGAGGAGACCCTGGGTGCTGGCTCGGCGGAGACGCCCCGATTTATACCCCCCGAGGGCCGGCGTGGCCCGGGGCCGCGGCGGGCCGGGGCAGCCACCTTCTCCTTATTTGGTCGGCTCCGCGCCACTGAGCGGCCGCGCAGCCATGAATGGAGCCGGGCCAGCCCGGCGCGGCGCGGCCGCCCGGCCCATGTAAGGCAGGCGCGGGGCAGCGCGGCCCCGGCCGCCGCATGGCCAAATAGGGAGCCCAGCGCAGCCCCCGGGGGTCAGCGCCGCCGGGCAGGGGCCGGGAAGGGGCCGGGGAGCCGCCGGGAAGCGGCAGCTCGGCTCGGCCACCGGGGTCAGCACCCGCCGGTGCCCGACCAGGTGCGGCGCCTCAAGCTCATGATGCTCGGGCTTGGCGGAGGGTGCGAGGGAAGTCGCACGGGTGTTTTCTCCCCCGGCTTTTCTTTTTTCCACCGAAAAAAAGGCTAGTCGAGCTTCTATTTAATCAACGAGCGATGAGGTTACTTCGGTGCCAACAACTGAGGCTTCTCTCCTGCATGGAGGCAGCATCTGCTCTCTGTGTTGCCTTAGGAAGGAGCAGTGCACACTCAATTTCTTTTAAACTTTGATGAGCACATGCTGCAAAAATCACTCTTTTCTCTGCTTTTGACTGACATCTATAGTACAAAATAGGATGTGCTCATTTATGTTAATATGCATATACTTACATTCCTCATTTTTGCTCTTTTAATGCACACCAGATCAGTAAGAGATAGTGGTATGTCTAGGGTAGAGGATGAGATATGGGAACAGCTTGGACAAAACCCAGCTATGGTATTAATGTAATGTGACAGTTGTTTTCCTGCTCAGTTGTTGAAACATCCACATTGATAATTTGTTCCAGCGGTGGAACCTAGAAAATCCATGTGTCTTCAGGACTTTTTTTTTGTTTGTTAAAAATAGAAAGACTGGAGAGGCATCCCTTGAGTGGGTTTGGCCTGGTATGTGAAAGGAGAGATTGTCAACTCATGTCCCAGAGAAACTCATTATAATGTGGAGTACAGTGTCCTCCAGGAGCTCAGCTTGTAAAGTGCCCCATGTCTGCCTGTGAAACAATGCTAGGATGCAGCGGGAAGGATTGAGGTTTGGGACAGAAGGGAACCGTGAGATTCAAAGTCAAGAGAGGAACACTCAGGTGGATCAACTGCTTAAACACAGGTCCAGCTTATGAGATGCCATACAAAGGCTGGCAGACATCACATGGGTATATACATCTTAAATTATGTGGAAGCAAAGAGCTTGTGAATGCTACACAACCTGCAGTCTGGGGGCTTTGAGAAGTGTTGGGGGAAGAGCAGTCTTTACACCGTGGCTTAGCTCTGACAAAGCATGCGACAACTGGAGATCGCTGCTTGTTTCTGAACGATATCCAAAGGGGGCGTCAGAGACCCTCAGACTTTAATTTCTTCTGAAAACAGAGATTGTGGAATCAGTTTCCTTGTTTCTGGCACAATTAATGAGGTGGTTAGCTCCACCCCAACCCCAGTTTATCTTGGGTTTGTGCCCAATTATGAGCACAACTCTGAAAGAGATGGTAGCTGCAAACTTCTTGGATATTAATAGCTCCTGCTTTTCTTTAAATGCCATGAGGAAAGAGAACCTGTTCCAGGTGAGACACCATTTGTGTACAGAGTTGTGTATGTATATTTAATACATCAGCATATAAAAATATATATGCACATTTATATTTATATGCATGTATTTATCTGTGTGTGTGTGTATATATATATTTATATATTGCTTTTTTCTTTTTCTTAGCTACCTAAGAAAGGCAGTATAGGACTGTGAACTGCAGTGACCTCAAAAGGTCAAAGCAGCAAAACACTGTGCTTCAGTGACTCTGCTCTGGACAAACTTTGGCTCTTTGTTTGCTTTGTCTTGATGGAAAATCAACCAGAATCAATACTGGTGGGATAAGGACCCCAAATGAGTGTATGTTTATCTAAATTGATCGGGCACACGTGACAGACACTTGGAAATACTTTGGTGATAGTGATACCTATTTATACAAGAATTCATGTATATGCAAGGATTTCTAAGCATATACACCCTTTCAAAGGAAAAAATACCATATGCTGCTTTCAGTTTTAAAAACTCAGTGTATTTTACCCCATGGTAATTTGAAACATATAGTTTAAATTTGCTTCTTTTTTTCCCTAGCACATCTTTTCTACAGAAACCATATAATTTGAGGGATAGACCAGCCTTGCCAGCGCTAGAGATTAGTTTACAGTGTTATCTCAGCTGTTGCTCAGTTCAGAGGTGTTGCAGTATTTACATAGAAGTCCACTGCTGATAGCTGCATTGAATTCCTCCCCAATCAGACCCTCTCTGACACATCCTACATTCCCTCTGGCTAGAGAGAGAGAGACTCTCCTGAAACTGAGACAGAGCCAGCTCTCACTGAAAAATCTATGAAACGGTTTGTATTTTCTTATTTACTTTCTAACTAAATTTTTGCTTTCTCTACTATGTCATCAAGTTTTACATTTCTAATCCAGCAGGACTCACAGTTAGGATCCTGATGCACTTGAGAACTCATCAGGCCACACACCAACACACTCCCATATATTGCAAGGTCAAATGAAAAGGACACCACACAACGTACATAATTCCAAAATATAATTTCCTTCCTTGTAGCCACTTAAGAATTGCCCAGCTAAAGTTATTCCTTTGGCCAAAATAATTCTGCTTTCTGGATAAAATGTTATCACAGCCTCAAGTAAAACAGAGAAGCAGAAACCTACTGAGGTATGTTATGCAATGTCATCTACAGGAAAAACACTCTAGCTCTGACTGACCAGGGTCCCCACATGCTGTGTACATTTCTCATGACTTAGCTGTTGGGAGTGACCCCAGAGACAAGGGAAACACAGGCAGTACAGGGTGTTGGAGAGCAGACAGATCTCCAGTGGACGTGATCTGCATGTCCCTGGAACAGCCTGAACACTCAGGAGTATGAAGCCTCAATGTGTATGATTATTAATAGGAGAGCAAAATTAAATATATGTATGTCTGTATATATAGAGATGTGTGTGTGTATATATATATACATGAGGCACATGCATATAGGCAAAACTGGATGTGTTGTTCAACCAACAAGGCACTGTTGCCACTGCAGCCAAAACCAGAACCAGTCCCTACCTCTGCATGGTAAAAAACACACTGTGATCTTATGATGCCTAGAAATCCTCACAACTGCTATTCAGCTTTTGACTAAAAAAACTACAAAAGCTTTAAAATATATCCATGATTTTTTAAAAGCTTTAAAGCATAGAACACTTATTACAACAGAGGTCAGATTATTTACAGTATTTAGCAATGCATTCAGAAATTGCAAATGTGAAGGATCAGGACTTCTCTGTAATTTTTAGTTCAGCCTTTAAATTTATGATTGTTTTTCTGTAATTGTCTTAATAAAATCAATAAATTTTTCATAATATACCAAACAATTTTATATACAGTATATCCTGACCTAGCAGAGTTTAGAGCAACTTCTCACTTAAAATCTGCTATTTCTAAATCCAATGGATGTTGACATATAAAATCTGTCCTAGCACAGAGCCAAATGTTACCTCTCTTGAGCCTCAGGCCAGTGTAGTCTTTGAAAGAAACTTTACGTTTTCATGAATAAGAAGAAAATGACAGAATAAGACAGGTTTTCTTTTGTCTCTTTTGTCTCACAACAGCTGTTTGGAGCTTTATGGTCTTTAGAAACATAAGCAGCATTGCAGCAGAGTCTTGTTGATGGGCAGAAGTCCTGATGAGATGAGAATGCCAAAGCATGCAATATATGATGAAAATCACTGTCATGAAGGAGTCACTGTCACAAAGGAGCCACGTGTTGCTATCAATGTCTGTGCAGTAGTGAATCTCTCTGTGTATGCAGACATACAAAGAGAAGCCAGAAAAAACAGTTCTGTAGTCACCACAAATCTGAAATTGTTCCCTATGAAACTATTAAAGTCTTGAACCTTCCAAGTGAGAAATCTTCCTCCTAGAAGAGAGTCTCCCATTTTAATAATTACGTTGTCTGGCAGACTTTTCCAGAGAATTTATTGGGTGTTCCCCTTTCTTAGTTACGTCTCATTCACCCTCGTGCTAGCCCATGTTTCATGCTTTATATATTCCTCGTCTCCTCAGCATTTAAACCCTTCACATAATTGCAAGTTCTTATCATCTCTCTGCGTCTTTCTCTCACTCACTCATGTGCTGCTGCACTTCTATAATTAACCTAAAACATCTTAAGTGTGCGTTGAAAGGGTGAAATCATGAGGTGGGCACTGGGAGTTAGAGGTGCAGCTAAAACATCTTGTTATGAAGCTGAGAGGTTTAGGTACAGGCAGCATAAGTGGAGGTGAGTGGCAGTCAAAGGAATTTGTTCTCCTAAGTATCTCACTCTCCAGAAGTATTATTTACCACATGTCAGTTCCAAAGAAAGGATGAGATTCTTACATCCATTCTGCCCCCTTTGCAGTGGAAAGAGAGCTCAGAGTGTGCCAGATTGGGCAAGCAAATCTGTGCTCTATCCATTTATTGCTTTGCAAACTTAGCACTACCAGTGGTGTTGTTTCCAGCACACTGCTGTAACCTCCCAATGTAGTCACATTCTCTACTGGAAGGCCTTCTGCAAGGTCTGAGTCACAACCACCTCTGATAGTTCACATTCAAGCTGAGTGGTGAGGTTGACACACCTGAAGGCAGGATGCCATCCAGAGGGACTTGGACAAGCTCCAGGCGCAGGTCCATGGGAATCCCATGAGGTTTAACACAGCCAAGTGCTGGTGCTGCACCTGGGTTGGGGCAGCCCCTGGTATCAGCTCAGGCTGGGGATGAGCAGATGGAGAGCAGCCCTGCCCAGAGGGACTTGGGGGAGCTGCTGGGTGAGAGGCTGGACATGACCCAGCCATGGGCACTCCCAGCCCAGAGAGCCAAACGTGTCCTGGGCTGCATCCAAAGCAGCGTGGGCAGCAGGACCAGGAGGGGATTCTGCCCCTCTGCTCTGCTGAGACCCCACCTGCAGGGCTGCACCCAGCTCTGGGTGCCAGCACAGGAAGGACATGGAGCTGCTGGAGTGACTCCAGAAGGGCCACAAGATGATCAAAGGGATGGAGCACCTCTCCTATGAAGAAAAGCTGAGAGAATTGGGAGTGTTCAGCCTGGAAGAAGAAAGGCTTTGGGGTGACCTAATTGTGGCCTTCCAGTACCTGAAAGTATTCTACAAGAAAGAGGGAGAGGGAGGGACTTTTTCTAAGGGCTGGGAGTGACAGGACAGGGGGGAATGGCTTCAGCCTGAAAGACAGTAGATTTAGATTAGGCTTTAGGAAGAAATTCTTTTAATTTGAAACTAAAGGACCCTGAATCTACCAGCTGCTGCAAAGTAAGGTATGAATTTCCAGATTTTTTCTCAGCTGCCTTTTAGTTTTCCAGAATAAGAGACAGATGTCTCATGATTACAACAGAAGCAGCAATTAAACAGTCTATTTTAATTGCATTCTCACTAAAGAATTAACCTTCAACAGAGGAAGCCATCAAATTCTTGCTTTTCTGTTAACCTTCCTACATGCATTTGCTTGTACTGTGTGAAAGGAGGAGGACCAACGTTTCTTAATCTGCATAGAATAAGGAGAGAAGGAAGTGATGCTTTACAGATGAGAAGCTAAGCTTCAGCAGGATGAAGTCACACTGGAAATTAGCAGTTTATGTAAGAATTAAATCCTGCTTCTGGAGACCAGTTCTGCAATTAAATAAGGAGCACTCCATTGCTCTCAGATATGAGTATGTAAGATTTTCTGAATCTGTGGTGCATGCAGAGAGTTTGCTTTGCCACAAATCATAGATATATCTTTCTGAAGAAATGTGTCACAAGACCCATGGATTCTGCTGATCCTGTTAGGAACACAAAGATATTTGACGAGTCTCATAACATTGTGTTGCTTCCCAAATACAATTTTGCAAAGCTGTGAGATGATTTAGATAAAAACATCTCAATTATTAAGAGAGGGTGTAGCTGCACGGTGTTACAAGGAGTTGAAGTAAGTGGATTCAGGTGTAGAGCTGGATGATGCAGAGACTGTCTTGGAACTTTCTGGAAAAATTATTTCTCTTGCAACAAAACCAAAGCTCCTTCCAAATACATTTTGACACCCCAAAAGTTTGCTACTCCATTTTTCAAAGAATGCTCTCAAGTCAGCTCATTTCACTTTCTTACAGTTAAAAAAAAATCCACAAAGCTACATATTTACTTTGCAGAAAAACACTATCTGAATTATGAAGAAAACATTTCTTTGATGGAAACTGTTTTTCCCAAAATTTTTTTCTAAGCATTTTCAATATTCAGACAAATTCAGTAGAAAAATTATTTTTGTCTCACCATTTTCAAAAGATGAAAAATTATCTTAAACATAATAGTTTATTAAGCAAAGCTAAAACTCTGATAACCAAAATGAAAATTCTCTGGAATCTTGCTGACCATTAGATTCCCTTGAAAATTGAACAATTAGCAATTAAGCAACTAGCTTCAAGATTGAAGAAGCTTCCACAATGTTACCTTATAGAATTTATGTAATAGTTAAAAAAAACTTATTAAATTAATATATCGTGATTGCATATCATGTTACAAATGCAAATTTTATCCAACTTTTGCCATTCATTTCTCCTTATGCCTAATAAGAGAGATTGAGAGAGAGAAAGAATAATTCAAAAATCTACACTTACCAGTGAAGGAATTGTTATGTAATATGGGCTCCATTTCCTGAATTTTCAGTCAGCCACTGGATCACAAATTTTTCTTTCACAGGGAACCTATAATATGGCTGCCTTTTCTGTGCAGGTGTGGCTTAAGCTTTTTGCCAGATTTTATCAATAGTTACTTGCATAGTGTGTTTTATAAAGAACGCCCAAATATTTACAAAATCAATATCCTACAATGAGCTGTTTTCAATAATGCAATCTTAATTCCAATCCAGAATTTCCATAATGTATGCAGTACAATTAATAAGAATCTATATCAGACTGACACTTTTCATTTTACCAATAAAATATATGTGTGACATCTTAACAGTACTGACAGACTTTTAAGATCTCAGCATTAATTATGCTATTCCTCTAAGTACCTACAGGCTGAAAAAACCAATACCACAACAAAAAATCAGAGTGAAATGAGAATAGCAAACCCACATTTTAAGCCATTATAGAATTTTTGGTGATGAAAACTATTTCAGTGGACTAAAGGGGGTTACATCCAGGGTTTAATAATTTTCTAAATAGTATTCTATATAAGTGGGAAATATTTTCTACCAGTACTTATTTTGTCACTTATTTATTCTAAATCCTAACTACAGAAAAAAAAGGTCAGGATGGCCCTCATTTTTCTTGGTAAAAAGCCCTGTTTTATACAAGCCTAAGTATTTGCCAAAATTTCATTAACATGATAGAAAATGGGGCATTTCTGAGTTAATTGTAGAACAGAATGCTGGATTTCCAATGTATTTGAATACTTTATTTGAGCTACTGTCATCCTTAACATAGGAAGTTATGTTACTGGCTCATCAAACGTAGTAATTATGTATGCTTGCTACAAAGATGTCTAAAATTCAAATTTCAGTTAGCATTTTGTACAAAGTTGTCCAGTATATACTAATGGTAGGAGACAGCAGCAATAGAATTTTCCACTTAAAATACTTTTAAGGCATAGCTAAAATTTCTATTGATTGCCATTCATCCAGTAAAGAATTGACAAACAGGAACTATTCTAAGCTTGGGAACAATGATCCATTGCAGGTAGGGGTTTGAATCATTGCAAAACCCTGGAAACCCTGGAAAACTTCTGGGAAAAAAAGGGTCAAAATTGAAAGGTTAAATGCATATTCAAGGAACAGGTAATCTACCTAAAATCTCAGTAATTCAAGATCAGAGATAGTACCAGATGGAAATCAGTAAAATCTCACTGGCAAAAGTTCATCATTTAAGTCAGCTGGGGAAAATGTTGCTGAAAATACAGTTTTAATAGGTTGCCTTAAGCACAGTAGATGTTCAGGGAAAAAAAAAATAAAAAAGAAAGGTCAATTCAATGGTTCATAAAGCAATTATTTCCCCATAAAATATTTTCTAAAATAATACACATAGTACAACCAAAGGCAGTCACCACAAGGGAAATCTAAATGTTATCTTACTTTGCAAAATGGTATCTAAACTACCATGCCACAAGGTTGCCCTCAGAGGAATGGCTCTCATGATAAGCAGTTGTTTCCCAGTACAAAATGTCTCATCTTGGATTGTATTGTCTTCATGACATAGATTGACATGAAGAAAATTTCAAATACAGCATGCTGCATTTTGAAATGAGGTTAAATGGCCTTAAGACAAAGGATTCAGCAAAAATTAGTAAAAAAGAACAGTCACTTGCTGAGGTTTCCAAGCCATCTCACATCTGCAGATGGAACCAACACACCTAACCCAATTCTCTAGGTTCCTGCTGAGTGAGAGGCAACTAAGAATTGGGTATGCAGCACCTCCAGCCTATCTTTCATTTAGCATACTACAGACACTTTTTTGAAAGCAACAATTAAAATCTATCATGGTTTCAAAAAAGATCCCATTTCAAAGGTAAAGGCCTTAAATACGGAATCTCTTCTGAAATGTAAATTTTGTTAAAGCTTTTGGAAACTGAGGAGAAATACTTTGTCTTCTGTAAGACTCATCTGCACTGTTTCCTTTTTCTGTCATTCATGGTCAAGCTGATTCCCAGTGAGGACCCTAGGACAACTCAGATGAAAGCTATCTAAATGGCGGCTGTAAGAATTAAACTATTGCAATCAGAATGCAGGTTCTAAGTACTCAAGTCCAAGAAAAATGGGAATTAACTACAGCAAATTCATAGACATGATATGTTTGAGAGAAAAATCTTTAGAAGAAAGCTTAAGGAGTTCATAAAAATCGCACCAAAATTCTTAATAAACTCTCACTGCATTTATAGGCTTTGGAATAAGCCCAAGAAGAGTTGTCTAGGTATATTGCTTTCCTATCAAAATTAAGTAGGACACAACAACTAGTTATAGTTAAATAGAAGCCATAAATGCCCAAGGATAAAGAAATATCTATTTGGTAGAAATATAACTAGCATATTTACTCTGGCCATTAATTATGAATCATTGTGTACCCTTCAAAACTGTTAATTAGGTTGTCACCTTGAAAGGACACTCTAAGAGTTCAAACCCCAGCAGAAACTGGACTATGCCTATTGAACTAAGAGACTGACATATTATTTTGCTGAGTCAATTTCTGTAACACCAGGAAGAAGATGCATTTCCACACCAGCATAAAATAAATTCAAGATTAAATAAATAATAGGATGAATATTGAAAATATCATGTCTAAATATATCCTGAAAATTCCAGTTGGCCTGGCAGCATATACACTAAGAAGCACATAAACTAAATGAGGTCTCAAAGCCTGAACATTAAGAGAAAAAGATAGAACACTCTTGGGCTCACTGACAACCTGCCTCTGTCCTAAAGTCAGTAGTGTTCTGGATCTTCAGAGGCCTTCTAGTTTGATATAACTAAGATGTTCATGCTTCTTGGTGAATTTTAAACTCCCAAAATTCCTGTGGAGCTTTTATGCACAAAGCAATGAGGTACAGGTTAAATGACTTACTGATAAACAGGAAATAGTTGATCAACCTGAAAAAGAAAAAAATCTTCTTAGAACTACCACTCCAGTGTTTTATGCATCAGTCCTATAGTCTTCAAATTTTCTAGTTATCCCCCATTTCTACTAGTGTTCTGGGGCATGTAGTTTTACAGATGATTTTAACATGATGATGTAGTTGTCAATATGAAGAAATTCCTTTGCTCAGCCTTATTTTCCAAGCTGATCTGCTTGAAAGCCCTAGAAAGTACTGCTGGTTTCAGCAGTTACACCCACCTGAAGCTAAAGAGCAGTAAGATTCTGAGTTCAATTATTAATAAAAAGGAAATTAAATACTGGAGGCTTTACCTTTAGGAAAATTATTTCTGCATTATTCAAATGAAAAGAAAAAATAAAATCTTGAGCACAGAAACACAGGGAGTTTGAAAATCCCAGTTTAACATATATTCTTAGTTTACCTCTTGCTTCTGGAACTGTTGGGAAAATGTAGTTGGATATAAAAATGTCACTGATACCAGAACAACCCATATGATATCATGAGAGATTAATTACTTAGTGTGGAAAAAATCATGTGAGATGGGTGAACTCTAAAAGGAAAGCTGAAGAAATTACCCTGGTTCTGCTTAGTTCCCTAGAAATTTGAGTTAGGGAAAAGAATGTTACAAATGGTAAATGCTATGGGGTCCAAGTGGGATGCAAGGACCCAAGGGGGTTCACAAGACAATCCACTGGGGTGAGGAGGAAAATATTATTTGTACCATTAACAGACAAGACAAAAGAAAAAGAATTTAATTTTTGTCTGTTTCATCTTTATCTCATTCACTTTCTAATTTTCTTTTTCAATATGCTTTACAGTGTACAGAATGTGTTATTACAGTAGCACTCATACATAAGTTATACATTAATAAATATACATAGATTGGATGTGCCCATTCAAAATTTTTACTGACAGAGGTGTGCAATCAAAAAGGTTTGGAGACCACCAGCCTAGAACACTTAATACTGGAGGCCCATTCCAGCTAGGAAACAACAAACAATAGGATCCAGTCCAAAATATGATCAAGGATGGCTGAACAAGAAAACTTAATAACATAAGGTTTAACAGACTCTGATCTAAAAAACACACAAAAAAACCCCAAAACAAAACAAAAACAAAAAACAAAACACAACAACACAAAACAAAATGCAACCCCTTAAGACATACTCAGCACAAGGAATTCTACAACTGTTATGTCAGGCATAAAAGCAGCTTTTTAAATATAAAAGGGTCTTTAATAAAGTAAAGTGTGTAATAGAGGAGGTAGAAAATATCATGAAGGAAAATAAAATCAATTAACAAACCTCAAATTTAAAAAAAATTTAAAATCTTAGAGAAAAAAAAGAGGATGCAAACTACAATGAGCTAAACAAAACCCCAGCAAAAATAGGAAAAAATAGAGGAAAAAGTTAAAGAGAATAAAGATGGATAGCACATTAAGAATGAAAGGGAAGGGAAAAGAATGGAGGCTATTCTGACATACATTCACACCTGTCTTGATTGGTGAGCTCCAAAACTCATTGCAATCCAAAAGTTTTTGAGCAAGCTACCTACTAATTTTTAATTTGAGAGGGGTGGGGAGGGAAGAACAAATTAAAGAGGTGTTCATAGAGATCACTCAACATTCTAAATCCCAATGTACTTCTCACAAATCCTCCTGGGAGTCTGGGCCACAGACACAGCCTTGCCACACTGGTACCCTGTGGATGTGTAACTGGATGTGTGACACAAGTGGCATGAAGAGCCAACCAGCCAATGTTCCAGTACTCCAGGATGCACCTGCTAGGCTTGAGCAGTAACTGAGAGATGCTTGTACATTGGAGGCTCCATTTCACCAGCCAGTACAATCACTGCTGGAAGTCATACAGCAACATTTACGACTGAGAAAGAAATTCAATCACAACATTGATTTTTAGAAAGTGGAGTTCTATGCAGAACAAAAATTAACCACATACAGATATTTCAAAATCAACAAAAAATCTGAATTTTCTCAAGTTTTTCTTAATTTTGTTTGATTATTATGGAGCTATAAAAGAGGGAGAAAAGAGAAAATATCCAAGTCATTCTGTCATTTTTATGAACAAAAAATATGCTTTCATTCCAGCACTTAGAAGCTGACCTACAGGGAGTCCATCACACAAACCACATACTAAGTTTAGAGTATGAGTTTGGGTACATTTATTTCTCTTAATTTTCATATCAAGAACACATACTGTGCCTAATAGAAATCTCATATTTTCACCTGATATATTAACAGGAATGTTAGATGAATGTTTCATGTTTAAGTTTTATCTGTCTGCTCTGCCCTAGCAGAATTCACAGCTACCATGTTAATACACAGGGGAAGTTAAATGTTTCAGAGAACAGAATCAGCAAAAAAACTCCCTGTGAATCACCTCAGTCAGCATTGTGTTTTCTCTGATCCTATCCTCTAAAATATTAAATTTCTCCAGTGTAGCATCACCCAATTCAGCATAAGATGATGCTTGAAGGTTGAGGCTAAATGAGGACAAGGGTATTTCTGAAATACCATTCATCTTCAAAGCTTAGATGCTCTTTTTTCGCCAGTTTGGATTCACAGCCCTAAACCACTTTCTAAAGGCTCAAAAAATGCATCAGTTATGGCCAACTTTATTTTCCAATGGCTTTTTAATTGCAATAGCTTATTCATAAATAACATATGTAATCCTTCTATGTTCCTACTGAGGTAGAAATACATATCACTACCTCTCAGAACCAAGTTCAAGGCAGTTCTGGACAGAAGCTATTACAAGAATAATTATGGCTAGCTATACACAGGATTGAATCTCTCACTATACCCCAATGATTAGGTGCATCCTCAAAAAGAGGTAATGAGATATAATTGGGGCTTGTTTCTCTATTCTTCCCTTTCAGTACTTAACAAGTAACTGCATTATGTAAGTACTGTAAACTGGCCTTGGAGTTGGTTCTCTAAGCTGTAGGCTGGAGAAGATGGACTCTGCTTTCCTCAGGCATTTTCCTGTACCCTTCTTCACCACAGATTTTTCCAAGGGTCCTGCAGAACAAGATGATACATTAATCTCCACATATGAGAAGCTCTGGAATAGGTTTGAATAAAATTAAAGTCCAAAGCATCACACCCAGACCATGTCTCTGTTGTACCCACAGTGATACCAAAACCCCTGCTGAAGAAAATATATGCAGTCATTTAACTTCTACTTCATCAGTAACTGTAAGAGGAACACTCCTGACTTTGAGTTCTTGACTTTGCAAGCACAGTATATTCACTGAACTGTCTTTGCACAAAGGTTTCAGGGAGATTTAAAAAAGCAAGTTGAAATTCAGAAATGACATCATATAGCACCATAATGCTTTTTCCCTGGTGAGGCTTGTGTCTTTACTTTCACCAATATTATACCACAGGAGTTTCCACAACCATGTTGGAGATAAGTATCGTTCCTAGGTGCATTGTTTTCCTCTAAGTCTTTCAACAACATCTCCTCAGCCCTATAACCTCATTCTTACTCACATTCTCTCTCCACAATATAACCTTGGCTGCCCTATCCTCCTGTTTCCCATCTTTTCTAATTAACTAGGTTTTGACACTGAATTCAAAACCTGACAAATGCATATATATGCATATGCATATACCTCTTCCAAGTAAGTATAAGTAAGTATATACCAAAGTATACCTTAGCTATATGCATATATATATCTCTTCCAAGTAAGTTACCTTCTCTAAGTACAAAGTAACCTTACTCATTTTCAGTACAATAGTATCCACTGTCATATGCTTCCATTCATATTTTAGGAGACAAATCTCTGGATTGTTAAGGTTTCTGTGACATGCTCAAGAGAAATTCACCCAGTTAAAAACCGAGAAAAGGTTGTTCAGACCTAAACAAGGATTAACAGGGTAAGCTATGAAATCCAACAGCCTACAGTTGAGAGCTTGTCTGATGCAAAGCTGTCTCCACTGCCTGGCACAGGAGCTTGCCATTGCATGCATTCTGAGCATGCTGCCTCCCAGACCCGCGCCCTTCAGCAACACTTCGCTTAATTCATCAGGTTCCATTGAGCCCGAGAGAGGAGAAAGGAATCCACAGAGGGCACACAAGGCTACACCCATGGGCCAGCCAAGAGGCAAAATAATCTCCACACTACGCAGTTGCAGTCTGCCATCTGAAACCACTGACATGGAAAAGAAG
Source organism: Phylloscopus whistleri (assembly GCA_017589585.1). Lineage (NCBI taxonomy): Eukaryota > Metazoa > Chordata > Aves > Passeriformes > Phylloscopidae > Phylloscopus > Phylloscopus whistleri. The sequence goes on from JADMLD010001397.1 coordinate 12,658,927, forward strand.
GGTTAATTTTGACTGCAAGTGTGCATAGAGATATATAGATAGACCTCTTTTGTTTGAATTTTTTTGGGGGGGGCAGGTAGGGAAAGATATTTTCAGTCAAGAAAGATCAGGTTCCTCTATTTAACAAAAGTCTGATTTAAAAAATACCAACTCACACATGTCTTCTGGGGTTTCTCCCTGTGGAAGAAAGGAAAATACCAGATTCACTGTAATGAGTAGCATTCTAGAGCAGAATGACTTAGATGCAAACTTTTAACACAGCTCTAACAGAGATAAGTTTCAATGTCCCTTCAATGCATGATAAAATATGGCTATACATGAAGAATAAAATTAATGTTTGGAAGATAATACATTTAGAATACAGTACATTAATAAAATCCCAAGAATTAGACTATGGCTAGTTCATAAAGCTGCAGAACATCTCAGGTTGACAACACTGCTTATTTTCTGGCTTAATGAGGAATAGCTTGCACACAACTAGTAGCAGGTTAATTGAGTTTGCATATCTGCTGGTTCTTTTCATTATCACCTACTCCCTGTGATGAGCTTTGAGACTATGTGCTTTATTTAACAGATCCATCAAGCCTATTATCCACCAAGACTATTAACAGCTATCTCTCCAACGACTGAGATGTGTTGTGAGTTGTCAGAATATTTTATTTCTGCCTTGCTCATTCTTTCAGCAGACTAGAAAATTGCAGATATATTTATAAGTATGATAACACCACACAACTGAAAACACAACCTGCTGTTTTCTGATGGTCTTGTGAGAGGTCCAACAACTAAATAAACCTAGAAAAAGGATGCAATAGAAAAAAAATCATCCTATCTAAAATACTGAGACATTTCTCAATGTTTCATTTTTAATAATTCATTATTGAGATTTCATGGTAAAAATACAAACTGCTCAGGAAATTTTTTTATAATTAGAATCCAAGAACTCTGTGCACTGTTGGTTATCAGATGACTGCTGTTAACTAGTTATATAGACAAGGTGATAAAGGGGTTAAATATCAAGGAGAGAGAAAGAGAAGCAAAAGTTGTGGTAGTAAAAAGCAGTATTACTCAGCCTAATGAGAGATAACTGGATATGGTACAGTATTAGTGAATTAAGTAGATTGTCCTAATTCAGATGTTAATGAAATACATGAAAAACACGCAGGAGGCACCTCTTTAAAATGATGAGAAAGTAAACAATGACATGAAAAATAGGAGTATCTCTAGGTGTATGGGCAACATAGACAGTTCCATTTCTTCAGACAAGAAATAATTACATAGCATTTAAAGTACGACCAGAAAGAATGTTTTCTTGGACAGTATAGCCTTACCTAGGGAGTGTTGCTCATGGACTAATTTCATAGTGATCACACTAATCATACTAACACAATCACAAAATCATACTAACATACTAATGCAGTTTAATCATTCCTGTTAATGAAAATGGACCAAAGAAGGGCTCAAAGATAGGAAGGTGTGGATTAAATAGCTGAATTTTTACTGTCTTGTGTCATCATACTCTAAAGTACATAAATTTATCCATTGTGAGTAAAACCAGAAAAATATATGGAAAACAGACTTCCTTACCTTGACAGCACAGAGTTATGGCTTTTAAAATGATCATATTTTCTCCAGAGGGAACTCACCAAGGAGGAAACCAAGGTGAATACAATGTTTGACATTAGCCTGTCTCCTCTTGTGTCACCTGAACATGACCAACTACACTATAGTCAAAACATGGTCGTGCCCACAGCGACAGGCATGGTCTCAGCAAGTGGCTCATGCCTCAGGAGGGCTGCAAGGAATGGAGGGACTTCTGTAGACAGCAAATGTCTCTCAGGAACTGAGGCGTTCCTGAGCTTGACATTCCCCAACACTCACACCTGTAAACTGGAGACCGTGGCAGGAAATCTCTTTGGCTCATGGAATCCCAGCTGGTGGCTGGGCTATCTGGAGCTCCTGGGCAAGGACAGAAGTGTGTAGAAGTCATCAGCATCAGCCAGAGACTGCACATCCCAGGAGGCATTGATGGCTGCGCTGGTAAGACTCTTGTATATCACCTATTGTGGAGAGCTGAAGATGCAGTTTCCAGCCTCAGCCACGGTTTGGCAGATGCATTTTAGTGAATATGGTAGGTTTCTTCTGATCTCAGCTACAACAAACATGAGGCAGGGAAACTAAAGATAGATACTAATGCATGTGCATGCTGTGTTTTGGTAAGTGAAAATTTCTGGAGGAGAGGCATAGTACACCTGAAGATATTAAAAATTAGTCCCTCCATTCCTTCCATGACAGGAATAGAAAAGTAAGGTGGGCTTAAGTGCAGTGATCTTACAGAACACTCTGCTGTGATCACTGTGAAAGAGTATATTCCTAATGTCATTCACATGGCATGAGGCTGAATCAGGTGAGGTTTAGATTGGACATCAGAAAAAGGTTCTTCCCCCAGAGAGAGCTGGGCACTGGAATGGGCTCCCCAGGGCAGTGGTCACAGCACCAGCCTGACAGAGCTCAAGAAGCTTTTGGACACTGCTCTCGGGCACACGGTGTGACCCTTGAGGATGGTGCTGTGCAGGGCCAGGAGCTGGACTTGATGATCCTTGTGGGACCCTTTAAACCAAAAATATTCTGTGGTTCTGTGATTTTGGTACAGGCACACCAAAGAAACAGGAAACAACCAGAGAGGGAGGAAAACATGTCCCAAAACCCCTGTGTGAAAGTTTCTGCTTATATTCATTATACAAGCACTTCCTCAAATCCTCCAATTTCCTTGTCTTTGCCATCATTTTGCTAGATGACAACATTCTATGATTTCCAGGGAATGTTTAGTGTGAATTTCTGTTAGTGCATTTGGTAATTTTTTAGAAGACATTTAATTTTAAGGCTTTCATATAGACAGCTTTTTTCTAATTCAACTATGTTTATGCTTCAGAAAAATCTGTTAAAATCCACTTAGACTATATTAAATCAATCAGAGTGAAAGGCTGTAAGATATTCTAAGTAACTTTCTTCTTGTGGAGATATTTCAAAGAAAGTCTCTGCCACAAAACGAGTTGAGCATTTAGTTTAACAAAACATCTTATAGTGAGTGTAAATATATGTTGATTTGAACTATGTCAACATTTTTTTTCACAGTGTGTATGAAGAAGTGGGGGTTTTTTTCATAAATTTATTTCATCACTGAAGTTGCTAAAAAAATATTTTGATTGAAAATTTAAGTATATGGATGTCATGATATTCACAGTTATAATGCTGCTGGCAAGCCTGACAGCTTGCCAGCTGAAATTTTAAACACAGAGTCAACTTCAGCAAAAGAACAAATTCAAATAAAGAAAATGCACAGGACACAGGAAAATAGTGGCACTATATCTTCAGTACCATACTTGCTGAACAGGCCCTTAACATTAATTTGGAGATGGCTTTTTTCTTTCAATAGAAAAGAAACAAAACCTGCACTCTGAGCATGTACCCACAGAAATAATATTGCAAATTAGCGCTTAATTTCTGATTGTCTTTCCTAAACCAACTAGTTAGATACCTAATTAAATCTGTCTTCAAACTTCTACGTTATGAATATATTTAAGATGTCCCAAATCTGGCTTCAAGTTAGAACAAGACGAGAAAGTACAGTCTTTCTTGTCCTTTGGGGTGAAGGAGCTCCCTATTTTAAGCAGATTTTACAAGGGTTTCTGAAATGGTGATAGTCCAAAAAAAATTAATGAAAACATTATGAACACATTCAAGTCTTTTCTCAGAATTGCCCAAAAGATTGTTAAGAATAATTGTTCCTTGTCTTCAAGATTGCTGATTTGAAAAGACACTGATAACCATACAGCATAGAGGTATATCTGAAAGAAAAAAACCCTGCTCAAACCAAAACTCTTTTGAATACAACAGCATGTAAATATCAAAATCTAAAACCATAACCTGAAAATCTTCATGTATCTCCTACCTAATGCCACAGGGTTGTGTGGCTTAGGAGAGACCTTGATGTAGACGGCTGACATTGAGTCAGGCAGAGCAGTTTGACACTTCAGTGTTACAGTTACCCTTATAAACCTTATACAGATCTCTGCTTATGAGCACATTCATTCTTTTTCACATTAATCTCTCAGAGATTCACCTTGCAAGGTGAAGCTTACGTCTTTCCCTTCAACTGCATGTTCAATGTGGCCATATTTAGACTGCAAAAAGCTGCAAAACATATTCAGCAAAGTTTGCAAGCTGAGAAGAAATTCCTATCAACAGCAAACTGAGGCAGAAGGCAGAGGGTAGGGAAAGATTCCCACTAAGGCTTTTCTGGTTGACTTGAGGAAGAGCTTGGCTCTGCAGCATCCCTGTGGGAACAGTAACAAACACAGTTGCCTCCCTTGCTTCTCAAAGGAGAAAAGTAGCCTAAGGTGGAGACAGGTGCCAGCTGGGAAAATATTCTATCAAAGCAGATGTATTTATAGCTCATTTACAAGATCTTGCCAGAAGAAACACGGAGCTGTTGTTACATTCATAAATTAAAGCTAAACCACTGAGGTACATATTTATCTTACTGCTACACATTACTGGGCATCTCCTCACACTGTGCTCATGGCATATGATGCACCTCTGACCTAATGGTCTCACCAGTTTATACCAATTGCCTTCCAGGTCCCAGGCACTTGCAGCCATGCAATCCCTTACACAAAATTTGGGTGGCAGTTTTTAGGACAAATTTATAGGTGGGTAAATTTAGCCTCTTTCTCTAAGGTCCAGGAGAATCAAAATAAGTACTCTTGACCCAAAGCCTCACTAGCTTGCATAAAACGTGCTTTCCTTTAGTACTCTCTGTTGCTGGTAGAATTCAGAAATATAAGAGGGGGATTGCCTTCTCCACACCTCCTCCTCAATGGTAGAGGAACATTAGCAATAACAATAACTTGCATTGGCTCTTTATTCCACTCTATTCATTTTGGAACACTGTAAGGCATCATTTCTAAATGTAATAAAATAAATGCAAATAGAATATCTTCAAAATTGCAGGGCAAACCCTTTTATGTGTTTAAATTGAAAGGGGTTTTTGCCTATTTACATAGAAAGAAAGCACGGGTACATATTCAGCCATAGTTCCTTATAATTAAATAGTATCAAAAACCTGGTTTAAACTAATAATTTACAGAATAGGCTTTACCTTATATTTATATAAAATCTTAGGCTTCATACTGACAAAACGAAACCTGTTTGTGATTATAGTAAAAGATTCTTTTTAGAATCATCTTGATATAAATTCACCATTACACAAGGTATGGATGTGTACTTCCACTGATCCTTCTGTTTCAATAGATAAAATTTAACATATTCTACCTGCTGTGTTTTCTCAGGGTTTGTTTCCAATTTACAGTGATTGTTTCAGCTCAGAGTTACAGGAAGGTACTGAGCACCGAGATGAGTCAGGAGCAGCAGCTGTCCTCAGTGTCTCATCTCATTACGCAGCTCAGACTGACAGAACGCCAGTGGGTGAACACTGCAGGAGCAGGGAGCAATCTAGGACAAGTCCCATCACTGAAGTATCTGTGTATGCAGGAACAAGATTAGTTCATAGTACATTAGAGATCAAATGAGATAAAGAACTGAGCCTGTGAAAATTTCTTAGCATTTCTTAGCTCTGAGTAAAACTAGCAGGTGCCTCGAACATGGACAGTCTGGTCAAGGAAAGAAACAGAATAATACTACATCTTTTACCAGGACAGGAAGGCAGGGCATTTAGGACAATTTCAATAGCTTAAACTTTATGAAGATTATAGTCAATCACCCACTTCTGCACAGAGGTTGGCCATTTTTACAAAATTGGAACTCAAGAGTTAGTGCAGGAATGGTTGAACATCCAAACATATTTGATCAGAGCTGGTCAGAGTTTCATATTTTCATTTTCTGTGAAATTCCAAATGTTAAATTCCTTTCAGTGTTAATTGGATCAACAAACAAAACAAAACAACAGAAATTTTAAACAATCAAATATGTTGGGATTTTTTTTGGTGTTGGTTTTTTGTTTGATTGGTTGATTTTTTTTTTTTTTCGCTTGGATTGGTGTTTTTTTAATATTGCACTTTTCACTTTCTATTTCATCCCTTGACTTCCTAAAAATGTATAATTCATGTAAGGGAAAAGTACATTACTAAAGGCAAGTGCTTGGACAGTTTTTATTTGTTGTTTGCTTTTAAATAAGCGACCAACAAATTGCAATATTAATGGGAAAAGCACTGCTCTGGGAAAATAGTCATCATGTCTAGAACCCTATTATTTTCAGAAACAATATCCCACAGAAGTTTCCAAATAATGTAATTCTTTTTTCTATTTGAAAACCCATAGTTCATAATTTAAAGTTTGTGTAAAACACATCTGTTGCAATACTTTAGATAAAAAGTTATAATACAGAATTGAACTGGATGCCATGGGTTCTGGCCTTGCTCTCCACAAGATATCTCACTACTACACATTAAAAGAGAGAAGAGAATCCAAATCAATACACAGTAGGCTATCAGTAAAAAAAAAAAAAAAGTCTGCAAAATAAGAACTCAAAATTTTCTTGAAGGTGAATATGTAGCATTCTCCTTTAGAATCTGTATGAAATCACAAAACTCCTAATAGAGACTTAGTCTCAGTAAATATTTTAATTAAAGAATAGTCATTTTTAGTATATCTTTCTCATATGCAAAACCATTATCTCTTAAATTTAGTCATCATTAGGTTTAATTCAGAGCCATACAGAGGCAATATCTGGATTTGCATAAGTTCTCTTCAAACTTAGATCATACATTACGTTGCATAATTAAAATACAGCAGTTTTTTATTTAACCCTGATCACATTTCCAGGGGTTGTCAGTGACAGCCAGAAAACCTTTCCACAGTTGGACTTTTCTCCTCCCAGTTAGTCCTGTTTCAATGTTCTTGAATGTGTCCTCAGCAGAGGAGGATTATCGGTGAGTCGATTTCTCCCCTCTCTGACTCAGCTTACAAAACACAGTCTCATTTTAGAAAACAGGGTATTGCCCAATAGGACATGACTGCTGCTGTCAAAAATCACTCTGAAAAAATAGGGCAAGCCTAAACTGCTGTGGCTTGTGGTCAGAAACAGAATCTTTGTGCCTCTATACTGAGCTTCTCCCTACCCACTTCTGCTGCCCCTGAACTACTTCCTTTCTTCTTTTACAGTAGTTAAGATACGTTCTGTCCCTAACGACTGTCCCATCTAAAAATAAGTGCTCTTGACACACAAGAGATGTCAGACTAGCACAGCAGGATGCTGAAGCGTCTCTAGATGCATAGCAGGGCTTCTCTTACAGTGGGTTGCAGCAATTTAGGAATTCACACTTGATAAATGCAATAAGGGCGGCTTCTTTTTATCTCTTGCAAATGGTGCCAGGACTGATGTATTCCTGATCCTTATTTGGCAATCCAGCTTGCTTCTTTTATGCTGCTCTCTGGAACCACGAAATTCTATTGTTTGATTAAGCAAACCTGCACTGTTATTGTATAGAGTTTTTTCACTGACATCTATAGGTGAACTATGTCACTGTCAACAGCTGGCTCAACCTTTTGTTTGGGTGTACATTTTCTTAAAACATACTTGTACAGAAACATACTCTGCTCTGACAGTGTTTATAAAGCAGAAAGATAATGCCTGAATTCTGGAATGTTTCTTACCTATAGCTGAAACAACTCCTCTTCAGCTTCTTTTTGAATCTCATTTTCCAGATACAGTGATACAGCAGCACACTACTCTGTATTACACTTAATTAATGCTCTTGATTCAATTATCCTTCCCTTGTTCCTTTTTCGAGGTGAACGAAAATCACAATGGCAGCTAAATAAAACACACTATCTTTCTTAACAGCAACATATTACATTAGCCCTTATATTGGTTAGATTAAGCTAAAGCCCTGCCAGAGCAAGGCCCGGAGAGATGATCTGCCCGTCTCACCTACCGTAAGTGTGGGGAAAAGAATCACTTGCTCATTATGGTAGTAGTGTTTAGTCTGGAATACTACTGTTTGAAAACTGAGATGGAGTAACTGCAATTATTGTTTCTCTCTCTCTTCTCTTCAATGTAGCAATTTTGCAGATGCTCACGTTTGCAAGCTTTAGAAGTTTGAGTATTGTACTTTTTCAGATACCTCCCAAAAACTTAGGAAAATACATGACTTACAGAGGAGACTTAGCTGAAAGTCTTTCAATAATGTTCTTTTGCAATTAAAACAGTGTTCTTTGAAAACATTATAGCATATGAATATTACACTGTTATTGGGCTTTTCCAACAGGTACCTAAGCAACCAATACTTCCAGAAAAAGGATTGTAAAAGAACTATGCTTGAGAAACCAGAGAGCAAAGGAAACATTAAGGGCCATAAAAACAGCTTCCAAAACTCCCACGAAAACATTCATTTTCAATTGATTATCTCTCCTGAGAGCATTACCATGTTTGGCAAAGGAAACTATGCTGTCATATACCTTAACAGCACTCACAACTTCTTGACTGCTGTCAGCTGTGATTCATTTGTTGACCAGGACATTCACTTTTGTCTGCTTGCTTCAAGTGTTACCTACTTCTTTCAATAGAAGTATATGTCACCATGCTCATCCAGCATGTGATTATCACCACCTCTAGGTCTTCTTTTAAAAGAATTCAGTGATTTCAGAAAGCTGGTCTCTCTTGTCCTGTCAGCAAAGCAATTCTGTTAAAAAAAAAATTCTACTCCTTGTGAGAATACTTTTCTTCAGGATTCATAGACTTTAACATCCCAGGAAATGGCAAGATTCTTTCCAAGAAGGACGGGAAACTGCCAGTGCTTGCTTCCCCTCCAAAGGAAGTTAGGTCCCAGCTTATTGAACACACAGAGCAGTACTCAGTGTCCACCACTAAAGCAAATACAGTATAGGTTAGCAAAAAATAACAGCCCTTATGTCTTAAATTTACTTGTCCCTTCTTTTTGCCTTGGCAAAATTGCTCCTCAATGTTCTAGCCCTGATATACCCACCAATTTACCAAGCCCTTTCAAAACCCATACAGACTAAAGGAAAAGCTGAGAGTTACCAAGGCATTTTCTTTGATAATACCAACACCTGCACTTACTGCATTATTTCAGTCACAGATGGAAACCAGTCTGTATTTATATGGCATTATCTCAGCTATATATGGATGACAGAACCCAAAGTAAGTTGCTCTTTACCTTTCTTTTTCTGGCTGTTACAGAAATGAACAGGACATTGCCCGACAGTAATGTTTTTACATTAGCACAACCTCAGCATCCAAGGGTTGAGCTGTTTCTAAACCAGACTCTAAAAAGTCTCTAAAAGTCTGGAAAGTAGTAACTAAGTTTTACAGGCTCAGTGTAAGAGGAAAATGAGGCAATTCATGTAAGGGTTGGCTAAATAAATATGAAGAAAAACCACTAACAGTGAAACTCTTTAGTTGCACTCAAATGTCCTTAATGAATTTCTTATTCTATGGCTTTGGAAAAATAAGATAAAGCAATTTTGTATCTTCTCCTCCTGTTCATACCCTTAGAGGATCTTGCCCTCAGAAAGATTTTAACTTTGTTCACTAGGTTTTCATGCACTATAGTCTTTGCAACGTTTAAAAAGAATTTTTAAAAGCTATTTTAACAATTATTTTTTTCATTTAAAGATTCTGTCTTTTTGAAGTAATTAAATTTGTATTTTTTAAGATTTCAATACATTTAGTTTAACAACTGGATATTGTTGTTCACTTGATGCTAAATCCTAAGCAAATATTGCCATTGGAAAACAAACCATGTAGATCAAAACTAGCTTTAGACTCCTTCACTTCTCCCACCTAATCTTTCTTGAAAGAAAATGTAAATCAATCACACAAAACTATTTTGGTGGAAAAGACAAAGTTCATCCTTGACCAAAAATTAAAAACAGAACTAAAAAGCTTTGGAAGTAAAAGGCCCCAAACCCAACCTCACACTCCAAAGCAAAGCCTCAAGAACTTTCCAACCACTGCTAGAACAAAGACATGACTTTCTCAGATTCCTGAAAATGTATTCTCCTAGCGCCCCCATGTCTCTGCAAAAAGTCAAGTTTAGTATGTGGAAGATGGCATTAAGGATAATGAATGACCAGCTCTGTTCAAGTTACCTCCACAAAACCTTCCACTTTTTATAGGTGGTGCTTGGTGCCTCAGAAAGCTGCACATTAAAGCTCTTCAAGCTTTTACAATTGTTTGCAGTTCAACTGCCTCTTCCTGCACTTTAGCCAGAAACAACCTCCATTGCAACTCCACTGAGATCTGTCTAGAACAACTCTATACTTGGCTGCTGCTCTACAAGGACTGAGCCAAAGTGACCAGACACACCTGGGGCCTGCACACAGAACACAGCATGGCACAGCCAGGTGTGGACACTGTCCACTGCAACCTCAAAAAGGTCTCTTTCAGCTTCGGGTGCTTGTTAAGAGTCATTCTGTCCTAATTTTTTATAGAATCTCTGTCAGTTAAATTATTCATTTTAGAAAAAAACCCAAACAACTGGAGAAGCCTTTTCAAATTCCTAAAATACTAAAGCAAGTAAAGATGACAACCCTCATCCAAGCTAGTTGCTTGTGGCCTGAAGGCTACATATTATTCAATTCTGCATGAACACGGTTGTTACTGCATGAAACTTAATAGCCATATGTTCAACATGATTTGTTCTTCTAAGGCAGGCAATTCAGTAATAAACACCACTCCCTTAAATCAAAATATGCAGGGATTGAACACAAATGCTGCATTATTATTAGTTCCTTGTTCACAAAAACTTCATTTCAGCAAAGGAAGAACATAAAAGAACACCATGTACTGAAGGTAAGTACTTAGATTTGCTACTCCTGAGCTCCCCTCTGAGAGAGGAGAATGATTTCAGGGGGAGGGGCAGATGAGATCCCAGCACGCACAGACTGGTATGCAACAGATACATTTTATGGAGCTTGGCATACATTTAACTTGATACTATTTCTTCCTGTACTATCCTTTAAAAATATTAAGAAAAATAAAAAACTTCAATGCTGTTAAAAAAGCTTGGAAGTTAATTATTCTCTAATCATTCTAGCAAGTCCATCTGGCAGCTTCACAACTGCAACACTTGAAATCCAAGAGTCTTCCCTTTGCCAGCAAAAGGAGTTCATATGGCTATTGCTGTGTTTGAAAATCTACCTGGAAATTCCTAAGTCTCATTAAACCACTGACTAATTTGACACGGTGGCAAGAATTCATAACGAATCAGGGACAAATCCTTTATCTGATCACTTTATGAAATGCGCACACTCAGAAGTTACCCTAAAAAAACCCCACTCAACCATTATAATACGGATATTTTATGTTTTACACATTCTGCTTTCAGGGAACTCCTTTCACTTTTCTTCCTCATGTGGCTTTAGCCTGGGCAATTACCGTGTCTTCTTCAAGCAAAAGAAATTTATTTCAAAACACTAACCGGAACCCAGTCCTGCTGAAAAGCTGCATCCTTCCTTCTTCCGTAAAGAATAATAAATTAAAAGTAACATCAGAAGTCAACGATGAGAAATTGCTACTTTGAAATCCTGAGAATCCACTAAGGTCAAAATTCAAGAAAGCTATTGAACACTTCAAAGTCCCATGACAATTCACATTTCTCAGATGTACAATCAAATACCTTAATGAACTTGAGCCTATGCCTGAAACACCAGCTCAGTGTATACGAGCACAGCCCTGCATAAGGAATTCTCCATGCAAAATACTAAGGAAAATATAAAGCATGTCTGACCAATATTGAATATACTTAGTGAGGTTTAATGGGTGACTGAATTAAGAGTCAAATATTCAAAACTGGTATAAAAAGCATCTTTACTGAACAACTTATAAAAAGGAAAATGCACATAATTTGAGGCCATTAAACAAACTACATTATCAACAGTGACAAGAAATCAGTAGAATGTTTGCCAAGTATCTTGCTTGTCCCCAAAGTATTCAGTGAAAAGTATACCAAACAGGTATTACACAGGCAACCATTTAATGAAAGTCAATGTAAAAATAGCAATTATTTTCTAACTGTTCTTTTGCCTGTCAATTTTCCACAATGATTAAGGACAAGGTTTCCATCAATCACTTTTCAGTCTCATTCTCAGGTTCACTGTCTCCACTATCACTGTCTCTTCCAGGGTGTTCTGGCATTTTTCGATGTTCATCTATTTCATCCACATTCAATTCTCCTTCCTTCATCATTTCTTCCATGACTTCATTTTCTTCTGCTGTATCTTCCTGCATGCCCTGACCTTCACCTTCTGCTTCAGTCTCTCCAGTTTGTGCAGGTTCTGGTTCTTCAATCATGGCAGGTGGGGGCAGTAAATGCTGGATGATTGAAAAAGGAAAAATTTTAAGTTTTTACACTTTAGCTTGAACTGTTCATCTTATATTTAGGATTTTGAATTAGATAACAATTTAACAACAAACACTTAAAATTTAGGAGCTGTAATGATTTGTAAGCACTTCACTCCTACATACAAAAAAAAAAAAAAAATAGAATAATGGTCACAATATAATCATCTTAGATATACATTTTTTTTCCAGAAAAGAGAGTGTTACAGTCTCAGAACTTCCAATTCAAGGACAGAAAACACATTTCATTATCCCAAACACTCAGACAAGTAATAGGGTTATGGTAAACCCCTACTTGGAGCAATATGCATATTTCTACCCTAATCTCATCTGTTACCATTTCAAACTTCTAGATATGTTTAACTTGGTTTTTGATACCTTCAACACGCCTGTCTTTAACAACTCATACCCATAATTTCCCCTTGCAACATCTTATAAAATACTATGTGAATGTTATCTATACTTAACACAAGTTTCATGCACAGCTGTAAATGTAGAACAATTCGAGTTTCACTAACGGTTAAACAATGTTAAATATTTTCACACAATACTTCTGAGAAAGTAATTTAGTGTATTCAAAGTGTTCTGGTTACAACCAAAGAAGTAGTTTGCAAAACGTTATAGGCTGGAGTGGTAGCCAAGTAACACAACTGGATAAAAAATACCAGGAATACACTGAGCTGAAGAGTGTGGATGAATGTTATACAACTCCAGGCTGCACAGAAACACTCATACTTCTTGCAGTCTGACATTATTTAATGACACGATGGATATTTCTTTAGAATATTTTGGATCCTTTTAATGAATTTTGAAAAACTTGGCGATTGTTTACCTTTGTTTTGCTCAAAAGGCAACTTTGTATCACATGACAAATGAAGTGTTTAATTTCAGTGAAGTTTTACCTTCAATTACATGACACTAACATTACAAATTTGCATAGGCAAATCTACAAATCAATTATGATTACCAGCAGAGATACAAAAAGCATGTTCTACAGACATTTCTATAGCATTTTTCTATTTTGAAGTTATCAGACTTGTCTCTATATCCATCTGCACCAGAAACTGTATTTCCAAACCAAAGATCTTACAAAAATACATTCTTGATCTACGAGACAAACTCAGACTTCTGTGACTTACTTCAATACATGTTGTGCTTTGTAAAGACTAGTGCAAAAGAAAAGGAAAATAATAATATTGTACTGAATAGAATAAAAGAAATTTAATGCCAGCTTTGCTTCTTTTCAGTAGTTCACTTCTTGGCTTCTCCTGCAAGGACAATGTGATTCATTGTCGCAGTAGTAAAACGGCAGTTTTGTAAATAATTTTAGCTAGCAATTGATAAGCTTAGGTTTTAGGTTGATTAGGGTGTCAAGCAAATGCTTTTTGGTAAAATTTAGCTGCTAGCATCTATGTATCCACTTCCCTGTTTTGACAGGGCTATTCATTTACATGCAAATGTGGCCAATCTAATGCACAATCTACTAGATCTTCGTCACATAACATTATGCATGGTTGAAAGATCTCCAACTATATTAGACAAATTGGCTTCAAAGCAAGTCTTGTCAGGTGCTTATAGGACTGGGTTTCTTAAAAAACAGTGTGAGCTTACTTCACTACTACTAAAAAGAATTACAGTAGGTAGAAATTCTAGTAGTGTCCTATCTGTATATCCCCTTTATATCACACAGGTAATTACAGAATTTCTCAAAAATAGTGAGGAAGTATCCTCTCTGTCCCAACAGCCCGAAAAAGACTTTTTCTGGGCAACAAAACACTTCATATTTGTCTGAAGCCTTCTCTCAGAAATAAAAATAAAATCCAGAAGTCATTGGGTAAGAACTGCAGAGAAAAATAAATTTTCTATCTAAAAGTCTAACATTCAGTTAAAGAAAACGTTTTGGGTTCTGATCTCTACTGATGACACAGTTCCATGTTAGATGAAACATGGAAGTGAAAGAAGAAAAGGCGAGGATGTGACAGACATCCTTGCATTAAAGAACAGAACCTAGATCTCTTAGACTATCTGTTCAAGGACAGTCATGCTCACACTCTCTTCCCACAGTCAGCTGTGTAATACAGAGTGTAACACAGAGTAAGTAGTAAGTAGTGTCCTTTTACATCAATTTTGTCCACTTTTGGAAATCTTTCAGAAGGGCAAAAACCAATAAGGGAACTTCAGGGTACCATGAAAGAATAAATTACAGGTAATACAATATATATGTATTATCTAATAGATGAAGAATAATATGTAGGTAATATATAGGTAATATAAACATGACAGACCCCAGACACTGAGTGAAAGCTGATGCAGTTGAGGGGTAGCATTTAAGACCATTCCCTTTTGGTTTGACTACCTCTAGGCTTTACAGAGCCAAGTATGCTGAGTAAAGGCAGCTTACTGCCCTGATCCTTAATGCTCCACTCACATGAGACTACAAAGACTTTCTGCTGAGTTCTGAATTTTGCTTCAGGGATTAAACACTGACAAAAGTAGGTAGTGTAGACACTAGAAGCATCTACAACTGCTTCCAACCCCACGCAATTTTGCTTGACACTGAAGTGGGGCTGAAAAAAAATTGCTCCAGAACAAAAAACACTACAGCTGCAAACCAACCTGGATAATAGGGTGATTTAACAGGGTTAAAGTGGTTTCAAGACATGATCTGGTCTTACTCAGAACATTATTACATCATGCAGTGGTGTTATAATCCCACTAGCTGAAATGCCACACTTACCTGAAACATAACACACAAGTTTCCTTTAAATTAATATTGGACAAACTAGTTCTTTAGTATTAATGAATAGTATTTTTGGCCCAGACAGAGCCATCAATGCACTTGTCATCACTTACTGATAGGTTTGGGGCCTTAGACTGGGGCTTAAACCACTAGAAGACACAGCTTTTGCTACTGCAACATTTTACAAGACCTCAATATTCTCACTCCCAGTCACAAACACTTATTGAATTTTAAATATAACAGAAACAGACTCAAATCTCAACAGCTTCTCATGCCTTTTACTGAAAAATGATTTTATTTTAAATTCATTTCAAAAGTTAGAAGGTCCTTACCTGTTGATGGTGGCGTGTACTCTGTATCATGTGCATATACATATTGTACACAAAGTTAGCCATTTGAGGCATGTTCTTAATAATATGTATTTGGTGAGCTGGTCTTTCTCCGTTCTAAGGAAGGGGAAAAAGTTCACATTGAGTAAACAAAACAAAATAACCATCATTCAAAGATTATTTAACTATATAAGATGTCAAAAGCTGTGAGTAATTAAACAATGCTTCTCAAAGAAAAAAAAATGGTGAATTCTTTGGAAAGTTAGGAAACATAGGTCTTATATTCTGGGGAACTGGATTAATCATGATACTGCAGCTTGAAGAAGAAACTTCAAAAGGAGAGGCTGGGTTCTGATTCTTACTCCATGAAGTACATTTTGGGCTTGAGTAATTTAATATATTGAAGGCACAAATTGTTTCTGATCAGATTAGGATTTGGCCTCTTGCCTGTCACAGCCCAGCTCCTTGCTCACATTTACTGACCATGCTCATTTCATTCTTGTTGCCTAGTTGATCTGCAAGTTTCAACTGAAGGGGCTCCCTCACAATCATGTCAACAGCATTTGAGAACAGGGAAAGCTCTGTAACTGAATTTTGGGTGCATGCAGACACCCCTTCTCAAAGCTTCAGAAAGCAGAGTGGATGTGCTCCTTTGTTTCTTCATTTAGCATCCTGCTCTGTGTGCCCTGTGCTTAGATCCTCAACACAAACCTTTCCCTAAAGATCTAGTGCAATATTACAAATTAGGTTTTTGTACTTATGAACCCAGTTCAGCAGCAAAAACCTAGTAATATCGGAACCAATTTTAAGAGAAAAAAATTAACTTGTAATCCTGAATTACTCGATTACATGTAATTTTACATCTTTAAATGAGAAATGAGTAGCTTTATGTAGCTTTGCTTGAGAAATAACATTATTCTGTTTCATAACAAGACCAAAATCACGTAAAAACTAAAAAATTTTTTTGATCACAACAGAGAAATACTGAATCATTTACACAAGCAGAACTCCGGAAAAAGCAAGCACAACAGTTACTGATACTTAAGTTATACTGATAATCAATTTTTGTGGAAACATGAATTAAAACCAGCTGGTGTGTATCATGACAAAAGACAACTCCAAGGAGTTATTCATAGTCACTAAGGTTGGAAAAGACATCTAATACCAACAAAATCCAATCATCAAGTGGCACTGTTGAGTTCACCACTAAACCATACCTTCAAGTGCCACATCCACACCTTTTTCTAAATATTTCCAGGGATGGTGATTCCATCATTTCCCTGGGCAGTCAGGTCCAATGCCAAGAACCAGATGCACCAGTCTAGCAGAGAAAAGAGTTTCATCTCTTATAGCCCACTCAAAAAAAGTGACCAAACACAAACACCCATTACAGATACCAAAATCCAGAGCAGCTGTTCCTACCTGTCTTGCTGTTGGAAAACATTCTGTGGGAACGATATGAAGGTGAAGTGGTCGAGCTGTGAGTTGGCTGAAAGCTGGAGTTAGTTCAAAACAGTTCTGAAATAGTGATACCCTTGCAAAGATATAAAGTCCAAGTCTGGCTCTTGACATGGCAACGACCAATCGTCGGACATCCCTTCAGAAAACAAAATCAATCATGTTCCTTTTCACCGATGACACACTTGCAATAAAAATAACTAGAGTACATGGGAATCTTAATTAAAAGAAAGATAAAATCATCTGCCAAAGTACCATCTTGTCTTTAGTTTTTTCCCCTACATATTGTTTCAATAACTAGTAAATCCTAGTACCATTATATAGAACCATAAATATATTGGTTCACTGTACTAATACCACTATGAAAAACCACCCTCTACTATTTTCTGACACCTCAGAAGTAAAATTGAGAATAAACATTGAGAAAAATCCCAATAGCATTTCTGTATCTAAATGAGTAAAGATGAATTTGATAACTCATCTATCTACATAAGATTAGACAACTTCTTCCTCCATCACATCCTAAACCAAAAGTGCAAACATTTAAAACTACACGCAATAATGCAACTTATGCAATGATCAAACACTTCTGATGCAAAATAAATAAAAATCTCTATTACAAGAAAAGATCTATGAGAAAATTTAAGCCTGCATTTGCTCAACAAATACTACAGTCCTATCATTCTACTAGGGTGAAACCAAGGTCAGCCTATCTGCAGCAAAATAAACTAATTATAGGGTAAGAGCCATTACAAAAGGATAAAGTGGTCGAGATGAGGGTACCAGACAGTTATAAAAGGAAGTCTGTCTGAACTTCATTACATACATAGCATTGAACTTCATTTCTACTACATACTGATTCAATGGAAGTTTTTGTATAACATACTATAAACATTTCTGTATCTGAACAGAGTACAAGTACTGCTATGGCACTACAAGATGTTCTTACATACCTAAGGTGGCCTACAGCTTTGGTACGCACTAGTGAAAGGAGAATATAATCGTTCTGTTGGCCTTGAAATCTGTCCACAGTTGTTACCTAGAGAATTAGAAAATAAGAAAAAACCTCTATAGGTTAATCTTTCCCATTTCAATTAAAACATGACACCAACATTTTAACATCAACTTTGGACTGTGATTGCAGTAAACAAGAAGAGAAAAGAAAATTCTTTAACTGATTTAGTTGACCTCTAACAAAAAGCCTGGGTTTTTTTTCTGGAATATGTTGGGAGGTGTCACAATATGACACGAAAGAACGACACGCAGTGAGATGTCCAAGGCAAAAAAGGGGGCAGCAGTTTATATACAGACCTCGACATTTATAGAATTCCTACAGTAACCATGGATTGGAGGAAGAAAATTGTCCTCTCTAACCACACTGGTCAACCTAACAGTCCATCAATTCTCTCCTCCTCCAGAAAGGAATGCAAAATAATCATTATTTACATGAAAAGTGCATGAGAAACCCCATTACAAAAATGGAAGCATCAGAAGGCTGAAGGAACTTTAGAAAAACTTCAGAACAGGGTGACAGGGAGGAGCTTTTGTCTGATGGTATACTGTTTCTTTTACTTCTTTTTGTTTAAATTTGGACAGCTAGAAGTGGGGTGCTAATACCAAAAGATTATGGAAAGCCATTACCTTTCTAATACAGTTTTAATCTGCAGAATTGGCACCAGACATTTATAACTATATTCTTTATTAGTTTCTTCAGATTCGTGATCGTATGTTCTAGCAAATAATTTCCACATCTTTTTCTTTCTAAAGACGTGATTTTGGGGAATGATGTTATTATTGAGGACAAACAAATGACAAAAAAAGAGTTACTCTGGCCCTCATAGCTTGTATGTAGTCTTTCCACCTTCACCGACTTCAATATGTCAAATTATCAACAGGCAAAAACAAGGACAACAATCTATGAAATTCCATAGAATGGTTCATAAATATGTAGTTAAATAGGAAACACGTCCACAGATAGCTGTTTAAGCATAGCTTAAATTAGCCTGATTTGCAATATGATAACTTAAAAACACAGAAACCAGAACTACTCCAATGACTAATACATTTTCAAAGTCACCTTGTTTGGCCGCCCAATCAGAGGATTGTTTCCACATCGCTGATTGATGACATCCCGGATCAGGTGTTTCTGTCCATTATATGTTGTCAGGATACTTATCCGGTCTGCAGGATAACCAAGCAGGCACATATACATGAAGACTGCCACAACATACTCTGCCTCACCAAGATTCTAAAGTTTAAAATAAGAGAAAAAAACATGAAGAAAAAGACAAAAAAAGGGTTACTCATCTCGTAAGGTTAAAAAGAATAATACCTGTGACACTGTCAGGTATTTAGACAAATATTTTAGTGCTGAGAGAAATGTCCCTAGATCTGACAATTCTTTGCTCACTTCATACAAGCCATTTTGAAAGAATAAAAGAACCACAAGTAGGTTTAATACCTTCATTCTCATTCCTTTTCAGAGAACTTCTAAAAATGTCTACATCAATATTATTGTTAGGCACTGATTGAAACTTCACAATATTTACTCAAAAGTTCCATTCAGCCCAAAAAGCTGCAATGACTCACTCCCCAGTAAACTGAAAGTAAGAACTAATTGCACTAGTATAAATAAAGTCCTTTCAAGTATTAATCAGGAGACAGACATCTGGATTATCAAATCCAGTTATTTCCACTGCAGGCCATCCTATTCAATTACAAATTACCAGCTGTTATTTTGTATACTGTAACTTTCTCTCTGGCATTACTTTATGAGTTTGTCCCAAAGTACCACTCTTCTGGCTACAGGAAGCTTTGTTCTATTTCCAGACTGAAGATATTCATAGCCTATTTAAATCCATTTTCTGTCAACAAAAATTATCTTTCAGGTTAAAAAGTTGTTCTCAAATGCTGACATTTACTCCTGCTCTATTTATACAAGGAATTTTATCCCCACTTGGCGTATGTTTGAATAGGCTGGACATACCAGCCTCATTTATTTTTTCTTACTAAGTGGGCTCTGCATTACTTGGAAAATGTAGTTGCCAGGCATATCAAACACCTGTGGGTGTAAAGCTATTCTACAAATTTTAATCCCCTTTAACTCCGGAAAGAAAAGCCCAATTTCACAAAGAGAAATAATACATGACAGCAATCTGTTATCTCATGAAAAACCATGAATGCCACTAACATACTCCACTAAATATCATTCAATTATCAAGATCACACAAAAAGCAAAGTAATGGTAGGAAGCATTAGAAGAGTGCACACATGAGAGTACTGATATAATGAGAAGTGCGTTCTGTGTCCTCATGTCAGTGTTCTTAATCTTCTTTAGCCAAAGTGTGGTCTAAAGCAGTGCTTGCACTCTTCATTATCAGGCACTCCTCTCAGCTGTTTGTGTTCCACTGGACAACTTCTTACTACTTGTGTGTTACAGTTTCAAAAACAATTTCAAATTAATCTCTCCAAACAATTCTGTCCTTAGTCTAGCAATGGGATAAAGTGGATTATGATTTACCATTGCTTTCTTCTCTAGCAGCACACTAATTTATACTGAAAAAGTACTGAGAAGAACCCAAGCAAAACCTATGAATACATTGCATACATTTTTAAAAACACAGATTCACATAAGTCTCAGTGATTTTCAGAGGGAAAACTGAACATGAATATTATAATCATAAAGTATATAGTTTGCTTTCCATAAAATTAAACAAAATATAAGGTGTTAATTCCATGTTTGAAACTCCTTAACTTGCACATTGCTCCAGCTCTAACTTTTCAAAAGCCCAAGTTTGCTATTTGAGGCACCATGGTTTGTTTCACCAGCTTTTAAAACAAGAAAAATAAAAGGACAGAAAATATAAGCATCTCATTACAAGTGTAAAATGTTCTCTAATTTAAGAGAAATAGAGACTGTCATTGATGGCTTAATTTCAAAATTTAGTTGAGAGTTTGAAAACTTAGTTGAAAAACTCCAAGATTAAGGTTTTTTGGCAATTTACTTTATCCTCAACGTCTCTATACCTCTTATGCATATTACTAGCAGTCCTGTTTTCTTCTTTTATGAATGGGCATTTTAGCATTCTTACATATAGATCAAATCAACACGGTGACTCTCCAAACTCAGGGATGAGCTACCAAGCAAACTTCAATTCTTTGTGTTCAGGGGAAGTGCTACTGTTTATTTCACTGTCATGGCAGTACAGCTGAATTACAATGGACTTTAATTTGCCTTAGGTCAAAATGACGTTTTGTAATGAATTACAGGTCTCATCCCTCCCATAACAATGAGCTATCAAAGTCATTCACTGAGCAAAAGCCCCAACATAATGTTTTCATGTTCAACATTCAAAACTCGTTAAAAGGAGTAAAAAATCATACACATGACTCAATTATCTGAGAACATGAACTGAATGTCAGTTTACTGTTTTTCATAGTCTGTCTTCACTGCAGATCTAACAAGCCCTACTGAGGTTAATAAATTAGACATGTAGTATTTCCCTTACCTGATAGAAGTAAGGATTGGGTTCAGACTCTCCTACACCGTTGAAGTCTTCCACATTTATAAGCTGGAAGTCATACAAAAAGCCAGCACTGGCTGTTCTGAACTCTGGCAGAAGCTGCACGTGAGGCAGGTTACCCAGGTTCTTGTAGCGCCAGTTGTAGAGGTTACACAAACTGTTCAAAACCACACAGACACAAACCACAAAGAGTGAGTTACAGCAGGCTCTTGAACTCATTCAAAATAGTTCAGATGCATGCCAGATTAGTGCTTCTGCAGGTTTTCAGTGAAAAGAATAATTTTACTGGGCAGTCTGTACATATATAAATGAACATACTCTAACAATCTATCCACCAATATTAATTTTAGGTTATGATTATGTTTTGTTCTTTATCACAGAAAACTTCAGATGCCAGGTTAGTGTGGCACACTCAACGGACTCACTTTAAGTCCGTTTCACACAAATTTTGCAAAAATTCTAGCGAGAATTTTCATGGGTAACAAAACTTAAGGAATATTAACGGTTCTTTACAAACAGGTGGAATAAAGAAAAAAGTATTTTCTGTATTAACTGTGGTAAAGCTTCTTATAGTAAAAAGAAATTGATTGCCTCATTTTAACAAGACATGAACTGAAACAAACAAAATCTACCTAATTCTGAATGATTTCTGATATTTATAGGGACAGTAATACTAACAAAACACCTCATTCACACAATGAATTCACTCACGCACAATATCCAGACCAGATTAAAAAGCAGATAGCTCATGGGGAAGCTACCTGTGATCAAGAAAGACAAAGCCTAGGAATGCATGGACAAAAAAACCCCCTTGATCAAGAAATTACTTGCAAAGTGAAGAACTTCTGCTCTCTTACCACTAAGAAGTTCACTAAGATTCTGTAAAATTAACTTAATTTACCATGACGTTCGATAAAATGCTAATTTTAAAAATCATACTGAACTGTCATTCATAAGACAAGAAAATAATACTCTAGATTCTCAGCATTTTCTACATGAAAAAAATGAAGTAATCCTTCATATGGTTCACTACATTTTATGCCTTAAGATTTAAAACTAGAGTAACAATGTTTTACATGGAGTAATTTTGTCTTATTTGGTTTTATTTTTCCTTCTTAACATGACACCACAAATATGCAATTTACACAATCAATAAATCTGTGAAATGACAAATACATAGACAAAAAAGAAAAGCTATTACACTACAGTAATAGCTCTCACAGTATCTCCTTTAATATAGAAGAGGCCTTAAGTTCTTGTGTGGACAACCTGGATGCGTCCAATCTCTGACGCATCTCTCCTGAAATACTACAGAAAAGCACCCTTTTACAGACTTTAAGGGAATTATTATACATTCAATGCTAAATAAAATGTATTTATTTAACTTTGAATATACTAAGTGTTCGTTTAGAAAAGAAAGCTTCTGCAAAGTCTCATTTGTAAAGAAACCCTAAACACTTAAGATGATTAAATACCTTGGAATATAATTTTCATTAAAGTACTTATGCAACAGCAGTGTACTACTATATAAAAATAACAATTAAGAAATTAATCTGATTGCATTTCAGAGAAGTAAAATCTGCCTTCCTAGTCTGAGCTGAAATCAATGAAACAAAACAACTAAATTCCAGTTTTGCACACTCCTCTCCTAACAATAAAAAACGTTTCCATCTCTCATTTCTCTCATCTCTCATGTCCTTCTCTCATTTTTACCCTGTTACTTTCTCCCAAGCTAGACAAAGGATTTTCTGTCTTACCTTGCTCTTGCTCTTCCCTGTGCATCCAAATCAACAGTTGGCACTCCAACACGAACAAACCGTGTAAAAAGAGACTGTTCCATGTTGGAGTATTTTTGAAAAGCCATGTTCTTAATGACTGGTGGCAACTGATGATGGTCACCAATCATAATCCACCGCTTCAAACGACTGAATCCATCCTGAGGGTTCTAGAATTGAAGAATTACAATATTGCAACTACTACAGTATAATCAAGGCACTCAAAAGATATCAAGAGTCAGATTGCCTGCCTTTGTCTAAGCTCTTAAACATTTGTTTGTAAGCTACACTGAACAGCACACTACTAGCTTCCATCCAATCAGAGAGTAGAATTGTAAATAAAGTCTCTTTTCTTATAAAATAATACCTTTATCTACTAAAATTAGTAGAGAAATATCAGAATAAATATCATATTATATTGCTTTAAAAGCCAAAACCCCAAAACTACACAGTAACAGTGGTTACCCCAGAACTGTCCTTTGAACTTTATTTTTTGGATTCTGAGGTAGTGAATATGAAGCATCAGAAACAGTTTTTGGTGTTCAGGTGTCTGAGGCAAAACTGAACCTGCCTTTCAAGTATCTCTGTAGTTCATGTGCTTCATCTGTTTACTTCTGTAATCCTCAAATAGCCTCTTCCATGACCAGGATGTGCCCCTAACTAGTCTCCATCTTGGCTCTTGGACTGAATGCTTTTCACAATTAGCATCCTGTGATAATTCCCTTTCCCCAGGGGAACACTATTTGAGAGAGAACGTAAAGTTCCTTCTCCTGCCACTTGAAATGGAAGAGCTCAGAAGGTGTTTCTGATCAGACAGCAAGGAAAGAAAACTGAACTCTGCACTGTCCAATTCTTCAAGTCTGAAAAGCCTTAGTAAGAAAGTAAGAGAATTTTTTATTAGCAAGAATAAAAAACACAAAAAACCAAAACGTTTTTTTTACCTGCTCCTGCAAGTTTCTGCTTTGGAGATGACCAAGCATTCTATATAGTTGTTCTGTACGTATCAGCCGTCTTAATCTTCGACAAAGAGCCCCCCCCCCAAATTCTGTTTTTAAAAATTTCTCACTGAATTGCAAGTGAAGAAATCAAGTATTGCTAGCCTGGAGGGCTAGATCTTTAGGTTTTGTTAAAATAAAAACCCACTCAATTTTCAAGGACTGTTTGGATGGCTTAAATAAATAAACTCATGGAATATCCCCAGAATATGCCTCTGTGGCGAAATGGTCTACTCTAATTACACAAACTCTTCAGTTTCTGCATTTCTCACATATACCTATGTTCCCTCACCTGCCAGATGCCTCTGGTTATTCAATGCTCATCTAAAAGTTTGAAAAAAATTTGTAAGATGCTTACTGAATAAATCAATGTGAAAGTTCTTACTAGCAAATACCAGTTCTGGGTTACTTTCTGCACATGATATTTTTCATTTTACTATTCATTATTGTTCGAGAACACAGAGTCTTATTTATCTTTTTTTTTTTCAAAAGATCTTTTATGTTTCAAGTCTAACCTGCAACAGGAGAGGTATGAAGGTTTCTATCTCCAGAATCTGAGCAGACTCTTCCATTAAGATGTTGTCATACTGAGAAGAAAAAAAAAAAGGTGAAGAGATGTGTGTAAACACAGTAACACAAATGAACGTATTTATTCAGCCAACCAAAAGAAAGCATCTATTACTCCTTCAGATTTTGCTGGGTGGGACAGTTACAGCAGGATTTCACTTTATAGGCAAAATATCAGTATTACCAACTAGGTGAAGTCCTACTACATCAATAGTAGATCTCTCTGTACCAGTCAGGGCTTACCACCTAGAAGGAATCCATGACTGAATTACATTACATGCCTCCTATATGCCATAACCACAGGAAAAAAGCTTTGTGCAATGAAGAAAACTAATTTAGTATCTCTGCACTGAAGCTGAAGAGAAGCCATTTTGAGAGCCAATACACTACATGAGCAGTGAAAAATAATACTGTAAGAATTTCTGGTGGCTGGCTTTTGTCAGAAAAAAAGATTGCACTAAATTAATAGTTATAGTTACCTCTGCAGAGTGAAAAAAGGCATTGCATCATAGTTCTTTTTCCTCAAATTTTTAATTTTTTAGGTAAACGAAGCTGTAAAGGCCATGTTTTTCTACTCAGTTCTGCCTCTATTTTATTAATCCTATCACTACTGTTTATCATGTAATATGGCAAAACTGACTTTTTAAAAAATGCACTACCAAGCTTTTTTTATATATAAAATAACTTAAAAGTGATTTTATCTTTTATTTACGGAAGTTATATTTTTCTTCAGTAAAATTAAAAAATTGAAACATACAGGTAAAAAATGCAACTCTAAATAATCTAGCTGCCTAGATTTGGGGCAGATAAAAAGATTCATATGGGGTGGGGAATAGGGGAAAACCAACACCAAAATCAAGTAGTACAGTAACTCTAGTATAATCATTACTTTGAAACCCAATTCAACCAGGTCACGTCGTTTCAGAGCAGCATGAGTACAAGTCATGGCAATAATTTTTGCTTCTTTCACCAACAGGTATTTGGATCTATCCAGGCCACTGCGGAGAAGTTCAAATGCTCTGAACTCCTATGGAGGACAAAAGAAAAGTCTTGGAAGTCAGAATATGAACAAAATATCACTTATAAAAGTAATCCACTCAAACTATGTGGTCACCTTCTTAACGTAATTCAACGAAGTTCTGAGGGTATGTACTGTTAGCAATCCCATCTGAATAATTTGTTGTGGTTTCCAGGTTTAGCATATTTTGAAAACCAATCTTGTAGAAACCTATCAAAGAATTCTTCCAACCTGCATGTACATATAAATTTGCAGACAAATATCCAAATAATTCCGAGGAACCCTCTCAGAATCCCCCCAAATCTTCTTGTTTCCTTCTTTACTGCATCATAACATCACATCAAATTCAGTAGTAGAAAGACCATTAGTTAATATAGTCAAATGATACACAAATCACCTTTACCCTAACTTTTAATACCCTCTTAAGCAATTCTGGCAAAACCAGAAGATAATCTGTTACTTTTAGGTTATCTGATTAAAGGCAATTCACTGTAAATACAAAGACCCTGTGAGGATCAGAGGAGCAGTGATATGTGTACCAATCCTTGTAACCTCATCAGTGTAACTGGCTGCAGAATGGCTGCTTCCCGTGATCCACCTAAAAGAGACTAGACCCTTACCCCCACTGTGTAACATACCTATTTTACTCAAAGGTGGAAATTCTCACCTTGTAAGGTAATGAAGCTGCCTAGACATGTATATTTTCTTCTAGGATGTAGGGAAAATGAAAATTTTGGAACTGTGTAAAGTTTTTCTACAGGATTAGCCAGATGCACGTTACATGTCTTACCTCAAGCTGAGTGAATATTTTCTTAATATGTCTAAAACACCCTTCAGCAATTTCCATATCTTCCTCATATGATTTGCCTTTGAAAACTGGTTGAGGAGCATTTGCAAAATACTGGTGAAAAGGAAAGAAACTGGAGACATCTGCAACATCTGGCGATTTTCCACCTTTAACTTTGACTTTACTGATATACTCTTCCCAACGAGACATTACCTATGACAAAGCAAAGTGGATTTATATCATAAGGTTTTTGGCAATGTATAGGCTTGCAGCACAGCAGTAAAAAAAGTATCATAGAAGTAAGGTATGTCTTAGGTAGCATTTGACCTTGTGTCAGGATGACATTTTTGAAATTGTGGTGGATTGAGCCTGGCTGGCTGCCAGACTCCCACCCAGTTTGTCTCACTCCCACTCTTCAACAGGACAGTGGGAGAAAGATGGAAAAGCTTATGAGTTGAGATAAAGACAAGGAGATTGCTTAGCCAGTAGCATCCCAGGCAAAATGGAATATAATTTCATTTATTTCAAATTAAAAACAGAGTAAGGATGGTGAACAACAAAGACAAAACCAAAATCACCTTCCTTCTCCACTCCCTCTTTCTTCCCAGGCTTAATTTCATTGTCATATTTTTATCTCCTCCCCACCCTTGAGTAGTACAGAAATAATGGTGCTGTCATTCAAGTTCACAGCACCACAGCACCACCCCTTGCTACTCACACTTCTTCCTTGCTCCAGCATGCAGTTTTGACAGGCTACCTCTTCCTTCAGGATATATCCACCCATGGGGTGCTCCATGGGCTGCAGTGTTGGTATCTGCTCTGCCACAGCCACTCCCTCAGCTGCAGGTGGAAAACCTGCTTTACCATGGCTGTCTCCACAAGCTATGGAGAAGCCATGCTCTGATGGCTGGAGCACCTCCTGTCCCTCCATCTTCTTCTGACCTGGGCGTATGGGGCTGTTTCTCACACTCCCCTCTCTGCCCTCAGCTGCTGCTGGTTTTTGACCTCTTCTCAAAGAGGCTTTCACAGAGGCACCACCAGTGTCACTGTGGATTTGGCTTTGGTCAGGAGTGGTCTGCTAGAGCTGGCTGTGTCCAGCACAGGGCAGCCCCTGGCCTCTTATCAGAGGTCATTCCTACAGCCATCTGCTACCCAAACCTTCCCACATAAACCCAATACAGAAGTAAAATTCATTATTATCTCCACTTACACTACTTTGCTTTAAATACCAAGTGAGATTCATTTAGGAGGAAACTGAACCAGAAGATGACCTCTAGCAGTGTTCCTCGCACTCTTCAACATCTAATGTCCATTTAATGTTAAGGTCCACACTAAAGCTAGCCCAGAGTAACTTCTGTAAAAACATACACAATATGTGCATTCAGTCCTAAGTACCACTCTGTAAGTCTCCTTATGCAACACTAATTGCAAATGTAGACCACATCACTGAAAAGTACATGGAAAAGAAATGAGGGACATGCAACACACCATTTTGTACACTGAACATTTGATTTCACATTGGCATTTAATACTATAAAAGCTTCCTATCAAGACCATCAAGTAGCTGCTCTAATGCTTGTCCAAAATATAAAGCAGCCCACAGATTTTCCTATCTGAAGGAGAAGCCTCAGGTTAGAATCTTTGCCAGCATTCATGAAGGGCAGCAATGACTTGGTGAGTCAGCAGGCAGGATTTAAAACAATAGCAATACAAGCAAGTCATGCTGCGATTCTAACTTTAGCTGTTACTGTATTGTGAATCACCAAGGAAAATGCTTTTTGCTTTTACTCTCAACTCTGAAAAACTCACTGCAAGTTTCCCAAAGTGTTTCGTAATGCATTTAGGTCATACAGTCTCTCTGCGAAAGTATTTCAGTCCTTACTTGGTATAAGAAAAAGTGGCCAGCTGTTTCACAAGTGTAAGAAACATCTCCTGGGACTCCAAGACTCTCTTGTAACCGCCCAACTTCTCGTAGAAGTTCAAGTCTTCGAGCCAGCACATAATTAACTCTTCCATACCTACAAAATGGATTACATATAACAGTTTTTATTAAACTCAAAATAATATCTAAGTATCACAATGAGAGATCTCAAAAAACCCCAGTACCCTGCCAAAAAACACTCACAACTACAACCCTGTTCCAAAACCTAAGAATTTGCTACATGCTGACTATTTCTATCAGTTGAGACGTAGTAATTCGCAAAGCCAAGCTTCTGAGAAATAAAGTTTTCACAGCAGTGCAATCCACCTTCAAATATGTTCCTCAATCTTTACCCCTTGCTCTTGAACTGTCAGAACCCATAGCGCTTGCAGAAATATCCCATAGGTCTGGAGTTACCTTGAGAAAGTGTGAAAATAGACAATGTGGTATCTTAAAGAAAACTCCTTTTAATGATGAACACTACAGTTCAAGGAATATATTAAACTATGGATACTACTAAATAAATATCTGCTATGGCATAATTTCAATAAGGTTTTGGCTATCAAATTTCTGGAATGATTTGACTACGTCAAAGCATTCAATTTAAAAGAAAAAAATCACAAGGTATTTATTCTGCTAAATACTGAACTATGTACATGTGGGTAGCTTCTAGTGACTATATATAATTTTTACTACAGCTTTTGAAGTCAAAGTATTGCTATGATAATCCAGCACTGGACAGTTCAGATATTTCCAGTGCACGACCATTATACCCCGCTTACATTTATGAATGTGTGTAATCCTACTGACGTCAATTGGACTAATGCATGACAAACATACAAATATTTAGAAGAACAGGTTCTTAAGTCTTTGTACTGATACAGAGTTGATAGCTTTCTTTATGTATGTATACCTCAAAATGTGTTATCAATGAAATAGGCAACTTTGAGGTTAAGCAGTACCTGAAGAATTCAAAGCAGAAATTTTAATTTCATGTTTATTAATGCAAAAATCACCATGATAGTAGAAGTGATATCATATTTGTACAAAAAAAAACTAACTCCAAGAATCTGTCCTATTATTCTAATTTCTCTCCCAGATTAATTGTACGAAAGATATAAGGGTCAAAAAAATATAGTTATCTATTATTCAAGCAGTTGAGTTTGTAAACAAGCAACTGACTGATTCTGCCTTTAGATGCTCAAGGGAGCACAGCTTCTGTACAGAATAAGAACCAAAATTACTAAACCTTCTACTGAAAAATACTGCACTCTGTGTTACTGGGATTCAATAACATGTGAAGGGTAAAACTTGACCAACACAGCTCCTTTGCATAGGAGGTAGAGTGGATTCAACAGACATCTTGCTGCCATGTTTATACAAGTGAGTTTATCATTAGCATCTCCTTTCTCACCTGCTGAAATCTTTCTCTGTCTCTAATTCCTCTTCTCCATGACCCAGACGCAGAAGGTGACGCTCATCAATGTCTAGAGCCATGATTTTTTCGAACAGCTGGTTCAAAGCCTAAAGATTGACAAGAACAGGAGAAAAGGTAGTTTTTAGAAGTTCAGAGGCTCTTGCAGGGGAAAACTGAGGAATTACTCGTAAGTAAAGTAAGAGATTATACCTTTTTTAGTATAAATGGAAGCAAAAACAAACAAAAGTTAATTTTTGTTTTAACAAAGTTAATACTGAAACTCCTAATCTTGACAACAGGGAAATTAGCCTACTAACACCATTTTATTTGCATACTTCATATAACAATTACATTTGATTTTACAATTTTGAAGTTTAATTCTATCACATAGTTAACTTAGTTGATAAAGCTATCAATTTACAAAACTGTCGCACAAACGCCATGACATTAAACAATTTAACTTTTACTGTACATTAGAGAAGTATGATCTTGTACTGACTGTCAGGTACTGTGACTCTATTCCATTTTGGATAACTGAATTTTGCTTAACTAAATTAGCTGTGCTACATCTTCTGCCTTAAACTCTTCAGTTCTCTAGTGGCTTACTATCAACTAATCTGTGTATTTCAAAGGAGCAAGCCTGTACACATCGGACCATTGAGTTTTGAAAATAAGAATAAACACAAGCAAGCTCCACTTGCAGCTACAAGTCATGTCATTTAAACATCTTAAAGTGCAGCATCAAGGCATGGCTAACATACCCTGCTGAGATACAGTTAACTTCCCAGGGTACATTTTCAAGTTAATGTCCTCATGAAAGTCTTGTCTGGTAAGAAGAGTCTTCTATCTACCTCAAAGTATTTCCTCCTTTTTCTCCTCAATGTTCTCAACCCTTTCTCCCAACCTTAACC
The DNA here is from genome assembly GCA_017589585.1 of Phylloscopus whistleri. NCBI lineage: Eukaryota > Metazoa > Chordata > Aves > Passeriformes > Phylloscopidae > Phylloscopus > Phylloscopus whistleri. Next base: position 12,689,747 of record JADMLD010001397.1, read on the forward strand.
TGTCACTCTCCTGCAACCCGTTGCGGACTGGCCTGTATTATTCCAGACTCTAACTCCTCACCGAAACAATAGCCCCTCAACCATTCTTTGATCTTGCTTTGATGAAAAACTATGAGATGTTTTACAATGGTATGTTTAGTTAAAGTAGCTCATAACTGAGGACAGGACAGGCTAATCAGGGAGACCAGGAAACAGCTAACTGTGGTTTCCAAACAAATCATTCCAAATCAGGTGCAGATTTAATAGAATCATAGAATATGCTGAGTTGGACCCATAAGGATCATCAAGTCCAACTCCTGGCCTTGCACAGGACACACCAAGAGTCCCACCCTATGCCTGAGAGCATTTTCCAAACCCTTCTTGAGCTCTGTCAGGCTGGTGCTGTGACCCCTCCCCTGGGGAGCCTGTTCCAGTAACCAATCACCCTCTTCAAGGTGAAGAACCTTTTCCTAATATCGCACCTACACCTCCCCTGACACAACTTCAGGCCATTCCCTCAGGTCCTGTCACTGTACACCACAGAGAAGAGATGCCTGTCCCTCCTCTTCCCCTCAGTTGAAGACCACAATGAGGTCTCCCCTCAGTCTCCTCCAGGCTGAACAGACCAAGTGACCTCAGCTGCTCCTCACAGGGCTGCCCCTCAAGGTCCTGCAGCATCTTTGTTGCCCTCCTTTCAACGCTAATAGCTTTATGTTTCTTGTATATTGTGGTGCCCAAAACTGCACACAGGACTCAAAGTGAGGCTGCACCAGTGCAGAGTAAAGTGAGAAAATTAAGAGTAAGTCTCTTAAAAACTTAACATTATTACTTTTTTTTTTATTTTATATATCCCTCAGAATTAGCAGCTAGACTCCATCTCTTATGAATGGGAAGCAAATAGTCAGCTGAAGAGGCCTCCCCTTAGGAGCATAAAGCACAGAGCATCCAGTGTCTGAGAAAGCTAATTAGCAAAAATCTGGCATGCATGCAATGCATGTGCAACTGTAAGAACCAAGCAGAGACTTTTTCAAAATATTTTCTTAATTTTGACCTCCAACCAATTAAACACATTCAAAACTTCAGATAAACAGTTTAGAACTACACACCTGAAATTCAAAAATTTAATTCTGCATTATGAAACTGGCAAAACTGCACACAAACCGACGCAAGTTTTCATTTTTAGGAGACAAATGCGATTCCCAAAGTACTGATCTCAATACCTACTCTTCTTCTACATTACAATTACAGGAAAACTCCACACATGATTCACACTTTACCTGATTAGAGTGGGTAACTATTAGAGTTCGCTGTTCTGGGAAATTATGATAAAGATTGGATATTATCTGGACTGCTACATCAGTTTTTCCAGTACCAGGTGGACCCACTACCTAAAATCAAACACATACACACAAAAAAATACAACCAAAGAAAAGTCAATACAGAATTTATCAGAATACTTCACAATTAAGAACAACAGAGTCAGCTGGGGAAGAAAAAACTGAGAACAATCTCACAAGGCACTGACGTTACACATTGCTTCCTGGCTTTGGTGGACTTTCAGACCAAATACAACATATTATAAAAGACCCCTTCAGACTATTTTGGCAGATTCCTGACTAAAAGGAATACAGTAATCCAGCACAGGAAGTACTGATATGAAAACAGACGTTCTCAGAAAAAAAATGTAGTTTAGCCTCAGAACAGGCTAGACAGAGGGGAAACAATGAAAAGAGAATCAAGACACACAACTGAAAAAAAATAAGGTGAAACAGACATAAAGAACAGGAAAAATAAAGAGAGTTCATTCCTTCTATTTACTCAGGAATCTACAACTGATTATATAGATATATAATAACAGTTAATGGCTCAATTCCACAAACGCTCCAGAATTGACACCTCAGACATTTTAAAGGTATCAAGTATTACAAAGCATCTCAAAATAATTTGTTCAGGATTAAGAAGCACAGAATAGCAGTTTTCATAGGCATTTACACATAAAATTGCAAATTGTTATGAAATCAATCCTGATTTATTTAAAGACTCTCCAAACTGCAAAAGCAAATTCAGTTGCTGTGGAAAGCCTTCAGCCACTGAAACACAGTATACTGAGATAATGTCTTTGCCATATGATTTTGTAAGGATTGGAGGATGTTGAACCTTCAAATGTTAATTTTTCATATCGTTATTAATAGAAATTACCTCAGCAAGGCTACAGAAAGGGGCATTACTAGTATTTCACTGAATGTACGTAAGGCCAGAATTAAATAAGAATACAGAATCCTTAAAAACATTCTTACCATAGTTAGTCCAGGCTGCATTCCTGCACGGATGGCTTCAATCTGAGTATGGGTAAATTGAATAGTATTGCTGCAACAAAGCAAAACAAGATCAGAAAATTGATAGATTTTGCCAACAGTTTTGATATAAGCAATTGTTTTAATAAGTTTTATTTCAAGTAACTGTTTATATTTCTCCCCAACTACACATTTGCAAATTTTTGCACAAATTAAATCAGCATTACAACTTTTTTATAGATACAACAGTCTCATAATTTCTAAGCAAGGCAATAAATCACGTTGTCCATGTGACAACAAACTCATTCCATCTAAATGACTGTTTGTATTTATTTATTATCTGCAGGGGATGTTGCAAAATTATTTAGGTATTACTTTCCTAATATTCAAATTCCTGAGACAAAAACCACTAGAACACAGTATTTCTCACTGTTCTTCAAAGGACTTTTTTAACAGATGAGGGACAATAGAATATTTTGATTTAAATGTAAAACAAACCAGTCTCATTTCTGAAAACGAACTGCTATACATGTGTTACCATCTGAAAATAAGTTCCCATCCATTTTTTACCGTTTTGGTTGATTATATGGATATGGTCCCCTGTTTGGAATAACATGAGGCTCTACAATCAGTGTTTTAGCTTCTTCAGGGTTTTCTTCATTTCCATCCTCTTTTCTTTTTGTTCCTTTACCTCCCTTCATTGGGAAAGTTATCCTGCAACATAATTAAAGGTTACAGTTTAACATCTTCACTATGACAGACTGTCTCAGAAGGTGATAAAGATTTTTTCTCACCATTAAGACAAACATTCATACAACAGGGAAACAAGTGCTGCAAATGACAACGTTTTAAGGAAAGTAAGAAAAGAAATGACAAATAAATTGATGAAGCTGATTACACAAAAAGTCTGTCAAAAGCACTCTTTTCATAACTGGAAAAGACAGGAGCTGACTGAAAGACAGATGGAAAAACAGTGAAGACAAGAAATTCTTAAGTGAAAGTGAAATGGACAGGAGAAAAGTTATAGAACAAAAGCTGTGTCACTGTTCTAAACTATTCCAGCAGATGTTTTTATCCTCCCATTTCATTTTTATAGCCTCCTGTATATATTAGCAAGCTTCTCTAATTCAGAAACATATCACAGGTGAAGGAATCCCAATGCCTATCCAAATATCTCAAGACAAAAACGCAGATACCTATAACAGTAATAATCTCTTACAGGACAAATGCAGCAGTAGGAAGAGCAACAGCAGAAACTCTCTTAAAATAGGAACTGAAGCTTTTCCTCAACTGGTCACTGAGGAAAATTGTGTGTGAGATCTTTTCCTGATACCTTCTGACTATTTTTATATCATTATCCAATGTTAGTGCCTTCTCCACACAAATTCTCCATGCAGTGTTTCCAAAAAAAGCTTGGGAGATTACCTCCCTGCTTTTCAAGATTCAATTTAGCCATGATAAAAGCTGACTGGTGCAGGGGAAAGGCATCTTTTCCCTCCACAGATTTACACCTTCACAAGAAAAAGATGTAGTTTTTTCAGCTGAAGGAACTGTTCTCCAGTACTATGCACTGTGAATCTCAGTTGTCAAAATTCAAGGAAGTGTACCAGGAGGGACAGAATTGTCAAATTTAAAAATGCTGGACAATGGCACCACTGAAACAAAATGAGTAAAACTCATTTAGCTGCCAAGAAGGTAGGCATCCTATTTCAGAAATCATTTCTAAAAATAAGCAATATGGGATTTCAGACTTAATCCTTTGTGTTGACTGAATGGTGTTTCTGAAAGATCAAATTTTAAATGAAGTTGAAATTGCGGGTCTTAGCTTGTTGTAATGAGACATGTAAGGAAACTTTTAATTAAAATTCTCTAGGCTGATCTTGAGGAGATACCATAATGCAGAAGAGAGTATTATGTGTCTTGATTCTATCTCATACTTTTTTCCATATATTCTGTAGGCTGATCTACAAGCAATGCTCTGATGCATTTTTGCAGAATAGAACAGAAGCTGATCCTGGGTCCAACTGTTGTACAGTTAACTCTATCATATAACTGTTTAAACCTCTCCAACTTTTCTTAAAAGAAAGAGTTTCTCCCTTCAACCCCTGAACATAATTCCAGCTGAAAACACATTTCAGCAAGAATACCAGAACAGAAGTACTTGAAATATTGAGATCACCTGAAAGGGGGTACATGCAGATCTGGATTGTCAACAGTGACTTTAACATTGTATCCAGGAAAGCTAGCTTTTAAGTGATCAATGGACAGGAAAGTGTCATTAAAATCCAGAGTTGCAATCTGATTTGGCATTTTTGAATAGTGTGCACTACTTGGGTCTCCATATCCAAGAATGATGTCATGCAGCCAGTCAGGAACCACACAATCTGTGTTCATCAAATTCCTAATAGTCTCCAGAAGAGCCTGTAAATCAGAAAAAATAGGATTGAAGAAACTGACTTTTTACCAAATAAAAACCATACTGAAGAGCAATCAAATCTGTTTTAAGATGATAGAATATAACTCTTTAATTGACGTTGCTTGGTTAGATTGAGTCAATATACAGATGGTGTGAATATGCAACAAAACAACAGTATCAAAGCACAGAACTCCTCAACTAAGAGCTAGTAAAGATGACCATAATCATCCGGAAAGTTTTCATTCCAGAGCACTCACAGCAAGGGAATAACACACAGAAGAACTTCATGCAGTTTAAGGCTTCCTCTTACATGCCTATAAATTTCATCCCTGCAGTCAGCTTAAGCTTCCCATCAAGCATTTGCTCTTCATCCACAAATTAATTTATCTAATAATCTGTGGTTATGTAAGTTTTCTCTCCTTTCCCCTCTTGTGAAAACAACAATGCTCCAGACCCTAGACATGCATAGAGTGTGCTTTTTAACGACAAAGTAGCTGAATTTTAGCCTTCACTTTAAAGGGCTACTTTAGTGGCAGGTCTTGAAGAACCACCTCACTTGAAACTTGGCATTTGGACACCATCTACCTGCTCCTCAGCAGCAGCAGGAACACAGGATACCAGACCTGCACTGATTTCCAGATCCTCCGATTTTGCATGCCACCAAACATGGATGGCAAACACAGTGCATCAGCCATCAACATCAGAATATAATCCAGAGCCTCCAAATGCCAATCTTGTAAAAGAATAGTCAGTCAAATCAAATACTGAAATTTATTCTGATAGTCCACATTTACATATCCTTCTCCAAAGGGAAGGATTTTCTTTTCTTGTTTGTGTTGTATTATTCAAGGAGTCAAGTAATGTCATCACCATCCCTGCTTAGTCAAACTCTATTAAGGTCCTGATTCTTCCCCACTACTCAGCATGGGTGAGACCACATCTGGAGTGCTGTGTCCACTGCTGGGCTCCTCAGGACATACAGACACATATGTCAGACACAGACATACTGGAATGAGTCCAGCAGAGAGCCACTAAGATGATGAAGGGATTGGAGAATCTGTTGTATGAAAAGCTGAGAAAGCTGGGACTGTTTAGCCTCAAGAATACAAAACTCAAGAAGCATTGGAGAATTTGATCAATTTGTACAAAAAAACGTAACAGGAGGAAGTAAGGTCAATGGAATGAGAGTCTACTCAGTAGTGCCCTGTGAAAGGACAAGGGGCAATGGACACAAATTGAGATACAGGAAATTTCACCTAAATACACCAAAGTATTTTTACTGTAGTGGTAATGCAACACCGGAAGAGGTTGTCTAGACTGGTTATGTAGCCTCCATCACTGGACACATCCAATTCCAACTGCACAAACATCCTGAGCTACTTTCTCTAGCTGACTGCTTTAAACAGGCCTTGGACTAAATCATCTCCAAAGGTCCCTCTAACCTCAACCATTCTCTGAATCTATTCTTTCGAATCACAGTCATGCTGTGGATTCTATGACAGACCTGTAAAGCTACCAAGTTGAAGGCATCTTAGAACTTCTGAAGCCTGGAGGTCCTGCACTTACTTCAAAGATATATGTATGGACAAGTCCCAAATTAATTAAGAATTTTATATTTTTGTTGCAAATATAGAACAAGTACTTCTGGCTCAAACATATATCAAGCAAAGCACAATATGTTTGTGCTAAGAAAAGAATAAAGAAATCAGACAATGTCACATTTTCAGGTAGTACTTCTAAATCTAGTGATCAGTTGCTAAGAGGAAGAAAGAAATATGTTCCTAACAGCTAATATGCTGCTTCTACATCACAAAAACTTTGCTTCAGTTTTCAAAAAGTTATTTCTATGCATGTAAAAACAGTAAGACCCATTTTTATAAGAACTAACACTGCTGACCAATTGTAGTGACACAGTGGTGTCACCTCCAGCAAACACATCATATTTGTGCTTTCTCTGCTGTCTCATCTGATTAATTTAAAAGGACTGCACAAGAGTTCTCTTGTCTTCTCTCCTACAAGCTCAGCTTTAAACTTCAAGCTGCCTTCTATCTGCTGCATAAACTGTCTACACTAGTCAGAGTATCATCTTTTCTTTTCTCCAGTTGAAGTTAGAAAGGTTTTCAAATGACATGGAATGCATGCACCTAAACTGGCAGCAATGCGATAAATGTGAAAATACCTTAGATTGCCTTGAAAAATCAATGTATGAGACTTTAGTAAATGCCAGCATAGAATGGCTTGCACTGGGATTTGCCTGTAAATTAGCTGCAAGAACACGGTACAAATGTGAAAGCTACACTCACATTTAACAGCCATGCTGTCCAAACTTAAGCATTCACTGCAGAACTTTCCCTCTCACTACAGGGAAGTGCATATACATGTGAAAGAAAAAACATGTCTACATGCTTGTACACTAGGAGGCTTTGGCAGAGAGCATTTGTATTTATAATGTGAAAGGAACCTGCCACAGACACATAGCATAATCAGTTCTGGGGGTTCTATTGAATGTATTTATAAAGGACTCTCTATGAAGTATTTTCAGCATACCAAGCCACAGGTGGATGACAGTACAATGGTCTGTCAAGACTGCAAGCTACTGTTTCACACCAGAGGTATCTTTTAGACACAGAAAGAAAAAAAAGGCCAAGTCTTCCTGCCTACCTCTTTATCCATTTACACAGAACTTGCTACAGAATCCTTTAAAATGAAAATCACTTCAATTATGCAGTGCATGACTTTAAGGCACCAAAAGAAATGTAGTTTTTCATTCACGTTGCATTTTCATAATGGAAAACTCAAGGAACATTAATGATTCAAGGGCCTAAAAAGCAAAGAAACTGAGTAAGAAATTTTTTTAGGTGTACAAAATTATGCACCCTCACAGTGAAAAAGGCCAACAACACCTTGTGCTACAGTACAAATTTGCCCAGCAGGTCAAGGGAAGTGGCTCCTTCCATCCTGCTCAGCACTGCTGAGGCTGAATCATATAGTGGTTTTGGCTGAAAGGAACCTTTAAAGGTCATCTAGTCCATTCCCCCTGCAATGAGCAGGGCCATCTTCAACCAGACCAGGTTTCTCAGAGCCCTGTCCAACCTCACCTTGAAAATTTCCAGGGATGGGGCATCTACCACCTCTCTAGGCAACCTGTTCCAGCACTTCACCACCTTCATCAAAATACTTCTTTCTTGTATCTGGTCTGTATCTACTATCTTCTAGTTTATAAACATTACCCTTTGTATTATCACTATTACAAAGTTTGTCCTCATCTTTCTTATAAGCCCCCGTACTGAAAGGGTGCAGTCAGATCTCCCTGAAACCTTCTCTTCTCCAGACTAAACAACTCCCACTGCCTCAGGCTTTCCCTGTAGGAGAGGTGCTCCATGCCTCTGATCATCTTCCTGTCGTTCCTCTGGACTTGCTCCAACAGATCCTTCTTGTGTAGGGGAGCCTAGAGCTGGATGCAGGACTCCAGGTGAGGTCTTAACAGAGCACAGCAGAGCAGAGCAGAGGGGAAGAAGCATCTCCTGTGACCTGCTGGCCACCCTGCTTTTGATGCAGACCAGGATGCAGCTGGATTTCTGGACTGAGCGCACACTGTTGGCTCATATCAAGCTTATCATCCACCAGTACCTCCAAGTGCTTTCCAGCACAGCCGTTCTTGATCTGACACACTCCAATACCCAATAAGAAATTGACCCAGTGACCCTCCCAAAAGCGAACAGGTTCCTCTGATTCTCACATTTTGACTGGTTACTCCTTTTCTTACAGTTCACTATTACACTAGGTAACAAAAACATTCCACATACTCCCTTAACCCAGAAGTCCAAATCTGTAGGCTTCCTGTTAGAAGACTGGAATTATAAACCAATGTTTTATTATGTACTCAAGCATGGTAGCAGTGTTCTGATTTTCAGTGCAAGAGTTATCTGCAGGGGAATGTTATCACCAACTAACATATGCTAGCTTCCTGCACAGAAAGCCTAAACTTTACCAGTTAAAAAGCCTAACTAAAGGCATCTAAACTAAATAAGTCTCAGTACTGACAGCATATTCAGACATACTCTTACCTAAGAGCTAAGGAGCAAGTACCTTACCTTGAAATTGTTTTCTTTTGGTTTTCTTCTCATTATTATATTAAATGTCTCATAGACATCTTCTGCTCCATTTTGGATTGTATTGGTCATGTCCTGCTGATACTGGTTTGGGTCCAGAAATACTCTGTATGTTCTGCAATCACCTTTAAGTCTTGGTTTTGGTTCAGGTCCTGCCCATAATGAAACAGCAAGATTAGAATTTGACGCAGTGCTAAAAGCAAATTATTGCTCAAATAAGTGATCCATAATTGTTCCTCAAATGAAATTTAGACAAATTCATATGATGACGAATTCATAGAAACTAATTTCTGCACAGCAACAGAAACATTTCCATTGCATTATTCTAATAGTTTTTGAATAGAAACTATTTTACTCCTTAACCCAAAATACTGGATTTATTTAATTAATGTAGCTACATCAGATTTTACCAGAGGAAACTAGTTAACCTTTCTCAGGCTGCTTATGGAATTGGTTTGTTTTTTTCCACATATGCAACTAATTCAATGAGCATTCCTTAAAAGAGAGGAGAATTATCAGTTGGGCTGTTAAAAATAAGAAACAGAGAGAGAGAAAAAAAAAAGATAAATCTTTTGAACAAGTTTTGGTATATCATACCTTCTTCAATAACACGCCCTTTCTCGTCCAACATGCCCTGAATTTCACAGCCTCTCACATACACCAGGCCAGTCTGCTCAACAAAAGGCTGTCGCCTGTCAAACTTGGTGCCATAGGGCTGCATGGGACGCACCGTAATCAAGAAGCAGACGTCGTGCTTACGCAGACCTGATCCCCAAAAGGAACAGTCAGTGCCTTGATTGAATGGCATTTTCCTTATCAATTCCCTAACATACATATAAAAGAATGCACTAAAATTTCCTTTAAATAAAATCCCACCTGCATAGAGTATATTTGTTCAAAATATGTCTTGAACTTAGAGAATACAAAAGCATAGGCCACTGTGATACAATAGATATAAAAAGTAGAAGTTGTATGCTTTTTTCATAAGAACAAACATTATTTCAAGATTATTCTTCTCCCAATAATCTTACTGCAGTTATACAACCTAGTTATTTTCCATCATCTCTAAAGAAGTGTGGCATTAATCCCTTGTTCTCATTGCTTCCCTGGACAAACCTCCAATTCCTTTTTTCTTTCTTTTTACAAAAAGTTAAGTGCACTGCCTAGAACTGGGCACAAAATTCTAAACTGAGTCACTTCAGTTATCTATTTAATAGAGTAAAAGTCACTTAACCAAGTTACTTGTTTACTGTTACATTCCAGTTTATAAATTCCAATATAACTTGAGGTTTTTTCTTTTTCCCTCAGCACTTAGATGGATGCTGGGGAATCAAATTCACTTGTGAGCAGTGATGACCTCCAATCTGTTCATTCTGCAGAGGTACTGCCTGATAAGTTATTCCCCCCACATGCATTTGTACAGCAACTCGTTCTTGCATAATAATCATCCCTGTTGAACTACATCCTACTTTTAAAATGCTGCTTTTCCAATTCACTAACATAATTCTGAACATTAAACCTTCTCTCCAGTATACCTCCAGAGTCTCAGAGATCTAAGACACTTTCAAAGTTCAGAAAACATGCTGTATTTTTCATGAGACAAATAATTCCTCATTAAGCACCAGATATTACTCAACAGAAGGCAGTTTCATCAAGATCCTATTACGTCAGGCAATGATTCACGAATTCTCATCTCAGTTTTGATTTAGTTAAAACACAATTTTTTATACATCATAGAGTATTTTATGAATACTAAAATACTATTTTAATATTTAAAAAGCTAGGTGCACCACTATATAGATACCTTCAGTATAGTGAATTCTCTGCCATCCTCCTAGATTTTCTACTTTAACAGAAATCTACAGTCCCAAACTGGTATCTGCTCATTTATCACACAGTCCAGCTCTAGCACTTGTGCTATGTGACCTGTAGTCACACTACGCAGCTCCAGCACTTTTATCACGTTTCTCTAACAAAAGAGAAAGGAGTGACATTTACTGATAACACAAGTGCATGCTTCTATGTCACTTGCCAACACGGTCAACTAAAGTTCAAATCCCCAAGCAAAAGAAGTGTCCCCTGTGGATACTTTTAAGAAACAGTATTTGATACAGTCAGCACTTTGTAATATTCAGACATACTGAAAACTACTGAAACGCACTGGTTTGAATTAAATAAAAATCTGCCCTCTCCACTTGTGTATGAAACAGATATCACATTCCCCATACTTTTCAATACGACATTTTTAGCATACACATTATTTAAAATGCTATGCTAACTTTCCACAGTCCCTGTAAAGGACAGCATTTTACAGTTTGGTCACTGAATGACATCAGTCTGAAGTAATAAACGTTGTTCCTAATGAACATCTAAGTACTTCAATTATTTCAAACTTCACTTTATGAAAATATGAACTTCTTAAACTTGGAATTTGAGTAGCTGACTGACAGTGTATTGACAAATCTGTATCATGTATTAAAACCTCTTCTTTTTGCACATAAGATTATCTTATTATAAAATAAGTATTTTGATGAGCACCTATTTTGAGCATTTTATTTCAAAGCATGTTAAGTACCTTCCCATTCATCCTTGATGTTATCTCGGACATTCAAATTAATTGTAACATCTGCTCTGACTCGCATGGGCCAGTTTTCACCAATGTTGGGCTTGGCCACCTCCACCACTGTGAAAGAGACAATGGGTTGTGCCATCCTAGCCCATCCACCAAAGACCACACCTCCATATTCTGATAACCTAAGGAACAAACCCCAAAGTTTTGTTAGTCATTAGCTGATAACAGATTCAATTCTTTTTTAAACTATGAAAAAATTTACCACACAGTAAGTTTTAAGACAAAAGCAGAATTCTTAACTTTACGTGCTACTGAATTAGATTAACGTAATCCTGCATTTTAGAATCGAAACATAACATGAACTGCCTTACATTTCAAAAAACAAAGGCAACTTATGTGAGGATTATGAAAAAAAACTCAGAGAGACAGAAGATAAAGGAAAGGTAAGAAAAAGCAACTATTGAGTATCAAAGATATCACACCAAATAAACCCTTTAAATCAAAAGAGGATTAAAATGTGGCAGATGGCAAATTGAAGAATACTCAGTAACAGCTCCCACAAACAGAGAAGTTTATGACGTTTGCATATTTTGTAACGTCAACAAAGGCTTAGTACTCATGGAAAACTAACTCAACACAACAAAGGCTGTTTGTTAGCACCCAATACACTGCCTTTAACACACCTACATATCCTCAAACCCCTAAAATATCAACCCTTGGGATGACAATACCTCATGGAAGGGGTAAGTATAAAACACAGTATCTATGTAATAATTTTAAATGCATTTCTTACTATATACATAGTATACACACAGTATCAGCTTTTGATTCTTAAATACACTTTGATTAGAAATGAATGACAGGTTTGTACCAGTTAATAAATATTACCATGGTTTCATCCTACTGACACTATCTTCAATGTCCTGTCTGATCTCATAAGTAGACTCCAAGCGGAAAAGATTGAAGTTCCTCAGCAGGTAGTCATGGAGAGTCAGAAACTGTAGATTCAACTTGGGCAGTGCAAGACAGCCTAAGGGTTTAAGGGTAGAAGGAAAGAGGTATTTGAGGGATAAACAAAATAAATATGGATTAATATGCTGCTTCTATGAACTCATTCATACATACATACAGGCTTTGTCAATACACACCTCAAAAGCATGTATTTTTCATGTTCTCTCTAAAAGAACCTGCACAGGATTGAAGGGATTTTCATCCATCTAGCAGTAATACAGTCAACTACTTAAATATTAAATCCATCAATGTATTCAGACTATAACAAAACTGAGTTTAGGAAAATCAAATGCACAGGAAAGTATGGTCTTTTGGAGTGCAACAATTAAGTTAGCATTATGTAATGATGAAAAAGGCTCAGAAACTAATAAAAACCATGCAAAATCCAACAACTCCCCTAATCCCATGCTTTATGTTTATTAGATGCTGTGAAAACCATTCATGTAGAAAAAAGCTGTAATTCAAGAAATTAAATTTTAACACACATCTCTAAAATTTCTTTTACTGCTTTGTTTTTTAAATGAGAATGAAAAACACAGGAAGATTAGATCCTACTATACAAGGAGTATTAGAACTCCTAAACAGGTCCTAAAGTGTCTTCTGCTGGTTTAGGATAGTCTTAGATGCAAATAATCCATAATTAAAATTCCTGTAAGTTACTCATCTAACATTACTGGACTACTATTCCAGTTTGATACCTATGTTTAAGACCTGTGAAAGCATCCTGCTTTTGAAACTTGCAATATAATTGTTGAAACCTTTCTCTGGTAAAAGTATTACATATTGACTTTCACATGCACTGAGATACAACAGCAGCGAAGAAAGGCAGTAGAACACAGTAATTTCTATTGTGGAAAGCCTGATGGTGATAAAATACTTTAACACATATCCCAACCCAAGTAAGAAACCCTGTCCTGTAAAGCTAGTTATATGCACAAACAGCAAGGTGTGAAGGAACACCTCTTTAAGGCTGCACAGTATTCATCAGAGAGATATTTTTCCTCCCTCATTTTCTAAAAAGAAATAGAAACAATACTTCTAATATTCTTGGGTTAAATTACTCTCACATAAATTTCAGACCAAACTTACTTTGTTACATTTAAGAATAACCAAAAAAAAAAATCCCCTTAAAATACCACAAAACCAACACTGCCTTGTTTGAAACCAGGACAAGAGAATACATGGAGATAAAAAAGAGAAAGTGTAAACTAAACTAAGAGAAACAAAATAGAAAAAAATACTTGTAACAGTCTGACAGCAAAAGAAATACTTCACAACAGCACCATCAATACCATAGTTCCAAAAGCACTCACCACAGGAGGAAATGTTTCCACTAGCAACCACTGTTACTTGACAAAATTACATTTCATCATTAACAAAAGTTCTTTAATGCATTATTAAAGAGTCACAATGATGAGCTACTTTCTCCTCCTGCCCCCCCTTCCCTCCCCCACTGTAACCCATATTGCCATTAATATATTTGGCTAATCAAACAACCACCTAGCACACAGAAGTCAACCTCTCAATACAGGATGAATGACAGTAGAGATGCCCTGACCTGCATTTAAGAACCTGAATGTTTCAGAGCATTAGAACAATCTATGTGCTGTTCACTGAAGCAAAAAAGAGAATTAAAAAGAAGACTTAATTTATATAATAATTTCCTAGAAATTACAGCAATGTCCCTGGTTCAGCGGGTTTTTTTTTTCCTTTGTATTGGTTTGGGGTTTTTTTGGGGAAAGAGGGGCAGTCTCTTTTTTGTTGCCCTTTTTTTAAACATCATCATCAGAAGAATCTGAATCTGCTTTAAACACACTGCATCATACTAAAGAAAGATACCTTTTTTCCTCTTTTGGGGCAGATCTGTAGATGACGTTAATATGCTATCTTGTTGAGAAAAAGATCCTTTGTTGCCTATAACCCTGCATATCTAAAGGGGGTCATCTCTTTCTTCTCATTAATACATGTTTCACAGAGAATTTATCCAAAAAGACTAATTTATGCTAAGCAGCTGAGCTTACAGCTTATACCTATGCAAAAAAAACCCTTTACATCAAAATTACATGGAGAAGGGTACGGAATACTGGCTGCTAAAATCCAAAACAAGCTTTATACTAGTCTTTGAAGACATACGTTGTTGTTTGAAATTGTCACATTCCAAATTAAACTTTTCATATTTCTAATAAAATCTCTCATGATCTACGTTAAAACAATAGTTTTTAAAAGTAGCTAAACAAAAATACATGTGCTGTCTATTGCAAACCTTAAAATTACATGATTCCTGTTTGCAATTACGGCAGTTTGCTTCCCTGATCATATCCTTCAAGGCATATCCTTCAAGGCATATCCTTGAATATGCCTGATCATGAGCACATCAGGTTCTCAAAGTAGTCACCTTTCAGTGACTACTGTACTTTTATCTTGAAATAGAAGTAAGATTAAGTAGTGCTAACTTCCCCCCATTACCACCTTTCTCCCCTTTTTAGAAAGGCTTTCTTGAACATATTTCAGCATGAAGCACAGACAACAGCTTTTCTGTTGCTGTTTCCAACCTTTTTCAGCTTACCTGTGCCTCAGCTGGTAGTACAGCCCATCTGTTATCCAGAAGCACATAAACATCTTTGTGTAAAAATAGAATTTTCTTTAAATCCACTATATATTTGCTAACAATTTAATCTCAAGTGTTCCTGATTCAGAACTGAAAAAAACACCCTGATCTTACTCTAAGACACTGGACAGAAAAAACATAATACATCAGAACTCCTTTTTTTAATTGCAGCATTTACTGCTGTAAATGTAAATGTTCAGCATTTACTGAACTACTAATCATACCTTCTCCAGAGTAATATTCAGTTGGTACAATATTTTCATCCCAAATAATCTTCTCTGTGGGATAGAGAGGCATCTGGTTGAGTTGCTGAATTTGAGATATTCGTCGCTCGTGACGGGAAACCTAAAGAAAGGAAGCATTTCAAACCTAAATCAAACAGGAATAATAAAGATACTTTTGAAACATAGATAATAATTCATAAGGTGGTCACTTGCATTTTCTCCATCAATATTTTTCTAATTAAATATTTTAATATAACTAAATGCACACGGTGTCATCAGAGGATGAACAAACACATAGTCCAACTGTTGGTCATAGTACTACAGTCAAACAATCATTTGGCTATTTAGCAGACCAAAAATGACCAACAGAACTCAAAATACTCAGTCAAGGCTCAGGAGAGAATGGACTTCAAATAAAACTTATCTTACTTTCCATTAAAAATATGGTCAGTACTTAACTAGCACTGCTCATTCAGTAGCAGTCTTTATTTGCTCTTTGGGACACAAAAAAATCTATCCAATACTATAATATGTTATCTGAACAAGTATCTCTCCATGGCATCCACAGGCATCATATCACTACCCTCTGAACCTTAGAAAACTACATGAACAATTTTTTAAGAAATCAACAACCACAAAACAAACTTATGAAAAAGATTAAAAAAAAACAACCCAGTTATGTTGTTCTAATACTGTTATCAGGTTAGAAGCCTACAGTAATATTGGTAGACCTTGAATATCCAAACAACCATGATGTGCACCAAACAGTATTTCAAATTGGTTTGAGGCCCAAATAGGTACTGAATATCTAAATCTACTTTAGCAGATTTTTTAGTTTTTAAATGGGACAAAAATTTTACCAGAAGAACTCAAAACTATTTCCAAGACCCTCCTTATTGACCTAAAAAAACATAGATTAGTTTCTCATGGAAACTATATTTATGAATAGGCATTTTCAAATATTTAATTTATATGGTTTAAAAGCCCATCTTAACATGCCAACTACTGCAGTAACACTGCTGTGGTTCACAGGTGGTTCACACAATGTTCTAAATGACTACTTTATTGCAGCGTAGTTGCTGGATGTAGCTACGCCGTGAGTTTTCAACAGAAAACGTGGCGGCAGCCCTAAGCATGTTTGTACCAGCAATTCCAGCAGAAACTCCTTCTCGTAGCTCGTGTCCTCCCCCTCGGCCAGCGGCGGCAGCAGGCACAGGTACGACGCCACCTGGTGGAGAACGTTGGAGCTGCACAGCGAAAGGAAAAAAGAAGCCTCAGTCACACTGAAACCAGAGACAGCGCTGAACTGCAGCTGCTTTTTCCTTAAAGAAAATTCCAACTGTCTGATTCGACCAGAAATAAACTATTACAGCTTTTAAGTGAAGTTTGTGTACAAGGTGTAGGCTGAACCTCTCACCTACAACAAACATGGCAAGGGGTGGATATTTTTTATTGTTTCAAGACCTGACATGGAACTAAACAACAAAGCACACACTGCCTTTGTCAAAATACATGCTGCTAACCTTTTACCCACAGCATTTACAATATAGTACAGTTAATACAGTGGCATGCTTTCATGATTTCTGTCGAAGTTCTTCTACAGAACAGAGTTAAAAAAATAAACTAAACAAGTTAGAGGTTAACTACTGGTTACGCACATGAGAAGTCAGAAGGAAAAAAGGCTGGAAATTCATTAAATTTAATCACACTGATTAGAATTTCAATTTCAATTTGATAACTTACCTAAGAGGTCCAAATAACTTCACCAATGCATCACGAGTATCTACTGCAGCTACATTTGAGAGTGCAAAGTCATATAACTCCGGGAAATGTGCAAACGCTGCTCTCTACAAAAGATCCATACATGAAAACTGGATGTAAGCATACTAATGAAACAATTTAATAAAAGCTTAAATACTTAGGAAAAAAAGCATAGCTTCTTCTGGTTCATAACGTGAACCACTGTATGAGTGGTTCTATCCACCAGGATAGAAATACAAGCCAGATTAAATCTCCATTTTTCTTAACACCATATATTTGTTACTTTTCCACTTCTGACACAGTATCTTTCTTGTACACCCTTCTGTCAGCATTTTTTGTCATTAAAAGTAAAACATAAGGGAGCACGTATGTAGCTTTGCAGGCAACTAAGAAGAGCAAGGAACAAGTTTAACTTAACCATGCTTGAATTGTTCTGTTAAAACTAATGGGAATAATTCTAAAAAGAGTGTGTGAATTTACTTAGTCTCTTTTGTAGAAGGGACCACTGTAGGCACATATGCACACTGATCTTGAGGAAATGCTGCCACCTACTGCACCACCACAGGGTCCTACAGCATTCTACTTTCCCTTCTCAACAGACTTAATAGAAACAGTTCATTTTGGTAACACAGACTCCAAAATGCTGATGTTTTGCTAGAGCATATTATTTCGTTATAGTCACATCCACCATACTGAAGCATTACATGTCTTCAGTATGGTACAGGCAGTCAAGCTAAAGATATTCCTGTGACTCACCAGGGAACACAAGGGGTTTGATTTGGGAAATAACCTCATGCCTATTCCAGATGCAAATTAGACTAGAACAGCAAAGCCAAATCCTCTATCTCTCATAAGCCCTTCATACTCTGCTTACCTGTAGAGAAGTAATTCTGTCATAGTGAATTGTAGTCATCTCATTCTCTGTTAAAGCATTTCCAGTCTGATCATTGATTTCAAAGCCAGTGTAGAATTTAAGCATATCTAAAAGCTGAGACATAATCAATATAAATTAATGAATTAACAGTAAGAGACACCCTACTACAAAACCACAATTCAAGAGGACAAATGCACAAACTAGAACGCCTCAAAGTTCTAGAAGAATTGGACTAAGGACTGGTATCTAAATTTTATACTTGGCTGATGCACAAAATTGTTTTTGTTAGGTATCTCATTTGCAAGCCATCGAAATTCCAGTATAGTTATATATAAGCAATAGGGTTTCTTGATATACTAGGATGTGAAACTGAAACAGATTACAGTAAGGTGTTCTAGCCATAGGCTGTCACTGAACCAAACTTACAGCTTGCTGCTACCAAAAGGGAGAGGTCTTGTTCCCTTCTGCCCTCTCTGATGGCAGCTCTGAAGTTCATCCTACCTTTCAATGGGATTATTTAACTTGGAGGAAGAAAATTATTCAGATGTACTGCTGGCCTTGTGTTCCATCAATACTGATCCTCAGAGAAAATGAACAAGTGCCAGAGATGGGGGACAGCAAGCAGCAGGAAATGCAGCTGAGATGCAGGAAAGGGGACAGATCTTCAGACCCTGCCATAAAAAACCAATATGCTAGCTATGAGTGAGTAAACTAAAGGACAGGAGTGAAAAACAGCTGCACTGCTGAACAGTGTGAAGTCAAAAGGAAGAAGAATGCAGTGGTGACAACTTCTGCTATGTGTGTGGTAAAGGATGCCAGAAGCTGCACTGCTTTCTAGCTTATACTTTTAAGAACTTCTCAAAAACAGAAGCAGAAATATTTGTCTGCTCTTGTGAGACCCCACCTGGAGTACTATGTCCAGCTCTGGGGTCTCCAACACAAAAAACCCTGTGGACTTGTTGGAAAATGTCCAGGAGAGTTTACTGTAGGGCTGAAGCACCTCTTCTGTAACAACAGCCTGAGAGTTAAGACTGTTCAGCCTGGGGAAGAGAAGGCTCCAGGGAGACCCTATAGCTCCCTTTGCAGAATGTAAAGGGAGCTACAAGAAGGATGGAGAAGAACTTTTCACAGGACATATAGTGATAGGACAAGAGGGAACGGCCTTAAACTGAAGGAGGGCAGGTTTAGACTAGGTATTAGGATAAAACTTTTGACATTGAAGATGTTGAGGCACTGGAACTGGTTGCCCATGGAGGCTCTGGATGCCCCATCCCTGGAGATGTTCATGACCAGGTTGGATGGGACTCTGAGTAACCTGATCTAGCGGAAGGTGTGCCTGTCCATGGCAGAGGGATTCAAAGTGGATGATCCTTAAGGTCTGTTCCAAGCTATCCTGTGATTCCATGAAATGTAAGAGCAGTCACCGTGTTCATTACATTCCATGAAATGTAAGAGCAGAACTACTGTGTGAAAGATTGAAATAAACATGTAGTTTGCATCCACACAAAAGTCTATCTTTAATAAAAAATAAAAAAACAAAACAACTGCAGCATTCAGAAACAAAGGGAATGAAAAAGTTCTTTTCAGGAACTTTGTATCTCACCTGGCAGAAGAGATGACCCTCCTTCTCTCTTTTAGCGAGACTGGACAGGTAACAGTGAACAACAAGATGGGAGTCATCCAGCACTGTGTTAAACCAGCGTCGTGTGGGAAGCAAAGCCTGTGGTAAGTAATATCATGTTAACACAAGCAACTCTTTAAAAAGTAAGAACTCCTGGCTTCTCTGAATTTTCCATTTCAAGAAGGCATATTAAGATAGATTGCTGCAGTTATTTGCATATCTAATACCCTCACAGAGGCAATAAAGCAGCATTTACATACACCAAGACACTGGGTTTATGCAGGTAAGCTGCTACGAACACAGTCCTTTATGTAACGGGGAGCATGGCACCAACTTGCCATTAGTGAGAATTCATCCTGCCAGTAAAAAAGTAAATCAAAAAAAGCAATTGTTCTACTAGTAAGTGTCCACATAATAATTGTGTGCCACAAACGATATGTCAAACTGCTTCAGCATTGTTTTAAATGTCTGTTTTCTACACTAAATTAATGAATTTTAAGCTTGATTTCCTTATAATTGCCAACTCTTTCTCCTAAATATGATAGGGTACCTTCTCTTCTTTGCAAAATACTCTAGTATTTTTCAAATCTTCAATAACAACAAAACAGAGATCTTTTCAATGTAAATAGATTAAGCTGCTATATGTAGCAACTGTTGAACAGCATACAGTAAAAGTCCACAATCATTTAAAAGAAAAATTAGCTGTTCTCTACAGCCTGAATTTAAAATGCCAAAAAGCATCAGCATGGCATTTAGAACTAAGATGAAGAAAATAAAAGAATCTGTAGTAGAAAATGTTGATTGCTCTGCACAATAATTACAAAAACAAATTCATAAAACTGTAAGAACTCTCCATTGAATCATTACTTTCAAATTACCAAATCACCAGTTTTGATGGCAGTGTATGCACTGTAATATGAAACAGTAATATTCTGAAAAAGGCTTTAACACAAGTAAAAAGAGCCCATTAACACACTACATGCTAAAAAGGCAAAAATACTTGGATTTACAGCTAATTTCTCATCTGGTTGTTCCAGTCACTTAAACAGGCTTCATAACCTGTCTGAATTCTAATCTGTCTGTAATACCTAGAGAGAACCAATATTAAATGTGCTGCTTCTAAGCATTTTAAGTCAGACTCTAGTTCACCTTCCAACATATTTTCTCTTACTGGAGTATATTACATACATAAGACTACAAACTCTAATTTAAATTATTCAATCCATTGCAACTACAAGCACAGACTTCATGATTTAACAGAGTCAGCCTGCAGAAATTCACCACCAAGCCATTTTAAAGTTCCCTGTGATACTGTTTCAGAAAACTCTGTTTTATTTCACAATGTCTTCTGAATCTGAAGTTACTCTAAATAAATAATTACTCATGCAAAAAATTGTAAATGAATGCCTTTTAATACTGGTACTGTGGTGCTTAAAATTGTCTCACTTACTCGGTATCTGCTGAAAAATTTCACAAAAACTTGCTCCATGCCTTATTACTCTAACAAACTGCAGATCACCAGACCTGGTACTTCTAAATAATGAACTCTAGTCAAACAGGAATAGTTTGCATTTCAGACTACTGCTGCTTTCTGGGATTTAACCCAACAACACAAAAGAGATTTTAAGTGACCTGTTATGCACTGCGAAGAATAATTCTGAATTATTCCCACCAGATTAAAGCATCACACATTTTCAGAAACTGCCACTATTATTACTACTATTCCAATTAAATCCTCTCCACTGAGCTCTTTAGGATCCTAGCTTTGTCTAAGAATTCAACTGGCTTATCAACATTGCTGGTCAGTTCCCAATACGGATGCAATGCTACGACCTCTTATTTACAGATGGAAAATCAGTATTAAACAAGCATATGCACAGCTGTGACATAATCACCCCCTATTTGCAATAAGGCTGTAATGATTACTTTATGCACTTAAACCTTGGAAAAGTACACCTGGAAACTGACTGAATCAATTTAAAAACTTACCTCAAGGTCTAGCATGAGTTCAATAAACCTCTCACAATAATGGACTTTGTCCATAGAAATAGGGCCTAGATAAAAAAAAAAAAAAAAAAAGTTTAAAATGATCCACATCACAATATATCCACACCTTGAACAATTCCTTAAGAAATAAATGAATGCTACAAGTATTAATTTTATTCTTGTTAAAAACTAATTAAAACATTATCCTCTTTTTAAAACAATCCTTTCTTATATTAAAAATTCTTCTGGTTAGCAATGAAAGAGTAACAGAACCAGAATTTCAGGAGTGATTTTATCAGCTATGAAAAACCTTGAACATAACATGCTCACTTCCACGAGATATCACTTGTCCATTATGTTTGTTAAGAACTTCTAATGCCAGGTACTCAAAAATACATTTTTAAAAGCTGCAAACAGGATTTGTGCAAAAGGCCTTGACCATGTTCAAAGGTACTCAGTGGTGACTACTAAGGGGCCTGTAGAATCATGTCAAAACACACCAAGTCTCCTGTAATGACTTTCCAATTCTTACAAGCCTCCAAAGAACTGTTACAGTAAATCTTCCTAAAACAGGTCTAGCATAATTACGAAAACAGAGGGGCTAAGTATCCTTTCTGAGGAAACCACATTACAAAATTTACCCTTACAGCTCAGTAAGAGCTGAAAGTTTGCTAAGTTTTAACAGCAAAAGCAAAACTCTGGGAACTGATTTCACCCAAATTGTGCTGTGCTTAGAGCATAATAACCCTTTTCTGTTAAAAGGCTAACACCTTCTTCTACAAACACTTTTCCTTTCTAAATCAGGCAAGGAGATAATTTTGCTTGTCACGATGACTCAAGAGCAGTCAAATCTTACAGAATTTCACTTCACTTAGACTTTTGTTCTTACTGTAAATCAACAGTATGAACAGAGAGAGCCTTATGATATCCATTTATACCACCTATTTAACAAGGCACCTAAGTATGTATGAAATGCTTTAATGCTTTAAGGCTCTAAGCACACAATAAAGAATATCAGTTCCAGAAATACTGTTTTTACAAAGTACATACTGAACAGAAGGAAGTTTAAAGTAGCTTTTTGCTGTTTCATTTTTAAAGTCTATACGGACTTGAATATTAATTTTGAAATTAAATCTATGCAGACAGGCACAGATTTCCCTACAAACCCCACCTGAACAAGGTCCCCAACCCCAGGCTGATATCCTCAGGACTAGTTGCTTCAGCAACACAAAAAGATTTTCACACAGATTACCAGATAACAAAGTAACATAAGAATCACAGTTACCTGAGACAGGTATTGACTTTAGCACAGAAATGAATTTCTGAATGAGCTGTGAAAGAAATCTTCTCTCTCGATATGCTCTAAAAATTGGACAGATGACAAATTATATGAATTATATTAATATATCATGAATTAATACTCCTTAAATGCAGACTAGAAGCATGTTGTAGCTTTCAGTAATGCAAAGTTAGCTGCATCAAAATTAATAAACGGTAGTAGGTTGCTTTGAAACACACTGAAACTGTTTAGATGATAACTTTTCTCTCTGCATTCAGGCAGACAGATTAGCAGCCTACATTTTTAGGCACAGAAACTGATTAACGTGCTTCTTACTGTGTCAAGGAGAAGTAAGTAACCTCCTACACCTTACCACATTGCAACACAAAGGCATTAGAACATTTAGTTTTGGTGAGACAGACACAGATTTATTGAAATACTTGCATAAGCTATATGCCTAAGCATTTGTTAAAGGTCATGAAAAAAAGTGAGCTGCTGCATGAATATTCTTTTATGCTTTCATCCTTTAGTTTTAAGTTTTGATATCACAAATTCACCGACCAAATAAAATACAAAGTTCTATAACAGTATTTTGCATAAAGACTACTGAAAAACAGAACAGTTTCCAGGAGGCCACATATGATCAATCATCGTTTGCCACAGGTCTTCAAAAAACATCTTTTTCATTGAAACTATTTATTTTAGCTAAAACACAATGAATACATTAAGGAAAAAAGGGTTCTCTACATACTGCATTCTTGACTCTTCATCCATTTTTGCATCATTTTTCTTAATGAGATTCCAGAATTTTCTTAGTTTTGGTGTCTTTTTCAACTCTTGTTCCAGTCGATTCTGAAATGTTAAAATTATATTCAGTTACCAAGGAACCTTGTTTTCATGAGATAAAAATACAGTCCAGTCTTTTTATTAAAAATATATATAACAAACTGAAATAAAGAGCTGTCTCTGGCTATTCTCAATAAGTATCACTGTAAAACAAGAATTTAATAATGCTAAAGAGTCCAGCCACGATTAGATGTCAACTCCATTGCCTCCCTGTGACCTCATGGCCTTGCCTACACATTATAGCTTGAGGAAGCTATAAACAACAAAGCTCAGTTTTCTGAAAAATTACATAAAAACATTATTGCATGGAAATTTGCAACAAACAAGAATTTAGCAAAGCACACAAAAACATAATTCCATAGCAATGCTGTAAATATTAGAGTTCCTTAACAGTATTCCATGAGAGTTTACTTAACAGGACTTGGATAATGCCTAGAAAACTTCTGCCAGTTAACAGTGTTATGCTTACAGGTTGTAGAGCCATCCACATCGGTAAGGAAATGAGTTGCTGCACCTGACCTCTGATCAAATCCACTTCCTGTTAGAAAGTTATAGATGATAAACATTTTTAAAACATTCTTATGTTTTCTGATATGTCTGTCTTACAAAATACATCAATGTACATTACCATCTGACAAAAATATTTATATTGTTCTATTAGATTTCACAATTTCCTAACAGGAAACTGCACTATAACCATACCCAGTGACACCTCTGTACTTTAGGTTCTTTTCACGGAGTCTGCCAGTTCCTAATACTTCACCAGGGGCCCTATCCATGCAAGTATTTTTAGCACAAAAGCTGCTGAGAACAGATGTTCTTTCTTCAATCATTTCTCATTCTTGAACTCATCTGCTGCGCTTTCTCTACTTGTTTTTAACATTTTAAGTTTTTTTAACATTTTAAGTTTTTTTTCTCTTCTTGTTTTTGTTCTTTGTCTCCTGAAGCCCTTAATTTATCAAGTTTATCTCACTTCTTCTACACTCTTCCCATTGTCTGAAACAAATAATTTTCTCCATGTCAGTTCAAATGTGCCCTCTCCAACTATACTTGTGATCCGGATCCACAACTTTTTTTTTTTCCCCCTCTTTCCTGAGCTACTGAAAAACTTCAATTAACATCTTAAGTATGTTTTCATGGACAAATACTCCATTCTCAGCATTCTGAAACTTCAGATTTCAGTGCTCTTCACGTAAAACTCTACCGTGACTATTCCATTTTGCCTTTCACAAAGAAGGGCAGCTTCTAATAACAGCATGCTTTTACAGGCACATTTTCACCAGCTTCCCTTTCATGTAGTATTAGAAATGTGCTCTACAAGGATTCTGTTGTCACCGTCAAACTATTTAAAATGAATTGTACCATGGCCACACTATCTCAATAAACTATATGCATAAAGTTCAATGTGGTTACTGGCTCCCAAAATCAAATAATACACTTTCTATGTTGTTTTGTCTGACATAATTTTGTTATTTGTGTAGAACCTGATTTTGAACAATACACCCCATGTGCAATATAAGTAAGGAAAAAGTCCAGTAGTAAGAGAGGTTAGAGAGCACTGCTTCATATAACAGGTAATTGTCAATTGTTCCACCTGCTTGCTACTTAGGATCTTTAACTCTGTTTTAACTATAGATTGAGAACACAAACTGGTCTAATGTTTTCTTAAAACTAATTCAGGAGAACTGCAGATAACAATCGTATCTAAACTTGGTAACTTGGTTTCAAAAGTGAAAAAAGCCTCACTGTCTTTCTCATTAGTTATTGGAAATAATTTTTGTGCTATTTCCTAGGCAAACTAAAAAGAGCACAGTAGTAACTGATCTGTTTGAAATGTAAAGCATCTTTTCAAATATAAATACGTAAATTTTAAAGTACTATTTTTAATACAAGAATTTACATTAAATCCTGTCTAACTGCCTAACTGTCTAACTGTCTAATTGTCTAACTGCCAATCCTCCAGTTTCAAGTCTCATCCATGACCTTGTGTCAGAGAAAAGCAGATGTGATGAGAGAGATAAGGTAAGAGTCAAAACAGAGGGTAGAAGCCCTCTGGTACTGTGTTTTCCTTAAATCCAAATTTTGCTTCATCTGCCTTGTGAGAAGAAATTGCTCAAACTAAACTGCTATTAACACAGAACAGCATAAATACACTGGAAATATTTACAGTTACTTTTAACATACCAAACTATTGAAGCAGTGATCAAGGAAAAGCAGCAGGACTGTCTGTTCATGCAGAGAGTACTCACTCTCATCTTCGACTAGCGATGCTTCCAGTATGCGTTTAAAAAAGAAAGGAAAGTGTTCTGGCCTTTTTTTGAATGTCTAGGATTAGAAGAGGAAGACAATTTTGAGTCAGGTTGATACCAATAATTTCAATCTTCATTCACATAACATAGCTTAAGTGCTCTAAATCCATTTAAATCTATAAAAGAAGGGATTAGTTTTTCTCATTTTCATTTATTCAGACCAGGCAGCACAAGCAAAACTGACTAATGACATCCTCCTGACAAGGGATCCTTCCCCTATACCTTCTGCATAGTCTAACAGGTGATGCACAGGACAAACTAAACAGGAAGCACAGGTGAAGTCTTGCAGGGATGTTCACTTTGTGACTGCACAGAAATACTCTAAAATCTCCCAGGTAGAAGACAAACATAGGTTTTGGCCAAAGCTATGGCAGCTCTAAGTGATGTGCAAAAAAATGAGCAAGTAAAAACCACCAGATATTAATTACAGTCCTGGAACTTCCGTTCAGCTACCTGAGCAGGAAAAGATAAACTGAATAATCACCAAGATAAAACAGTTCCTCTACAAGGACAGTCACGTACCAAATAAATTTAACTAAGCTGTTTGGAACATTACGTGTACCTGTTGTTTTACTTCTAGTACATATGCCAGAAGAAAGGCACACAGACAACATATGGGCAAGTTATTAATCCTTTGTGCTTTGCCAGAATGCAAGTAATGGCACACATACTGAAGTAAGTGTGCTTCTGAAATAATGCCTGCATAGAATGTGTAACTAGGCTTCTGTTGTTGAGATGGCCTGTAAAACCTGGATTGTTTATAGAAACCTTAAATAATTTCTAAACCTATTACTACAAAAAAAAAAAAAAAATCCCAAAACCCAAACCAAAAAGCCAAAAAAACCCCCCAGCCAAACAAAAAAAGGTAGAAACTGATATTCACATGTTTGAAGCAAGACATTATTGGTTAATATGTTAAGACTTCCAATGGTGCCTTCTTGTACACACAGATGTATAAATCCTGCTTTTTCTTTCATCAGAGCAAGAACTTCTCTGTAAATACCCAACCTCTGTCTAGTGCCAGAAAAGCAAATGCTGGTGATAATGTTCAGCACCTCACAGCAGAACCAAGGCCTTGAACACCAGAAGGAATTTTTCACCTGTCCATTCCCTTCTCCAAAAAAGAACACAAAGTTTAAAACACCATATGAGATATTCTAGCTGAGGCACCATTTCCTTTTAACACTACAAGCTCTTCTACCTTCTGTCACTGTAAGTGAGCACACCGTAAAAGCTGCAACTTGCAGATCAAAGTCAATTCTAGCTGCAATTGAAATCAGTTACCTCCCACGCAGGGACATTCTCTCTGAACTTCTCATTCACCATACAGCAGATTGACATTAAATATGCCTTACTGGACACCTCTGGAGAATAATTCATCCATAGGTAATTTTCAAGGTACTGACTGTGAAGAGATAAAGAGTATTTCATTAGTTGCAGCCACCCACATAATCTGTCACTCATTTAAAAAAGCAGTTATCCACAAGGACTTTTTTTTCCCTCCCTCCCCTGAAAGCCATCTTCATAGTCTGTGAGTAGTTCCTCAAGTTACCCCTCATCTAGGTCACTGAAGCAAAAACTTGTTAGACTCAGTAACTGGTGACATTAACAATGTTCACAGAAAGAACAGGAAACTCTAACTCTGAGCTACTGCTGACATAAAAATTCCAGAAGTCATCTGTTAGTGTCAAACCCTTAACCATAATTTACATTTTCTCTTCTGCAGTTTTTTGAATTAAGATGCAAAAGTTTGTCCTTTTGTGGTTACTGGTACTAACTTATGGACTTGAGTCTTCTTGAAAAAAAAGAACGCACCTCAAACAAAAAAATCTTGTATTTATTCTTAAGATTTGAGAGAGAAAAGAACAAAACAGAACATAAAATACTGTGGGTTGAAGAACATTAAATATTGTTAATATTTATTTTACATCTTTTTAGACATACTCTTGAAGTTCTATCAGGAAAGTCTGAAGCAGTTGTAAACTACTGTTTAAAGAGATTTCCATTCTTTTTCAAGAGAAGAAAACGTTGATGATGCTGCTGCAGCACAATTCATTTTTAATCTCATACTAAGAATCCAAAAACTTCTCCAATTTCAGTGAGTTCTAATTTAAGGCTTAATGACACATTCCAATTTACAGAACCAAGTTTTTCACTTATTTCATTCATACTCTCTTTCTCAGTGCTCCTAGAAATTGAGAATCATAAAAAGAAGACACTCTGAGATGTCACTTGCATTTATGAAATTATTTCCTCTTTAAATTAAGCTCTCCTCACCTGATTTTCCTAAGTACACAATTCATGGCCTTATGAAGTATGAACAAATACACTACCTTCGAACTGTCTTACTGCCCTGCATTTGCTTCTCACCTCTACAGGTTACCATGAAAAAAATAACTCCAAATTTCCCTCCCATTAGCTTACCTGAATTCAAGAAGCATTATCTTTCTAATTGCAAACCTAAAAGGGAAAAAATAATCAATTAACACAGGAAAGCCTCCCACACACAGCTGCATGGAAAATGGCTGTGTTTTCCCTTATTTCATTATAAGGAAACTTGTAGAAACACTCAGAAATTATGTCTGTCCTGACATTTCCATGCAATAGCAACCACTTGGATGCAGAAGCAACTGCTCTGTAACACTGCAGAAGCTGAAGTTCATAGAGATTCTTTAAGCAATTAAATTCACATTTTAAAGAAATTCACGTAGGTCTTTTGAATATAAAGACACCACTTTCAATAGCCTTGATGATACAAACTGCTAGCAGCTGTGTCTCCTGTAAAACTACAACTATATATTTGATCTGTTCATAATGTTATATTTTTCTTAGTGACTAGAAATGGAAGTTTGCTTTGACTCCGTACGATAAATTCTTAGATTGCTTTCATACAGGAATAATACAGAGAATTCTCTGCAGAGCTCCATCTTCCCCAAAAGGCTCCAGCTACAGTTACACCCCTTTTCTGCACAGAGAGCTACAGAATGCAGTGTATCTTGGATTTGTCTCTCCCATCTAACAGTACAATTCACTGAAACTAGACTTTCCCTTCATGAATCTGGTAACAGCAGCCAGAGCAGAGAAGGAAGCTAGAGGCAGTGCACTCTGCAACAGGTTTTTTTTCTTTACATTCCTTAGTGACAAAAGAAGAGATCAGCCTTCTATAACCACCACAACAAAACCAACATAAAAGACAACAGACTACCAGGTAAAGGGTCTGAATTAATTCCAACCATCACATTTAAGGTTGATGGGCTTAGGAACTCTCTTGTTACCACATTCAGACTTTGAAATACCATAATGATTAAACTACTTAAATGAGTAGTTTTGAGTAATTTTCATCTGCTTTCAACATATAAATGAGTTCTAAAGTATTCTATCAAACATTAGAAACAATTCCAACACGGATAATGTTAGAATGGTGGTAAATAAGAGAAAGCAACTGGTGTACTTACTTTGACCTGACAATTTCTTTTGTATACACATCTTCAATGACCTATGGAAAAAAATTTTAAGAGAATTTTATATACCCACTAACATGATTCAGAATTCATGATCAAGACATTTTACTCTGAATTAGTTACTCTCTGCTTACTGCTATTAAGATACTTCAAATAAATTTTTCCAACAAGAATGAAAGAATCTGCACTATAAGTTGCAACAGGCACACTTTGACATCACAAGACACAGAGATGCAGTTCAGCGGCTTATGTAAATCCTAACAATCTACAGCTCTAACAATCACAGACAAATTCTATCACAAATACTACAAAATAAACTGAGGCTAAACAGGGAGATTTAGGCAAACATCCACAAGGAAAAGGAACTTTTAAGTACCCTGCAGTACACAAAACCAAACACATCATGCTAAATTTTAAACATTCAAAATGCACATATCCACCAGCATGGCAATAAAGTTGTCTGATGGAAGTTCACCAAAGAAGCTTTTAGCAAGAACACAGTTCAGAAATACCTGCATCTTTCATCCCTGTTTGATTTCTAAAAGCAGCACCTCCTCAAGCATTTTTTAACCTCAAAGAAGATTCTCAAGTCTTTTGCCCTCATAAATTCTTGGCCAAAATAAACTGAATAGCATACAAAATAATTGTATGCTACAGCACAACTTCCTAACAGTGCCTACATTTATAAACTACAAATACATAACAAATTACAGTGTCTCCAGCAACAGCTGACTTTCCAAGCAGTCTCCTATAGTCTCATATAAAATAACAATAAATATTGGCACATGACTGAATGGTTGATCCTCATTCTTTTACACCCCCCAACAAAATTCCAGTAGAAGTACTTACCTTTACATCAA
The DNA here is from genome assembly GCA_017589585.1 of Phylloscopus whistleri. Classification (NCBI taxonomy): domain Eukaryota; kingdom Metazoa; phylum Chordata; class Aves; order Passeriformes; family Phylloscopidae; genus Phylloscopus; species Phylloscopus whistleri. The sequence continues at coordinate 12,719,960 of JADMLD010001397.1, forward strand.
AAGACAATGTTTTCTTCACATGTGGAGCCCAGTATTTATTTGCTAACTGCACAAGAAAAAAAAAAATTAAATACATACATTTTCATGGCAATGATACATTATCTCTACAACATATCCCATCCTAAAACTTTATTTCACTAATTAATGCTTAATTTCAGTTTATGCTAACTACAAGTAACAAAACTATGTTTCCTGACAGCAATGCTTATCAACCATTTAAGGCTTTTAGGCCTAAACCTCTTTCTACAGAAATGCAATTATTTGGGAAAATTTCAGATGCACAGACTGCTATCTAACAAACATTTCTATTCTTAAGTTACATCTAACAAATCCACCAAAAATAAACCCTGATCTTTCCGGAACTGCAAATCCCAAATGGCAAGTGATCATGCTCCCTTGAGGAATCTGACAAGTAACTAGAGGATATATACAAAAGTTTAGCATTTTAAGGCTCTTTGCTGCAGCCATCACTTCACCAATACTCCTGAGCCATGATGACAAGAGCCACCTATGCAACTTTACTCAAGCTTCTTTATGGTCTGGAAGACGAAGGAAAGCAGATTAAAAAAAAAAAAAAAAAAAAAAAAAAAAAGACTTGTAAAACTTTCATCAACAAGGAACTGTCGGCAGCTTTTCACACGTGAAAACATGCCTTATAGCGATGCACAGTGTACTGCACTGATGCGGCTGGTACCGCTGCTTTGTACATCCCTGGGCTGGGCTGGAAGCGCGGGGGGAAATACCCTCTCGTACATGACAGAGGCGTACATCCCTCGTCAATTACAACCAAGCAAGACCCGTTCCCCCACCACCCACGGCCTACAAAGGCTATTTAAACACCGAGGCGCCAGAATGTCCCTTCGAGCCCCGGCTGCGGCCCTACCTGTGTCACGTACTCCGCGTTGATCTGCGACACCGTGGGCGCCACGATCTTCTTCGGCGGGGCAGAGGGGGCAGAGGACGCCGCCGTCGCCGTGGCCGCCGCCATGGTGCCGCCGCTGGAGCCGCCCGGCACAGGCCTCGGTCCCCCGGCGCTGCCAGCCCGGGCCAGGCCGAGGGAGGGATCTCCGGGCCGGGAGCACCGAGCCGGGAGCGCTTCCGGGGCCGGGAGGGCCGGAGCGGCCGCGGGGCGGGCGGGCGGCGGCCGCGCCATCTGCTGCTCCCGCCGTGCCGCTGCAGCTCCCGCCCGGCAATGGCACTGCCTCCGTGCCGCCGCTGCCTCCGTGCCGCCGGCCGCAGTTCAGGAGTGGGTGTTGAAAGGCTGAGGGAAAAGATGACGGAGGCTGTCAGCGCACGGGGTCGCTGCCACACTCAGCCTTCCAACGCGCAGTGAATGCGCTTACGGGGACTCCTATTTTATGTATCACTTAGAGCGCAGCTTTCTGGCCATCTAACGTGAAAAAAACCACATTCTTTTGAACATCAGACAATTGCCACCGATACCTGAGCGTAGGTGAGCGCTCTGTCCGGTCCACAGGCCCGTAATTAAGGCCATTTACTTAAGAGTTGGACAGGATGATCCTTATGGGGTCCCTTCCAACTCAGAATACTCTTGAGAATCTCTTGAACTGTGTGGAGGAAAGGCAAAGGTACAAAGGGAAAATTGCATGCTCAACGAGGTAAACAGTTTGGTAATGTTTTAGAATGGTGTGCAATTAACTTACTCTATTTGGTAAACAGATTAATTAAGGAGGAAATTAACAGGCTCCCCAGGGAAGTTACTGTGCTTTGTTTCTAGGCTCATTATCCATCACCTGCCACTTGAGTCCTTTAAACTTCCAGGCAGGTCCTATCGAAGTCTGTTTGAATATGACCTCCTTTGTTTTCATACCAAGGTGATCTCCATTTCATTTCTTCAAGCAGAGGTTAAACTAAATATTCTTTTTGAAGTTGAATTAGAATGTACAATGGAAATGGGAAAGGTAATGACAGTACCTTGAATAGGATCAGACAATGGCTGCATTCCAATAAATATGCCTGCTGCATGCCTTTACTTTAGAAGACCCAGAAAGATGAAAACTAGTAAAATTTAAAAGTTACAAAAGTATCAGGAGCAAATTTTGTAAATAACAAGGATTGAAATCGAAGCTACAAAACAGTGATAAAGAAGGACAAAGGAATCTACGTTCATTGCCTATAAATATAGGCTGACAATAGGAAAGTGTCTGAACTGGCTTTCAGATGGAAGCCAAAAGTTTGATTTGTGTAAAGATGGGACAATTAGGAGAGGCAAATGCATTTTGGACTTTGTAAATTTTGTAAAAAAAAATTGTGAATTTTCTAGAACAGTCTTGCAAGGCTAGCCTAAATCTACTGATTATGATGGATCATCAGGCCTGTGTCAAAACCCACAAATTTCCATGTAATAATCAAAGCTATGAAACCTCAATGAGGAATCCACATTTACCTAACTTTTGGCATTTGGGTGTCCCAGTGAGGAGGTCAGTTGTCTTCAATCTCACTACAGTCAATGTGGCAACAGAGGTCTTTCCAAGGGGCAGATCAGAACTAATCTGAGTGCACTCATTCTCTGAAGGAGCTTCTGATATCAGAAACTAATATTAGATGCCTAATATTAGGCAGTGTGATTACATCCCTCAGCAAAAATGTCAAATAAAGGGACAAAGATCCCCTTCCTGTAACTTATATATTAATTTTTTCTCTATACAGGGTATTGTTTATTTAGGGAGTGCTGGGACAGTAGGACTACAAATGAGTAGCAAAAGTATAAATTAGTGCTTTCATCCTCAAGAGCAGGGAGACTTTTAAAGAATTGTGGTGAGACCAAGCATAATGACACCCAGTGTTGTACCTTTGTCCCCATCTGTGAATCTCACCCCAGCTCACAACTGTCTATTAAGACTGGTCTCTTGAATTCCTATGCTCAGTTTCCCCCAGGGTGGAGGCACATCTGACACTTTCCACTCCAAACTCCTTTGTAATTGAGGAGAAACAAAACCCTGTACCCCATCATCCCAGCAGCCTTCTGTGAAGTTCTCCATCTCTCTATACTCATTGGCTTAACATGTCAAGAAAATCAAATATTCCTTTCAAAAACCTGTTAATTCATTCATGAAGACATGCATTATTTAAAAGTCACATATTTGAGTAGATGCAGTTTTCAAGACTATTATTCATTTCTAGGCTGCATACAGTCCTGGTCAATTTATATTCCATGCTGCTTTCTTGCTTAATTAGCTCCTCTTGTTTTGGATGCTTCCCCTTCTGTATTATTGTAACAAGGAGAAATAAGCTTTTCTCCTTTTCTTTGTAAACCGTGTAAACCAAGGTCATCAGTAAGCTGGCCATTGCTTTTATTTCAGTTATACTCTCCTGAGCACAGTTCCACCAGAACAGGAAGTACCTAGTGATAAATCAGCAGGGGTTGAGTCTATGTTCTCTATTTTCTACCTTTTAGATTATTTTAGATTCTACCTAGGGTCACGGAAAATATTAATTCCTAGCAATGAAAACTCCAGACAATTCATAGATAAAGATTGCAAACATTTTGATTTTGTTTGTTACCATTTTAAGGTCATCAGTGAGACATGACAAGTGAATTCAGCAGATTCAGCAGGGCCATACTTCTAATATAAACCCTGGTGCACTTTTGACTGTTTGTCTAGCATACAGAGATTTAGACTTCAGCTTCTTAGACATAAATAAACTCTGCACTAAGATGCAGACTCTGTATGGATACCATCTTGCACCTTTGTATACTCCGGTGGGAAAATTTTGTTCCAAAGCAGGTAAAAAATACCAGCACTGCACTCAGTGTGCAAAATGGCATTATCTTATGCATTCTAGTCATCAGTTTTTTCAAAATTATGAACAGACATCTTGTCTGGTGGACAACTGACTTGTTCTCCTCCAAGGAAGCATTCTTCTGGGACAGATGATTCCCCATGTCCCTCAGCCTGGTCACAGCAGCAGAGCCTATTCCTGGCTTTTGGATCTGGAATGATGGGGTGGCTACTATCACAACTCTACTGTCACCTGTCCAGGTGGCCAGGGGAGCAGAACAAACATTCCTCTGACATAAGATGGAATTGAAGATATCAAAACCTTTCCAGGGTGAAGACACTGTTCTCTCATAGCTGAGGGCATGCTAACATGGCTCTCATAAAGCAGCAAAGCAGCTCACTGGCAGACAGCATTGTTGTACCACCCCATGCTCTCCCGTCCAGGGGTTGGATCCAGTTTTGTTGCTGGTCCACCTGTACAGTTTCAAGCTAGGCATAAAGTTCCAGTACATGACCAAAGCTGTTGAGCCTTTGGCCTAATTGCCTCTTGATAGAGACACTGGGGCCTGAGGGATGGAGACACTTCTTCCTTCCCCTATCATTGACTGTGGCTGTACTTCCCCTTTCAACAGTGGTTTTTTCTCCTTTCTGCGCATACTGAATACCTTCAATTTCTTGGTCCCTGTGTTCCATAACTCAGAGGCCAAGGGAAGTTTACATTCCCTTTTCGAAAGCGAGCCGTGAGTGCTCTGACAGCCATGCTCTGTGTGCAGAAAGTCAAAACCAGCTAAGTTTTGATGGCTGAATTGTGCTTTCTCTGTGCACAACTTACAAATACTTAGTTGGTCCAGGTGGTTTTTAACAGAACTGTGCTTCTCAGGATGGGGGTTGAAATATCTGGGATGCATCTCACTGCTGTATGGGAATGTGCTGTCTGGCCTCATATCATTGCCTTGTACTACATGTGTACACTTAGCTTTGGGGAGGTACCTAACTGCACGCTGCAAACCTTAATTTAAAGTAGATGAATGTCAGCCTGAGTTAATCTAAGCCTGAGTTAATCTAAGCCATATGTTGGGTGGCCTTTCTGTGAAGCGAATCTGTAAAGCTTGGGAGAACGCATCGCTTTAAAATCAGCTTTTATCTTAGTTTATTGACTTTTGCACATACACAAAAGATTTTTCAAGAGGCATCCCTCTGAAAAGCTCTGAAACCAAAATCTCCACATGAGAATTTCAAGCGATCATGCATCATGTATATATACCAACTTGCACACACAGCTTTTCTTCTAACCAAAGGAGGAAAGTGACTATGAATATGCAATATTTTGAAATATTTCTTGCTAAGTTGTATGAAATAAGTTTTTGAAAGGGATGAGGGGATGAATGGCATATAAATAGAATAATATGTACATTAAGCAAAGATCTGAAATCTCCATGTCTCTTACCTGTTGAAATTATAGAAGAAATATATTGATTTAAACCTGCTTTCAGGTAAATAAAATTTGGAAAATCTTCTCAAAAAAGATTAGAGGAATCCTTTAACATGTAAAAAGCTTAAGCACGATGACAGGGGGTTATTGCTTTGGTTACAGCTCATCCTTCATAGCAGTTAATATTCATATAAACTAAATGTTCAGTCTGTTCATTACAGCTTTAATTCAATCATGTCACGTTGGTTTTACTATTTTATTTATGTGCATTCTTCTAGTCCAAGACTTTTGTCACTGTGTTCATCTCATTAAGTATGTGTACTTCCACTCAGTAAATATGGGTACTTTCAAAAATGATGCCTCAGTTTAGTAACAGATGCTTCTTAAAATATTTAGAATTTTAAAGTGTAAAGAAGCCATCAGTAGCATTCTGATTTGTGTATAAATATTTATTTAGCACACATTCTGGCCAATATACTGCCCTTGATTTTTGTGCAAAACTTACAGTAACTTCAATGGATATTCTGAGCTCATGACTAGAGGAAAATATGGTTAATTCAGCAACCCAGCTGCTTTTATATCCCAGAATAGCAAGCAGTGCCTCTAGTGAAGGAGATGGTGAAAGAGGAGACTTTGTGTCATTCTTAGCTTTCTGTTGCTGGGCTCACATTTGGGTAACAGCTCAAGTTAGAGCAGACTCTGGACTATTCTAGTTCTCTTCAGAGACTTCTAGCGAGGTTCCTGCCAGCTGACGGAGAACAGTGGTAGGAAGTTGAGATCAATGGTCAGAAAAGCTCTAGCAATATTTGCTAAAAATCCAGTGAGAGGCTTTTATGTGATAAAGTTTCTATGTGGAAAAAATTAATATTAAATAAATCTGTTTGATGGAGAAATTTCACACTGAAATGAGATTTGAAGGCAAATAATTTCCTTTCTGCTAGTGCTGGCATGAGAAGTGCTATAGAAATTTGGGTCTATTTGCAGCATCATTGTAAAAGTACATTCTTGATGACATCTCTTTTCTCACAGTAAAGGAAAAAAATACACATTGCAGACAAAACTGTAACATATCTAATATGCAGCATAAAACTCAATCAAGACAGCAATTTTAAGATGCTGAGAGCTAGCTCCAGTTCCCTAAAGCTTTCATCCTTGCTTTTCTCTGTATTTTTTAGGTTTTTGGTAGACATTTCCATTAGCATTTCAGGATTTTAAAGGAGTATAAAATGGCAATAAAACCATTGAATACCTACTGAAAACAGCAAATTCACACCTGTGTAATACCAAAAAAGTGGTTTGACTTTTAAAAATTCCTTTTATTGAAAACCCCCTTCTATTGTAATATAAATGACAATATTACTCAACAAATCATTTTAGCTCATTAGCAAATAGACATTTTTCCTCTCCTAATTGCATTAGCATCAGACATGTTATTCAACACCTGAGGGCATTCCTCTGGAGCTACTGTCACCACCCAAGTACCTGCCATTTTTAAGACCCAGAGTATAAAATACTACACTAAGGTATAGTACACTACAGCAAACAAGGTTGCCAAGATATTGATCCAAGGTTGCTCTCAGTGGCATGAAAAAATCCTAACCTGTTTTGATCTTTAAAATTATCCTCAAATTGGCTGCTATACTTGGGGTGTCTAGATAGCTTAGCAGATTTCTACTTCATTGAGTAGGACTGTATTGTCACTAACAGGAATCCCTCTGCTCTGCTGTGTTTTCAGGATCATCTTAGAAACAAAATAAACTAGAAATTGAGGAAATAATCTGATTTTCTGTGGCTTAGCAAGCTACTTTGTCAAACACATACCAGGGATTAAAATCAATACTCCAAAAAATGCAGAGATAAAACAATGCCACTTAGCATCCAGATAGTGTTTTCCTTTATGTCAACAGGATTTGAGTGCAGTGCATTAAGAGTACAAAGGAGAGACACCATGCCTAGCTGAATTCTTTAGTTTAGACTTTTTTTACTTTTTTAAATAGCAGTGGCCATGGAATTCTGTTTCCCCACCTTCACTATGTCAGCAAGGCATGTTCCAGTGCCACAGGCAAGGCTGGACAGTCACCATATCCATGTGCTCCTACTACCCTACACACCCAGATGACTTTGAGTGGAGAATGACAGGCCACAGTCTACATCATCACCAGTCAGCTTCTCACTTCTTCCTCCACTGGCATCCTCAGGCAGTGTTTTACACACCATGGCAGCACACGTGCAACAGCCAGCTCCATGACTCTTGGACTAGAACTCAGAGGTGGGGTTTAACAGAGCCATACTGATTGGCACCAGGGACACTGGAAGGATTCCAGCGAAGAGGAAAAATTTCAGCCACATATCCAAATCATGTCAAGTGTGTAACAGTCAAGCCACATATGAGGATATCGTGGGATCAGTCAGGAACTGGAGTGGCAGAGAACAGAAGTAAAACAGCATTCAGAGACCCATGATAACTCAGCATAGACATAATGACACTTTCATGTTAGAATAATAGCTTCTGAACAAGGAGATATCAGTTCATTTGTGAGTGATTTTGTTGTCATAAGACTGATTTCTCCTTCACTTGTGTGGGCTTTTAAGATTCACTTTTTTAACAGATGCGAAAAAAAAAAACAAACTGTTTAAAAGCCGCTTGACAGAACTAGTCATTATATGAAGAAATACAACTTATTTGCTTAACCTGGAGAAAGAACATTATAGGAGAGCATAGTAAAGTCACTTCTGTAATTTCAATTTTCCTTATGATAACTGCCTCTCAGACAAATCTCATCCGCAGCCATCAGACCATAAAACCAGGCTATTAAATTAAAACTTACACTTTAAAAATCCACAAAACCTTGTGCTAGGAATATGAACCATTACCACTTCAGTTATTTAGGAGGTCTGGGCATTTTCAACATCATTACAAGGGGCCATTAGATGGACTGAATCCATAGTCTTTATTGATTTAAGAGTCATCCAACTGTACTTAGGTAAGTGTTACTCAAATGAGCTACTGTTGAGAGCTTATGACTTTTGGAGTTTTACATTTATACTAGGAGGCAGCCAGGAAAACTAAACATTAGATCCAGCATCTTGGTTTGAAGCCTAAAGTGCCATTAACTTCAATTGTTTCTTTTGTGTCTATCTCCCAATTTTCTTGTTGACTCTGGGTGTGTGAGAGCATACCACAGCTGAGTGAGAAACCCAGAATACAATGAAAAGCAGTTTCAGTGACTAAACAGTTTTTCTGTGGTTTATTATTGTTTTTTCCCTCTTTTGAATTTTTCTGTAGACATTTATAGGAATACTTACATATGTATGCTTTGACTTTCTGCAAACCTTGTGTGTGGTACAGCTGCCACCCACATACGCACCTTGGGCCACACTGATCTCAGAACTGCTCCTCAGGCCTTGGCCTTGACAAACAGCACTGGGGCTGAGCTCCTGTTGAGCTTATGAGAAACACTGTCTCTTCCCAGGAACTTGCATTATCTAACAAGCTCCTGTTTTTTAACAAACAGCCTGCATAACAACACAAGTGGAACAATTTTTTTTTTTACCAAATTTTCAAAGAAAGTTATCGAGCCGAACTTCATCCAGGATGGCAAGTTACTGTGACTAAAGGCAACTCTCTAGCAACCCTATAAACAGCAGTCCTAAGTAAGACTCTTGGAGCTCTCCTGAACCACAGTGGGCTTAAACCAGCACTTGCCCTTGGAGTGGGATGGCTCTCAGCTGGTGAACTCTCAAGCTTGCTGTACTCTGAGGACTGCACTGAACACCACTGCCAGAACCTAGGCTGACACCCCACAGGCTCAGCCCTTTGCCCTTTGAGAAGATGCAATGGTATCAGACCTGAGAACTTCACTGAACTTGAGGGTTCACAGGTATATACCCTGGACATACTCCTTTAGTTCTCTGTGTGTGAGTGTGAATAGGCTGAGGCAAACATACTATGAAGTTGCTCTCTTGGATTCTGAAGTATGTTAAATTTGTGAGTGAGGTGTGTGAGTTACTGTAGTGCTATTTTAAATTCTACAGAATCATTGGGAAATTGTTTAAATTAAGTGCTGTTACTTTAGGCCTAAACTGTTGGTCCAATCTGGCATTAAATTTGGCAAGGGCCTCCCCTCTGAACCTTGTGACTCAATTGGAGGGTCCCCTTTACTTCTTTTATTCTTACCTTTTCCCATCCTTCACCTTTTTTCATCACCAGCCTCCACACAGATCACTTTAGGTTGATTTTAGTTATAGATTGATTGATTTTATCTTTTAGTCTGATTTTTGTCTGTTTTAACCATCTAATAAATAGTAGAGTGAACATTTCCAACAAACTTTATTGTGCTTTCACTTTTACATTAAACCTGCTTTTGATGATACCTTTGCTGGTGATTCTTTGAACCACCTAAAACACTCACTTGTGACACTCTCCAATAATGCAGCATGAACATTTTAAAGGTATCCATACCCACATCTAGACAGAAAATGGATGATGTGATCAGTTAATACTGGAATTGCATAAGTTGTCTTCAAAAATTTTTTTACCTTTTTTCCCTTCTTGTTTTAAAATATTTCACCCTTCTTCTATTCCACAGAGAACAACCTCAGTGCTAAATCCATGCTGTTGGAGTTGTCCTCAGCAGGAGCTCATTGTTAACACAGGAGGACCCAGTGTTTTCCTCTGCAGAATATGCTTTGGTTCTGCATAGTCTCAATAAATGCACTACTTCAGTACTATCAGATTAGTATTAGCCATTAGTTCATTCCAACAAAATCACAGGCAATGTTTCTGCCACCAAAGATACTTAAAAGACTGATGACTTGAACTTGCCTTGAAGCATTATGGAAAATGACTGACATACTAATGAACAAGAAGTGTTCCTGTGAACACAGAGAAAACTGCTCTAGCTCAAATGCTCAAAGATACTTGAGAAACTTTACTGCGAACTGCAAAAGACATGGGATTTCAACCTCAGGTTTTTTCTCTCCTGACTCTTAAAAACCATTCAACCCCTTTCTAGCTAGTTTATGGAATAATCCCCATAAAATCATGAATTTATACTGACACAAAACTTTTTATGAAGGGATGGAGAGTCAGATAGACATTGTGGCTCTGAAATCCAAGGCCAAAGATGTCATTACTTTCCAAATTCATCAGACAGTAACACTTCCTGCAAATGTCTATTCACCCCTCAAAAATATCTTTTTTATATTACTTTCCCTTCATTTTACTTAAACTGTTATTTTCTAAACATGAAAGTTTTGTGTTCTCTAAACATTATTCTCATAGCATTTTAAATGACTGTAACTCCTTAAGAAAGGTGTTATTATCTTTAAACATATTTATAACAAAAAGTATCTGAAACCACAGCTATTGTTCTAACATACAAAGTTATTTTGATATGCAGTCTTTTCTGCACAATGAATGTTAGGTAGTTTCAAAACTGTGGTTTTCACATAAAACACACTCTGAAAGTACAATATAAATAAAATAGTTTATTACAAGTATTTTAAAAGAGCTCTACAATATGCTTTCAAAACATTTTATACAGCATTTTGTCTTTCAATATGAAACAATTCACATAGGGAGAAAAAAATCTCAATATATAACTATAATCATCATTAATATGCTGAATTTGTCTGTCATAAAAAGCATAGGAACTACAGACTGTTTCAGAGTATTTTTTCCTGGTTTTATTCTCACTGAAAATGGAAAAGAATAACATGTATGAAAATAAAACTCCTTTTACCCTTCATATTCACCAAGTACCATAAAGTCCATGCCCTTTCAAAAATAAAAAAAAACCCCAACATTTTACTTAAATAAATATGGTTCTATTTAAATACTAAAAACAATGTCAAACGTGTCTGTAAAACAATTACAGATACGTTAATTCAGAAACAGGAATATGAACTTCAGGATTCAACTATTCAAAAGTTGAATAACAAAGAAAGTATCCTAAAAGGTAGTTTTTTCAGAGGACAAGAAAGAAGAAACAAACTTCAATCTTGTTCATAATGTATGAAGCTCCACTGCACTTGCACTTCTTGCTAGCCCCATTGGCACAATGGACAAAACCATCTACTTACCAGAAAGTATAACTACAGATTCTATTAATACAAAATCAGAATTACTTAATTTCAGCTAAATGTAATTTTCAGTCTCTTATATTTAACGTAATGAGAACATGACTTCCTGACAAAACTGCTCATCTGAGTTATTATCACATCTTAGAGAACATTTCTTTTACTGTTTCACTATGTATGTTAGAAGGAAAGGAGACTGAACAGATAGTAAGCCCATTTGTAACCTTAATGATAATTTCTTGTCTTCTTTTCTTACAGAGAAATAGTTCCTTAAAGTATAAATTGGCCAAAAATGCTAGAGAAGGCAAGAGATTTACAACGAAGTGGAGTTAATGAAGTGGTGAAATGGATAAATTGATTATTAATCCTAATATTATAGCATTGTCTCTTTGTATTTTATATAAAAAGGGAAATGATCTAATTCCTCATGTATAGCTCTCCAAGCACATTATGTGCAAATAACAAAGCAGTTATATTTTTCTATCTTATAAGAAACAGAATGTTCTATAATGCCACATCAACAGTCTTCTCATTGAACTTTCTCCCCTTTTCTACTCTCTTCCATCTAAAAATAAACATTTTTTTCAAGTATGGGATAAATACAGAAAGAGTCCTTTGCCTGGAACATATAGGAAGCCAGAAGAAACAAAAAGGACCTTTTTTTCATATTCTCAAAATTACCTCTTTGTCTTTACTTTTCCAGTAGTTTAAAAGTGTTACATTTTCCCATATAGTATTTTATGTTCAGTGATAATTATCTTATTCATGGAACACTGTGGATTGCTGCAACACTGTTGATACAATATGAATGTGTATTTATAAATTAATTTACCTAAAGGGAAGGCAAAGAGTGTATGTGTGGCTTTGCTGCATTTTTTTAAAAAAAATCTCAACATGAACATATCACAAATTATATCAAGTAGACAGTTCTGACAGTAAATCAACAGTAAATTAAGACAGTAAATTAATTCCACCACGTCATCTCTGTAATAGAAAATATACTCCCTTTCAGTTGTTTGGCCTAATACAAATCTTCTATGATTATGCAACCAAAAAATTTAAAAATTATTTCAGAGGACATTATCCTGTTTTGATAAAACTAATACATTCTCTGCTTGTTCCTCAGAGGAACTAAGCTTTAAGCTCTCTTTAAAGTGAATAAGGTGGTGTCTTTTCAAATGTGGGGCCTGTCTGAATTTTTTTCCACAAACTAAACATTCAAATGGCTTCTGTCCAGCATGCATTAGGTGATGTCTTTCAAGCTTAGAAGGAGATTTAAAAGTTTTAAAGCAGATACTGCATTGATATAATTTGTTAACAGCTTCACTTTTTTCAGTACCTTCAGAGAAATCATGCCAATAGCTGTAAGAGCTTTGCTCTGTTTCCAACAATTTACTGCACAAATACAGCTGTGGGTTTCTATTGCTGGTGTCAAGAACAGAATCCCCTGACTCAATTTCAACTTTGATTTCAGCTGCTTGGTTTGACTGAATCAGCTCAAATTCTTGAAAGCCAGATGGCTGTGAAGGTGTTTGAGAATAACCTGAATAACCCACAGGCTGAGAAGACTTAAATTCAGTGTGATCTCCCTGACGATTGAAAAGTTTGTTCAGGTTTTCATATTCTACCTGGCAAACAGGGCTTTTACAAGCTCTCTTTTCAGTATGGGTGAGCTGATGTCTTTTTAAGTGAGCTGACTGTCTAAATGTCTTCCCACAAACATTACAGCCAAAGGGCTTTTGTCCCGTGTGTATAAGATAATGTCTTTGAAGTTTGGATGAAGATGGAAAAATTTTTTCACATCTGTCACATTTACACACTTTGTGTCTGTTATGTATATTTTTAGCAGAAGATGAAAAAGCACAGCGAAGTACTCCTGGATTATCAAAAAATCTATCATTTGATGAACCATAAAAAGCATCACCTTTATTATCCAGTGAATCATCGACATTTACCATGCTTTCACCAGGCAGCACACCTTTTAAATCACTGCCCAAGTCGGGAGGTTGTGGGTACTCTTGCCAAGGTAATGGCACAGCAAACATTCTTTTCATCCGACCACAAACTGACTTGCGCGCGTCACGCCTGCTCCGGCAGTCCTTGGAAGGCTTAGTGGGCACATGCTGATCACAACGCTGATCTCTAGCTGCAACCATGCCAGGACTTCCAGTGTGACCTGATTTAACTTTTTTTCTGTCAGTCAGAGAAAAATCTGTTGCCTTTCCTCCAGAATGCTTCAGTCTCATCAGGGTCTTATTTTTCCTGTTGACTGTGTATCTGCATGCTGTTGTACCATTATTTGAACTTCTGCTGTCTTTTGAAAAACAACATTTGTGCAAATTTAGATCATGCTCTGTTTCAAAACACTGCTCACATGCTGGGCATTGAAAGGGTACAATATAAATTGAGTGCACATCATGTGGGTCATTCTCCTGTGACTTGTGTGTACCAGCACTCTCAAAACGATCCCATTTTCCTTCCAACATGTTGTGTGGTCTGGGATATTTAAGAGTCTTTGCTTTGCATACAATATTGGGGAAAGTCTTATTTCTGGCATGGAGCTGTTTATGCTTCATGAGTTTGCTCTGTATTTTAAATCCCTTCTGACAAAAACAGCACTGAAAAGGCCTTTCTTCTGTGTGTGTGAGCTGATGAATTTTCAAGTGTGTTGACTGTCTGAAAGATTTGCCACATGAAGAACACTTAAAAGGTTTCTGGCCAGTGTGAATAAGGAAGTGTCTTTCTAGCTTGGATCTTGATGGAAACGTCTTGTTACATGATTCACAAGTGTGAGTTTTCTTCTTTCTCCTTCTGGCACCATGTAGATGATCTGACTTGAGACATTGATGCAGCATCCACCTCTCTTCAGTTGTAAAGGCTTTCCAGCACACAGAACAATGAAATACGCCACAAGTGATCCTGTCCTGCTCAGAATTCACATCGTTTTCTGCTTCCTTTGTATCACTCTCATAATTTTCATTATGAAGCTGCTGATGCTTTAAGAAAGTGATTACATTTTTGAAGTTTCTATAACAAACAATACACTTAAAAGGCAGATTATGGGTTAACTGATGCCTCTCCAGGTGGACTAGCTGTCTAAATGTTTTATTGCATACATGACATTCAAACGGCTTTTGACCAGTATGGATGAGATAATGCCTAGCTAACTTGGATGGCGTTTCAAACTGTTTATAGCACATGTCACAAATATATGGCTTTTTCTTGGGTATCTTGACAGCTGTTACACAATGCTGAACTTTTAACATTTTTAAAAGGTAATTACACCTCGCCTACTCTTAATTTCTTCAGATAGGTATTTCAAGTGAAATCATCAAGTGCACACTAAGATGGAAAGCTGTAGAAGCAGCAAATTTTCTTAGGAGAGAGATTCTTAAATCCCACTGGTCCCTAAAATAAGAAAGAGAGTTATTATTTAGCCTATTAATACATAATTGCCTAAGTTTATTTCTTGTTTTCTACATAAGATAGCAAAAGTATCTAGATTAGCACACTTGATTTAATTTAGCTTAAAATACTTTCCTTATAACAGAGTAATCACTACTTTTGTTACATGATACAGAAAAACTAGAATACCTTTCAGAAGAGAAACAAGTTTAAGTCATCTGTGCCATAAATGCATCTGTTCTTCCAAATAATACACAGTTCAGCTACATTATATTAATTTAAAAATTTCAAGAACTTATTGTAATAAATGTCTTCTCTACAGCAGTAATTCTAACTCCCAAATATAATATTTATGAAGATGAGAGAAAGGGAGAACTAAGATTTCTTGCACTTCAGAAATACATTAAATGAATGCAGTGTTAGTGAAAAGAAAAACACTTAGCTTCAATATATTGTTAAATTTACTATTCAAGTTTCTGCATCTTATCAACTGTATGCAGCAATATAATCAATTCTGATTTCTCTCAAAATGGCAACTCATGGAGTCAGTCAGCAAGGGCAACACACTAGCCATAAACTATAACCACAACAAAGCCAACTCCCAGAAAATGGAAAAAACATGGTCTATGTTTGCTATCTCACCATAAAGCTAGAATATCTGGGTTGTGATACGTAACCATGCATATACTGTGAAGACAGCATGAATACCAAGGCAGTTATCATAATTCATCATAATTATTGTTTGAGTCTAAACCAAATAATGAAATAGTTCTAATTTTCTTTGAATTTCCAACATGGAACACAGTTGGGCAAGCTACTGTGTCTCAGTTCAATGACTTACAAACAAGAAAAAATAATTTTCAAGCTCCTGAGTGCATGAAAAGTTATTAAAATATTCATAGGAACAGCTAGAAATTATGTCAACCAAACATTTAGCCCAAGACTTCCACTGTGAGGCCCACCCATGGCCAGACAACCTCCAAAGCAGTCTTAAAAACTTCCAGTGAGGGAAGTTCCTTAGCCTCAGCAGGGCTGCATCTAAGATTAAGTATTTTGGTCCAGAAGCATAGTACAAACAACAGAATAAAAATACCTCCATGATATTACCAATATGGAAGAAAAGGAATGAAGGGAGCAAACTTTAAAGTAAGAGTGTAACAGTTAGCACTTGTGAGTTGTAGTGTCAAACTAACACAAATCATAGTTAATAGAAATGTCTTGTGTACCTCAAAGTTATTACAAGTTGCATGTTCATTCAACATACCAGCAGAATAAAATATTGATTTCTTTAGTGTCTCCAACCCCCTGTCACTGCACAAATAGATAATGGTCCTTATTTTTAAAAAAATTCATAAATATCAAAAATGTCTATTCAAAGTAATTGCAAAGAATAAAAGCATTTTAAAGCAAGTTACAATGAGATTCAAGAAACATGCAGAAAGACTGAAAATATCTGGTGAATCGAGATTTTTCTTAAGTTTAATGGAAAGAAAACCTGGTCATGAGGTAGACTCGTTCCACCCCTAACAGACATGTTCCTATGTAACTGTGGGCCTTAATAAGGAATATTTTGATATCTGCCTTAGATGTGATTGTCACTACACTGAGGAGTTTCTAAATCTCACTGAAACAGTTCAAGGTAGATAAAGCAGTTGAGAAAGTCAACTTATTCTTTCCAATTCTCTTTTCCTGTAGAATTTTAACAGCTACTCCCTTTCAGTCTTCTTTTGAAGATGCCAAGAAAACACAACACTTTTAGGAGACCCCCTTGTCCTCCCAGTTGTCACATCCTGTGAAAGCTGGAGTTTAGAGAGAGTAAGTGTGTGACACCAAATGCTTTCTAGTTTGTGCTACCATGAAGCTAAAGACAGGAAGGCTGAGAAAAGGAGAGAAGATTCTTATGCTGAGACTCTCTGCTATGCTGAGTTCCTGTGCAGCTCAAGCCAGCCTCCATTAGCAGGGAAAGAAAACCTCCTGAGGAAGAACTGTAAAGAGTGATGAATTTCAGTTAACATACTGTCATACAGATCTAATTTACACATCAGGAAAATGCTCAAACACTACAGTGACATGCAAAGAAAAAAAGTCCGAAGTAAGAGACAGCTGTGGCATATTACACAAGGGATTTTGTATTTAGCTTATAAATTTTTTAAGATTCTATCTGGTGAATGAGGAAAATGCTCTGTAGTACAAGGTGTCAAAAGCAGAGCAGAGCTTCTTGCTGTGATCTCCTTGCCCTGTGAAAGACTGAAAGCTCAGATAAGCTAAACTAAGGGGATGCAAGGAAAGGAGAAAGGAGCCAAGATGGGCATTACTGTGTGGCCCAAATATATTTCCAAATCCTATTAACTAAGGACAGGCTTCTCCACATCTATTTCAGGGTGCTCTGTGCCTTGGACATCTAAGGAGTAAACATGCTGCTGCTGAAGATCAAAGAGCAAAAGACAAGCTTGGAATATTGCTTCCTGCTAGCCTTGAAAGTACACAGGCTTGTCCTAATTCAAGTTAGAAAACATACTTCACTATGTGATAAGGATTTCGTTCATGGCAAAGGTCCAATTTAATATTACACTGTCACTACTTTTCATCTTGCCTGGAAGGTCATGCAGAAAAATAGAATCAAGGAGTTACTTAGGCCACTGAAAGTTCAGAAAGGACCCTCCTAAGTAGCACTGTTTAATGATTAACTGTTTCCTTAACATTACAGATGGCAGCAAGCTGCAACAAAATGAGAACATGATGGAAGAAAATTCTGAATTCTAATCCAGTCCTTACTAATCAGAAAAGTTTGCATTGTGGTGTTTTGGGGTTAAAAAAAAAAAAAAAAAAAGGCAAAAAGCTCCAACAAAAAAAAGCAAACAACCAATCAGGAAGAGGGTAGTTAAATAAAAAGAAAAGCAAGATCTTCAATTTAGGACAGAATAATCCTCCAGTGAAGAAAAGACCTAGAGTGTAAGTTGGAACAGAAGGTAAATATGCCAAAGGCTACCATCCATACCAGGATGAGTGAACAGATGTAAAGCTTTGAGAGGACATAAATCTTCCTTCTTACTTCCTACTGTTTAGAATTCAGCTGGAGTAGTCTATCCAGTTTTGAATACTGCCCTTCATATTGAGTCAAACATACGAACTGATTGGAATGAATGAATTCAGAGAAGAGATCAAAAATGATCTGAGCTTAAGTACAAAATATATAAGAAAAGATTAAAGTGACTGGGAACATTTAGGTTAAAAAAGAGGAGACACAATTTTAAAAAATCACACACTCCCTGCAAGACAAAGCAGAATTACTTTTAAGGAAAGCAGAAATAAGCTGTTTCCCAAACCATTTATTGTTGTGAATGAAAATGGCTTCAAATTACAGTAGAAAGAATTCAAGTATATTATTGTCCTTACAGCTGCAAAGTGTTTCTTAATGAGCATACAAATAAGTTATGTGGGGAGATTGCTCTGCCTACATTGGAGGCCTCCAAAGAAGGTTGCACAAACACTTTTCAAATTCCCACACCCATCTAGCTGACCCTCTACAAGAGAATATATTCTTGCCTTTTTTTTTTTTTTTTGTGACTCATTATTGTAATTCAAAACAAGTAATTTAGGAATTGAAAATTCTATATATTTCAAAATTTGCCAGGCAGGATTCTTCTGCATTATTATTAGTATATCTTCAAACCCTTGAGGCATGCTAATGCTTATAATTTCCCTGAAACAATTATGTAAGAAAACGAATAATAATAATATATGTGTGAAGAAACATAAGGTGCTTCCAGTAACACTAAGGGCACAACAAGAAAGTGAAAATCTAGCTGCTGATTTATGAAACATAGGATGAGAGAGAGGAACCTGAGCACCAAGGCAAACACGTTGCCTGCTGGATTTCCTCACCAGCTCTCCCGAGAGAAAAGTTTAGACTGTTACAATGGGAGAAAAATCACACCAGAAACGGAACCTTCACTCGCCAGTACACAGAAATCTACATCAGGCATTATGGCTCCTCAAAGCTAACACCCTTCACTCTCTCCTGTTTTCCTTGTAACTTTCCGATACACTTCCTGAAGCCAACCAAAGTAAAAAACGTACAGTTGTGAAGCAGGGCTGGTTTAAGAACAAACGTACATTCTGCCTCAGGGGCCTGAGACCTCTGGGTCTGACACCAACACTCCCCCAAACAGGACACACGTAAATCCAGTTAGAAACCTAAAAGCAGGTGGCGAGGCGGCCCTCACGCACAGCAGACCGCGCACACACACACACACACACACACACATACACCATCACGGCCCCCGCGGCGGCTCTCCCTCGGCACAGCGGGTCTCCGCTGGGCCCGCGGCCGCCCGGCCCCGCCGCGCCTCCCCCCGCGCACGGAGAACCCCCCGGCACAGCCCGGCCCCGGCCCGGCCCGCGGTGCCTCGGGGCTCGGCAGCGCCGCGCCGGGACCGCGCTCGGCCCAGGGAAAGGGCAGCGAGCGGGGGCGAAGAAGGGAGCGACCTGGAGAAGCAGCTACCACACCTCCACCTTCCTCATCTCTCCCGGGATTGCTGCCGCCTAAACTCTTCCCCCCGGATGGCACCGGGACAGCGGGAAACCCGGGCCGGTGCTTTCCGTTCCCCCGCGCAATCCGGCCCCGCCCGCCGCCGCTGGGCCGCGACCGGGACGCGGGGCGGGGAAGGGTTCATTTATGCCCAGGCAGAATATGCCCCCGGCGCTGCCGATGGCTTTTTAGTTGGTATGGAACGTTGTTCCGTACAAATAAGATATATTTTCTACTTCAGCAACGTAAAAGCAAATAAAAAATTCCCGGTGGTAGCAGGGTTGGAACCAAAGCACGATGGCAGTTATACTCTTGTTACGTGTTAAATGCACCGTAAAGCCAAACCCAGTGGCCTAAAAGGCCAGGAAACGGTACCTGGAAGGGAAGGGGAAAAGAGACGCTTGCCCGGGAGATTTAAAAACACCTTCATTAACGCGTGCACACAAAAGTGACAGGTTTGCCTCCTCTGCAGGAGAGAGGGAACAAACAAGTGCAGGCGCTTATGGGCTGAAGGATGGATGGGTGCCCAGCAGTTGCCAGATCTCCCTTGGTGGCCACAGCTTGGCTGAGGTTACCTCAGAGCAATGGCCAACAAAGGGCTGAAGACATATGGGAAAAGGACAGAAATTATTTACAGTTGGGTCCTGTATCCAGTTCAGGGGTCCCCAGCACAGGACCTGCTGGAGCAAGTCCAGAAGAGGCCACAAAAAGGGGCTGGAGCACCTCTCATATGAAGACGCACTGAGAGAGTTGGGGTTGTTCTGCCTCGAAGAGAGAAGGCTCTGGGGAGAACTTACAGCTGCCCTCCTGTTCTTAAAGGAGGCTTATAAGACTTTCCAAGGCTGACAGGGACAGGACAAGGAGCAAAAATTCTAAACTGAAAGAGAGTAGATTAAGATCAGACATAAAGAATAAATATTGTACAAATAAGAGTGGTAGCACTGGAACAGGTTGCCCAGAAGTTGTGGATGCCCCATCCCTGGAAATGTTCAAGACCAGGCTGAATGGACTTTAAGCAACCTGATCTAGTGAAAGATGTCCCTATCTACAGCAAGGGGTTAGACTAGATAATCTGGGCTTGGTCCCTGCCAAACCAAATCACTCTGTTCTGTGATTCCACCTCATAAAAGAACATGCAAATGCACAGCAAAGTGTAAGAGATTCATCATAATGTCTGTTAATAAAATACAAGGACATGGATGAGGCTGGTTACATTGTCCCCATTGGGACAGAGAATTTCTAGTCACTAGACTTTTGACTTAGCCACCTGCATTTAGAGCTCAATATGGACTCTATTAGTCAAATCTTAAATTCTTTATCGACAGCACATAAAGACAGATTACAGCTTTTTTTTCTAAGTTTTAAATTTATTATTTTTAGCTATCTGCCATAGCCCAGGAATTACGGAGGACCAGTAGATGTCTTCTATGTCTTCTTTTTCCTTTAAAAAAAGGACAGTTCACCAAACGTCACCTTTTTAAACATCATATAATTGATTTGACCATCTTTGTGAGTGAAATTGCAACACTGAAGACAAAATAAGTTATTCCCTGAGATAAAGTTTATAAGAGGTTTATTTTTTTCATGCAGATGCATTTTCCTAAGGGCTTTGCTTATTTTCTTTTGTTCATGCAGACTGAAATTAAACAAATAATTATTTGCACATGCAGCATTAATTTCTTAGAAAAATATGACTGCCAGCTCACTCATCTTTTTTCAGCTGTCCTTTTACCAAGACTCCATCTTGGTACAACAGATGAGGCTAGGATCTGGCTCTTAACAGGAGGAACAAAAGAGGGCTGAATCAACAAAATATCAAAGATGTAAATTAATAAAGTTTTAAAAAGATTGCAGTAATTTAAATTTTCTTTCTGCTCTGGGTGTTAAGCTCTCTCTCCCAGTCCTACTGGGAACTCAAGTAGAAATCATCTGTGCTGAGGAAACTCCAAACAACTGCTGTACATATAAAAAAGTAATTGTTTACTCATGAATGTTGTATACATCAGTGAAAGAGAAGCTGGCAGCATTTACTAGCCTAAGGATAATTTTGCAGGCCCTGGTGTCTGTGAACAACTGTTCTTGAGATACCTAGAAATGTCCTTTTCTGATACCTAGAAACAAATATCTGTAGAACAATCACTACTCCTTAGCTTAGCAACATTAGAAATCAAATCATTCTCATTGTCAGTGGTATAAATAACATCTGACCTAGTTACAACACACAAACTAAATTGTAATACTACAGAACAAAATTTATTTCCATTTAAGCTGAAATGCTCAAGCAAATAGTTTAGCTAGTGTTGATTGTTGCTTCAGTAGCACACAGTCATATATTAACCTCCATGAAAGGGAGCCAAGTCTTGTGGTCAAAATGGGGATTGGGACAGCCTAGAGCTGAAAATTTGGAAATGCTTTATGACCACAGGGAAGTCACTTAGGCTTCTAGATGTCCATCCCCTAGCTATAAAAGTGCATAATAATTGCCACATGCATCTCATAAAGCTATTCAGAAATATTATTCATCATTTAATAACTGCAGATCACCTGAATATATATATCTTTTTCTTTTTAAAGCATCTATATTATTTTGAAATATATCTAGCCTTAGCAGCCTGCTCATGAAACCTCTGTTCTGGTCTGAAGCAAGTACACAAGCAGCTGAGTTCTCCATGTGCCGGCTAACAAACCAGTGTAGCAGACTCACAGCTGGTGTAGATTGTTGTAGCTCTCTTGATTTTAACGAAGCTGTTGCAATGAATACCAGCTGAGAATCTTTTGTGTAGTTCTGGAAGTTACCAGAAAGTATAATCCAAAAATACTAAATTCAGTCCTAGCCCAGTTGCAACAAAACAGGTGAATTAATTCAATATGTTTTTGTAGAAAACACTGCAAACACGCTGAGTCAATTATATGTTTTATGACACCAAAAAAAAAATAGGCAGCGTTTGTAGTAAATCCTGTTGCAACATTGTAGCAACAATGCAAGACCTCCTAGGAATGGAAAGTGGATTTATTTTAAATCTAAACTGATTTCAACTATTCACTTATGCCTTCTTCCCACATCTGGGTGGTGGATATGTCTTTTTGTAACCTGACCACACTTATTTTCACAATCCTGTCCCACTTCAGCGAGCCACTGGGATTTACTCGATGCCCTTTGCCTCATCTTGTGTGCCTCGAAGCTGTAGGTAGGTATGTGCTGGGATCTTGATGACCTGTTAATGGAGGTGCTCGATTAAACACACCACTCTTTTAACTATTCTCCAGCTGGTTTTTCTTTCTGATGTTTCCACACCCAGATGTTATTCATTCTCCCTGCACACTAATGACATTTGTAGCAGTTTTCAACATGATAAGAATATGCAGAATATTCAGGATGTGCATGCTTTGATATACATATTATCCTTGTTTTACTTATCTAGATAAGGTTACATTTAACATATAATAAACCAGGAGTATACTGAAGCAATCTGCATGATTATTGTCTAACTTGGCGCTTGAGAGATTATACAGAATTAGCTCTGATGATAGCTAAATAATGACAGCTATATTGTTACATGCAAGGTCCTTTTTAATTTTTTTTTCAAAGAAAATGAAATGTAAAAAATAAACAATGAAAGAATTCCTAAACTTTCCTTAAAAACTGTGCAATGGAATAGTTTCACTGGCTAGTGCTGAATTTCAAGATCCTGAAATGCTGAGTTGTTCCTTCATTTGTGAAAGAAAATTTTACACAAGGACATAAGTGATGTCATCCTTTTACATTATTATTCTAAGTGCATATTGCTCTACTTGTAGAAGGCACACTATCTGGAGTAGGTATTAGCATCTCAGTCCAAATTTTAACAGAAAATGAGTGATTAGTCTTTTTGTGGATATATGGTGTAGTCTATTGATATGGAAAGCCAGACCTCATTCAAATAAATTTCTATTCCCATTAATTTTTAGGAAGTATAAGATTTTGCCTTAAAATATTGTGAAGATGCCTCTGCAAGCTGACAGTTGGCAATTCAATTACATGAGTTGCAGGGACAGTCTGTGAGTTAACTGCAACACATTATCATTAATCTGCTCTTGTCTGCTTTGGTAAGGTGTTCCCTACTTTAAACACAAGCTGTATATGCAATGTGTTACAGCGATTCCCCTGGTGTTATTTTTATTGTGTTATAGGCTAAATAGACACATAACACAGTATATAACTTGCTAATGTGTCAATTAATGCCACCTCAGGGCTGCAGTAAATTGCAAAGGCTTTTAAAACTGTGAATATGCATTTCATGCTAGTCTTAGGTTTCTTCCTTTTTCTCTTGTCCTATTTTCTGCCTTTTTTTTTTTCCCTAAATAGTCCATCTTAAAGCCCTCTGGTGCATAACAATGAATTGCCTTGAGGGAAGATAGTTGTTTAATGAATCTCAGAAATATGTATTCTACACATGCAAGTATCATATTTTATTTGATTAAGCACTGTGTGTCAAGAGCTCCATAAATTCTCTCTGTATGCTCAAAACAGAAAACAACTTTTAATGAAATTTTTGAGTAAACTTTATTCAGCCAGACTTATAAAACATAGGGAAAAGAAAGAGAAATTTCAAAAGAATTTGTTGAAATTTTAAAGACAACACATTTAATTCTATGAGATGTAAGAATAATTATATTTCAGTACCTTTAAGAATCACTCTCTTTAACTTTTTGGCTTTGTCTAGCAATATATTATGCTTTCTTTAGCAGTATATTTCAAAATAATCTTCTTATCTGGTATAATGTACTTGAAACTTATACACAAACCAGTGTATGTAGATGTTCATTTGTTGAGTGAAAAACCCACAAATTGCTTGCTCACAGCTCTTAATCTCTACAATCCCTTAAGAATCCCAGCTTTGAAATTAGTTGCAGGCTCTATCAATTTTATCTGTTTAAATGGACAAACCTAATTACTACAGAAGAGCAATTGATTTTTAAATTACCACTGATTGCACAGTGGGTATCTCAGTGGGAAGACAGGTACATTCAGGCTCTCAAATGGAATCAATGTATTAATTAATCTACAGATTGACATACTCCATAGAAAGTTCCTCTTCTCTTCACCTCCTTCCTGTAGATTTGTTTCAATTGAAAATAAATTTCTGATGATACAGAAGTGAAAAATTAAAATGCAATATAAAATTGTATATGCTGTGTCTAATATGTGAGTTTTGAGTTTATGACTTTGCACATTCCGTGCCATTTGCCATAGCTTAGGCCTCTGAGTGATAAAGTATTCCTTACATCACTGAAACATTAATTTGTGCAATATAATTCCAAGGTATATGTATGCATGCAGGAGCTAAAAATGACCTTTCATTAAATGGAAATTCATTCCTTTCATAGAATTAGTAAAATTAACATAAACAAAAACAGATATGGAGAAAAGAAAACATGTTCTCAGTACTGTGCCCACTGCTGGGCTCCCCAGTAGAAGGTGGAGCTGGAAATACTGGAATGAGTCCAGCAAAAAGACAGCCACTAAGATAATTAAGTAGCATCTGCTCTGTGAGGAGAAGCTCAAGCCTCAGAAAGAGAAGACTTAGCAGGGATCTTATCAGTGTGTTTAAATACATTTTGAAGTGGGAGGCAGGGAGGGAAGAAGCTGGAGCTGGACTCCTCTCAGTGGTTGCCACTGCAAGGGCAGGAGGCAAGAGGCACAGACTGAAACCCAGGAAATTTCACCTAAACATGAAGAAAAATTCCCCAACTTTTTCTTTTGAAAATGGTAAAACATTGGAAGAGGTTGTCCAGAGATGTTGTGAGGTTTCCATCGCTGGAAACATTAGGGACAAAATTAAATGCAGTTGGAGCTGATGGAGGTTTGAAAGACAAAAGGATCTAACATTTAAACTGGCTTATAGTTCTGTGGGACCACAGTTTAGTTAAGGAGAAATAAATGAGCTAGGAACACAATAGTCAGAATTACTGCTGGACAGATCAGTTTCTGTGTCACTCCCTGGGAGAAAAGTGTCAATAAGAATATTTGTAACCAGTTATCCCCAGATGTAGTAGACAATACTGAATGATTACTGAATCAAATAGAGCTGATTCTATTTTAGAACTGATTTGATTTTTGAAGTGGTATGTGCACTAAAGAATGGCTGGTCATAAAAACAACCTTTTAAGTAATCACATACAGATAACATTTTGATTAGCTGCTGGATTAATAGAAGTTAGTCTTCAGGTTTATTGATTACAAAAGAAAGGGTGAATTTCACGAAATTTGAATTCATTAAACCAAATTGTGGTCAGTAAGGAAAGCTAAATATCAGTGATGCCAAGTATAGTGGTGAAATAAGATTTACTGAAAGTCAAATATTATTTAGCTTTAAAAAAATAGATAACAAAAGGTTCTTCATTTACATAAATTTAAGAGAACATTAAGTGACATCCCTGTTCACTGAAGATAAAAGAGCAACGGAGGATAAACCATGCATGGTTCAAAATGCATTGAATATTCAAAATGCAATTAATATTTTGCCTCAGTTTTCAATATGGGTCACTAGGTAGGTGAAAGGAGAGGGAAACTCCTCTTAAATCTTAAATCTTAGTAGCAGCAAAACTTGTAAGGCTTGAACTGAGACAATTAGGAAAGGTGTATGTTTATTTTTCCAGAAATGTAACAGCAGTAGAACATGAAACACTTGACCACCTGTGGCACCAGGAAATTGGATTTGATGAGCTACAAAATCCTTTCTATTCTTAAACTCCAGTGCCCCTGTATTGACTTGCTCCAAAACTCCTATCTGTCAATGCAATTAGTTTTATCTACACTGCAGAGAATCTTGACAAATCAAATTGTCAAATTATCAAATTACCTGATAACTCAAGAAATATGTTGAAATTGAATAGATGTGCTTAATGTCAACTTAAGTCATATTGCAGGAAGGATAAAATTATTAGTTTGGAGAAAAATACACTTTTGGCTTCTAAGGCTAGATACTTACTTGCATGAAATCTGTAGGACTGGATATTAAGGTAAAAGGTATTTTCCATCTCACAGTGCTTCACCCTTCTGAGTTCAGCTTTAAATTACCTTAACATGAATAACAAAAAGAAGAAAATAGAAAATTGGTAAATTCTACACATATGCCAAGCCCTCCAGTATTAAAATACATTATGAGTACTCATGTCAGTCTACATATTTACTTGTGTGTCCTTGACTACTCCAGAACTGTCATGCCAGTGTAACACCTTTAAATGCCAGCTTACATCTGTCTACTTCCCCTTTGCATTGGAGAGACAGGAAATGATGATTTTTCAGGGTCCCATCCCATACTTCCACAGATTGTCTACCTTCTGGCAAATACTATGGACATTGTCAGCTATTTGTATTAGAGAAAAAGATGCTCACTCAGTAGTCACAAACATCTTAATTTTAAGAGGAATGATTGGTTAACTAAGAATGCTGTAATTACCTGCTAATCAGCAATAGTCAATGTTGGCCAATTCATAATGGTTTTATTGCTCTTCACAGTCCTGCACCATCCTATATTTTTGTCTGAGTCGACCATAGGATTCCTCTCAGTTCCACTCAATATTTGCTGAGCCATGTCTTCATTCATATCTTCAGAATCTTTGTTTTAATGCCACAGCACAACTTCAGATACTCGTTCAGGAGTCTATCTATATTAATCACCAGAAGGAGTACCAGATCTCCAGGCCACCTGCCAGTACCTTGAAAATGGCACTGTTTAGGAGAAAGAAAAACAACAAAAGAAAAATTATAGAATGAAACAAGAGAAGTTATAGAAACTATTTAGTTTCACTCCTGGTCTGAAATGATATCATTTTCTGATAGGGGTCCTACAGTGCATGACATCATAAATCCAGCAATACATGCAGTAACAGCAGAGCAGAGCTTTGTGATGCATGACCATAGCATTCAGCACTGTTTTTAAAACACTGTAGTGCAAGATAATCACAGAAATGCAAAGGAAAGATGTTTAGGGGCATATGTCCATACATACAACATGATGAGACCTGGTGTTACAAATCATTTAACCCTCAGAAAAAACCTGGCAAATTTCAAAGGCATATGTAACCCTGGAAGAGCATGAAACTAAAAAAACTTAGGATACTGTTTTGATGCGCTCAAGTAAAGTAAAGGACACATTTCTAAACTCTCTCACAGAATGAAATGTTGTTTTCTCCAGCCTGGGTATTGCAGCTTCTCATGTTCACTTCTAGTACTGAGAGGGGAAAGATGTACAAGAAAATGTATTCTGCAACACAACTTGCTGGATTGCTTCAGCAGCAGTCAGCAGCATTTATTAAAAAAAAACAACAAAAAAACAAACAAAACAAACCACTGAAAACTGTGTAATGTATTTTATTCTTAAAACTTACAAAAATACAGATAACAAACAGCATCAATTGACCCTGTTTTATTTTGCTTGCCTGCTGTCAACATCTATTTTCCTGTTGAACAGCCAGCTTGTGACAATACTCTGAATGGATGAGATAAAATAGTTTCTAAATTTTATTACACTCTTTGCACTTGAAGTGCTAAAGTTGTGTTAGCATTTTCATTATGAGCTCCTGTTTTGGCAGGGTTTAGGTTGCCACCATAAAAATGTATTTCTGACTTAGTCTGGCTATCTAAGATTGCTGTCTAAGGAATAATTAGACTATGCATAATTAAAAAATATTTTTATGTGCGCTTACATACATTGGAACATAGTTAATAAAGATTTTTAGTATCATAATCAAAGGCTGACTAGTGCTCCTTTCTTTACTACCTCATATCTTTTTTTTTCCTCTACATCCCCTTCTATACTTAGCTGATAGAACTTTTCAGGTATCATCATCTCCAAGAGGATTCCAGTTATATACTCGAAAGAAAAAATAAACAAAAAGAAACTTTGTATGTTTCTAAATATTCTCAGATATGTAACCATAAATTCATTTTAAAAAGGGAGAGGTTAAGTGCTGCATTAGTTTCCAGGCTGAGGATTATGAAACTATAGTGATACAATAAGGAATTGTTTTTGTATAAATTTAATTACATTTTTTAATATAGTATAAAGTCACCGAAATTTGTGCAAAGCTTACATTAGT
This sequence comes from Phylloscopus whistleri, assembly GCA_017589585.1. Classification (NCBI taxonomy): domain Eukaryota; kingdom Metazoa; phylum Chordata; class Aves; order Passeriformes; family Phylloscopidae; genus Phylloscopus; species Phylloscopus whistleri. The sequence goes on from JADMLD010001397.1 coordinate 12,748,236, forward strand.
GGAAATGGTCAAGAATTGCCTGATTAAATCATCTTTTTATTAGAAAATACTCATTCACTAAAACTATTTTTTGACCCATCTATCAGTTTTAAAACAACTTTTTTGGTGGAGTTATCTCATGTCAAGCATGGGTTTTTCCTGATTGAAACTGGAAAGTGAGACTGCCCCTCCTCCTGAACAAACAAATATCTAAGACATTCATAGGGGATGTGGAAAATCCCACTTCACTGCTCTGCTCTGCAACTGGCAAACTGGAATTTAAACCCATGTGTCTGCTTGTGATGTGTGCCTGAGGCATGAAGCTGCTGATTGTTGTTGTTTTACTAGTTAAAAGAAAACAGCTCAGAGTTAACCTACTTTGCTGTTGAAGCTGAGATATCCTGAGATCTCCCCAGCTCTATGCATGTAGCAGCTGTTGTCAGTGTAAATTAAAGCACTGCAGTCCCATAAAATATTGTGCCACGTTTACACAGGTACAAGTGATCCCACATTATATGAAGTAGCAGAAAGGCTGTCTCTGGAAGGGGTCAGACTTGCTTTTGCTGTGCACTGCATACAGTCAGATCAAAAAACCAGAGGGGTCATTTAATGTCACTGAGTGGATATATTAATATTTTAAAAAAATAACTAAAATTTAAATGCCAGTGTGTGTGAATGGTTCAAAGTACACATCCACAGTCTTGCAATGTCTGAATATATGCTCAACACACACTGCAATCAAAAATCAGCTTGGCAGGGAATTCCATGACAATACTGGCTTGAAACTCAAAGATATATTAAACCTCCTCCTAATATGAAAACAGTGCACAAGCCAAGATTTGTCAGTGGGCCATGCTGTGCCCAAACTGTGGTTGTGTTTATGTCTATGAAGTAGATGATGAATGTGCATTTCGTCTTAATGATGAATTTGCTGCCTTATGGTTAATGAGGGAGATTCAGGTATAAAGTGTTTGGAATTTCTGTTTGTAAGATGAACCCTTATCTGTAGAGAACAATCAGAGTGAGGATCGGGATTTCAGGATGCTGTGGTTTCTAGGGCAGCTTCTTACAGGAAAACAATGAGATGAGAAAGATCACAGCAGAAGACCTAATTATTCCTTATTATCTTCTCTTTATTTTTTTTCCCCCTTTTCTCCTTGATTCTTGAGAAGGATTTATTTTCTGGGGAAGCCATCCAAAAACATTTTTTTCTATTTTTGAGGGCCATATTTCCTACTTTCTCAATAGGATAAGTCAGCTGGTCTACCTTTCTCGTGGAAAAATAAAAATTAAAACCTTTTATTTTAATAGTTTATAATTTTATTTATGAGGAAGATCAAACTATTTTCATTGTATTTTTGAACTTTAGGCAGATGATTTAGTAATGAAGATGTTAAACCTCCCATGTACCTAAAATATGTTCTTAGGAATAGATTTCAGTTAGGTTAAAGCAGCACAAACATATCAAGCCTCTATATAACTCTATACAATTCCCTTTCAACACATGGCTAGTAAAGGATATTGATGAAAACCATGACCTAAGAATTTTGAAAACCTCTGGCATAAATACTTCAGTTAAAAACAGAGGTATAGTGAGAAGTATGGGGAACTTAGGAAACCGCTTGGGGTTAATATTCCAATAGAGTACATGAAAGATTAGTCTGAAATTAAAGGCACTTTTCATATCTCTAGTATAACCGAAGCAATGAAAACAGTTGGTGAACATGTCACTCACTTTTTAGACATGTCTCAGCTGTCCATGTGCTTACCACATCACCCTGTTAAATTTTTAGTTTTTAATATGAATATCAATCCTTCTTTTCATAAATGTAACCCATAAATGCCAGAAATCCCTTAGGAGTTTTCTCAGACTTTATTTAATGCCCCACAAGAAAGGATGTAAAAGAGACCTTTCTTTTGTAAAGTGATCCTATAATTCTGTTCAATATCCATCATTTTCAAGGCCAAGTAATCATATTTAATGGATCCTAAATTACTTTCTGTCAGGCAAGGATTCCCTCGATAATATTAACCAGTACAGAGGGCTGACACTTGGAGGGCTGAAACTAAGAGGTTTTTTTATTGCAAGCAGCTTACAAGTACTTAGACAGGGGTGATGATCACTAGCCCTGCAGTAGGCAAGGGTCAGGTTTTCCATTTTGACCTGCGCTTTCAATGGGTTTTAACTAGGCTATAAATACTCAAATTGGTTTCTGCCAAAAAAGGAATGCCTAAGGTGACCTGCAAAGGATTTTTATCCATTGCTGTGTTTGTCTTCTATTTTTTTCCTCTCATTTTTTTGAGTATGTGTGTTGTGATTTCTTATGGCATTTGAAGGTACTGTCTGAGAGCAGCAAGAGCAGGATGCTCTCTACTCTCTAAAGGAAAAGGAGCCAGGAGCCAAGAGGGACCAAAGGCAAGTGCAGGGCTGTGATTGCACTAACAAAGGTCCAATCCCATAAAACACAAACCAGAGTACAGCAAGTCTGGTGGTGGCAATGAGGGTCAGCTAACAGTCCAGGGGTTGCCAGACAAATCTGTGGTGGTGAGACAAGTGCAAGTCCAAGCTGTGAAAGCAAGTCAGTCAGTCAGGATCGAGTCTGGATCACTGGGGTATATGAACAGGCATGGGTAAGGACCCTTGGCAGTGATCAAGTGAAAGAGCAGCTGAACACAGCTTCTGAGCAAGGAGGGTTCAGCCAGCCCCCTTCTTACCGTTTTTTTTTTCATGCAGCTCTTTTCTCAACAGTCTAAACCACGATTATGCAGCTGCACTGTGTCTGTGGTGACTTGAAAACAGAGAAATCCCTTGGAGCAGGGTGTGAGGCTGCACTCAGAATACTGGTAAATGTCTGCAAGTTTTTTCCTGCCTCAGATTTTGTTACTTTTTCATATACTTTGCTTTTTCTGCTGAAATTTATAAGAGTCCAGATAAGCAGCATCATGCCTAGTCTTTCATCTTGAGTAAAAGTTTTTGTAGAGGAGCTTGTTGTGCTGTGAAGAGGTGGCTGGGAATGCATCCACTCTATGAAGTGCCTGAATTTTACCTAGAGTGCTTTCACTAATTCAAAACTTACGGAATTGATATTTCAAAAATTACACTCTTTGTCCAAGTATTCTATAGGCATTTAAGTTAAAAAAATATTTAATAAAAGCTACTTAAATTCATTAGTCAAACATTACCAAAACATTTTCCATCTCAATTTTTTTCAGTAGAGAATGGTACTGAAAATTTCAGGATATGAAAGTTTGGGTCTATATGGTCTGGACTGTGTTTGATAATAAGCACATGATTTTCTGTGCTGTCAAATGGAAAATAACATATTTGTTCCCTCTATTGTACAATAAAATCCAGGACTAATGAGGAGGGAATCTGCTCTACGTTACTGAAACTAAGGATCAATAATGGGATACACTGGAAACTTAGCATTGACAATCTAGTTTTTAATAAGATAGATGTTAAGGATCTGAGTGACATTTCTCAGTCTGTTTGCTAAAAATTTCTTTTTCATTACAAATTAGTCATTTAAAGGATGGTCTTGCTCCCATATGTAGTTGCTTACAAGGGTGAAGTAACGCTGGGGTTTCCCTGGTGGGAAATATCATTCATCTCCCACATAAAAATGGTTTCATGGTCTACTACAGAGAAAAATATGACATTCCAACTTCCCCTGTGCTTCAATTTGTGTCTGAGAAATGGAGAGATTAAATATTTTCTTGATTAAAAAAAAAAAAAAGCTTTTAAATAAAATTTGTTATTACTTGTGCAGCACTGAAACAGCATGGTACTTGGTGTCACATCATGCCTAGGAACAAACATTCCTGCTATCTGGAGAAAATACAATAGCTTCTGTCAATTCTGCCAAAGTCACATTCTGCAGACATCTACAGGTGGTGGTACCAGGCCTCAAGTCAAGGAATTTCCAATGCTTCTGCATTCAAAGCTTTTTCTGTATCATCTCCATAACAAACAAAATAGACAATAACGATCCTTTTCATCTGCCAAATAGTAGTCACATTTTATTTTACGTTTCAGCTTCCATTTTTCTTTTATAATTTCTACAAATTTTTACTCTTTTGTACTCAGTCAAGCTTCCACCCTTATCTCCAATAACTGCTTTATACAGATGGTACAGAATTTATCAGAACTGTACAGATATTCCCAGGAATCTCACCACTAGATGATCACAGACTTTGAATGGAAAAAGCTTTTTCCATCATCCCAAACTACTGTATTTAGGTGAAGAAAATATTGTTCCTCAAAAGTAACATTATTTCACAGAAATATTTTTTTCTTTTTTGGGGGACTGACAGGTTTGCCAATATTCATCTACGGAGAGAGTTTGAATTAGTGATATGAGCATTATGCAGAAGTCTATGAATGTGGGCATAACAAAGAAAATAACCTTTTACAATGTCATATGAAGCACAATGAAGAGAATTTATCAGACTACTTTTTTTCAAGTATTCAGGTAGAAACAAGTAATTCTGTTTACTGGGTTACATGAAAGACTGAAAGCAACGAAATCTTTAAAAAGATTTTTATTAGGAGATAGGAGCAGGAAAGGATAGTAGGATCAGTTGTTAAAGCAGTTGAAGGAGGCATTATGAATTTGATGGTCATAGAAGAGTAAAAAAGTGGGAGGAAATGAAGCTGAGCAATACCAACCTACCCAACAAGAAACCTAGTTTTCCTTGGAGTCAAGACAAAAAAAAGCAATGGGAAATCACAGACACAAATGGAGCATCTCAAAATTTTTCTGTGAAGTAAATATTCTTAATATGTATTCATTCTTTGAGCATTTACATGAGGTCTTCTGGAGGTGATGATTTAGTGTACAGGCCTTGGGTGGGGAAGATGTTAAAATCCATTTGTTTCTCCGATTTAAAGTGGCCAGGGACTAATACTCTTGAGTGCAAAAGGCAGAAGATGTATATCTGACTTTGTTACCTTGGGCCAATACCCTAACCAGCAGGAAATTAGGCTCTTTATGGGAATTGCAGCACCATTATGGTTTTCAATAGTCTTTTACTCATTCAAAATGTAGAGAAGAACAAATGTAAAAACTGCTACAGCAAGAGGAATTATTGTTATCTTTGTATCTATACCTTCTTTAGCCCTGCTTTTACCACTTCTGGCATTTTAAAGCACAATCCATTTCATACACATTTTCCAGGAGAAAATCAATATGAAACTCTAATCTGAGCTATAAGTAGTTGCTACACTGAGAAAAAAGTTTGATACACTGAACTGCTCAACCAAATAAATAATTTAGATAACTGAGTCAATGGCGCTGAAAAGTAAGTCTTCATTAATGGACATCACTGAGAGAGCAAAGAAAGCAAAATGAATCATCAGTCTATTGCCTTTAATAATATGATTAAAGAAAGAAGGTACTGAATTATTAAGAACAGTGGGGATGGAAAAGAAAAAGAGCAAAACCCATAAAAGTACCAGTTTGCAGAATGATGATGAACTGGATACTCTTGCTATTCTGAAGGGGTTTGTTTTTCTTTTAATTTTATAGCTCTGAAAGCTGACAATTACACAGGCCTTGATTCTCTACCTAGCAAAATCACAAGCATCTCCTTCCCCTCAGTTTCATATAAATCAATGATTTATGTAATTTACATATAAAAGTGGATTAGCAACTGAGTCTTCAGAGGCCCCTGAAGTAGTATTACCATCAAGTTCTATTCCTTTAGAGGTTAATAAGAAAACTCAGAGAGACCCTAATGAGGACAGAAACAACCTCTAGGATTTTGAAGCTGGGAGAGGAGAGTAACTTACATAGTTTTTTATTTTCCAGAAAAATAAAGATGAATTCACAAAATTTAATTCCATGAGAGAGGAATATTTTATAGTGATAATAGTATGCTTTGAATCCACCTTCCAGATAATTCCACAAAGCCAATTCCCTTAGATTCTCTCAGGCATTGCTTCAAGAAAAGGCTAGCTTTACTGCCCCTTTTTATTTGGCTTTACAGCTGGATATTGTTCTTCATATACAATCTTATGTGTAAACTTAAATGGGATATACAGTTCAAAGATTCCTTGTATGCTGGACTGGTTTTGCTCTCACAAATGATCCTAGTCTGCTCGCTGGATATAGAATCCCTAAGTAATTATACATTTGGATTTAGTTTTAGATTTGCAACTCTTCAAAAGAATATTGTAAAAAGCTGAGGTAAGTCCTTGTCCATGACATCTGTGCATAAAGACTTGCTCAGATTCACTTGGTTATCTAAGTACGTGCTTTTTACATGCCATTAAAGCATGATGAAAGGGTATGCTGGGGATTCTATATTTTAATTTGATTTGATCAGTTGTTAACTTTTATTCCTTCTGAATTGGACATTCTAACAGTAAGGGTAACCTCATTTGGTGTACTACAGAGACCTCTGTTATCATTATTACTGAATTCCATTATATAAAAGACATAGATTTATTTATTTTATTTTATTTTATTCTATTTTTATTTCTATTCTCATAAATTTATCTTGTGCAATTTACATTTACATGCTAGCCTTTTCTGTCTAACCACGTAGATATAATGCTATAATCTCTGCCCTCTTCCAACTGCCCCATGTTTTGTTTCTTTCATCCCTTTCATTGGGCTACATTGTGTTTAAATTGCATTGTTAGCTATCCTAGGAAGAAGAGAGAGAACTCTCTATGTTTATAGTACTACAAAAATAATTAATAACTGCACTCTGATCCCACTCATAAAAACTCCTGCATATCCCTGCCCTATATTGAAAACATGTGTTATAAATTGTCTGAAGAAACTGCAGATGCCAACTGCAAAAGGAAGTAAAGAATATGGTCACTAGCAGTGTATGACCCGCACAGCGACTCTTATCACCTCATATGTTCATACCTGGGAGAGGAATTGTTTGATCCTTTGAGCAGGTTGCCAGGACAACCTGTTCGTGTTTTGATCCTTATTTAAAAGAGTGAGGAGCGAGAAGAACATACATCAGTAACTGAATTGCCTTCACAAATTTCACCTAACCAGCAGGCTACAAGCAAGGCACTCCAGCTCTACATCCCTGATGAAGCTCATGTATAGATACTGGAATATGTTGCTTAATGCAATGCAGACAGAAGTTTGTGTACTGTAGTAATGACTATGGTATTGAAATCTCTGTGTGGCACAGTATTCTCAGTATAAATCATCACTCATTCCAGAAGGAGCAGCAATGGAGCTGGATGGGTATCTATTGCTTATTATCACTTCCCATGCAAGAAACAATGGCTGCCAGCTGAAGCTGACAGAGCAGCAAGAACAAATAAGGTGTGGTTTGCTTGTTTTCAGAAGTGGCTTATGCCACTATAGAAAGGACAGAAGATTAAAACAACTATTTCAATAGTTAAAAATGTAGAGATCCTGTCAAGTGTTAGCATTCAACTGAATCATTTCATGCCATCTAAATACGCATTCTCCAACTGATTCTTTTTTCCTAAAGTATGACAAGAACAAAAAACTCCAAGGTATAACTGAGTGGCAAATGTCCATAGATCCCCACAGAAGACCAAATGCTCTTTTGTTGTCTGTTTGCCAGAGACAGTAGAAAACCGCTAAATAGATTCTCCTCCCTCAGTGTGGCATTTCTGGTTTATTTCCATATTGGCAAACTTTCTTCATTGTCTGACTCAGAGAAAAAGCTATCTCTAATGTTTATGTTGGAGCTGAGAGCTTTGCTTAACCCATTGCATCATAAATTTTAGAGTGTCCAGACCCTAGATTCCTCTACATTAAATTCACTTTTAATATAGTTCATTGGACTTGGTTGCAATCCCTAAAATGCCTTTGGGGATCATTTTCTATCTTGAATTTTTCCCATGTCTCCTGAAATACAGTATTTCATGTGGTTGCACCACTGCAGCTGGTTGGTTACCATGAATCCCAGTGTGTAACTGACTGTATGAAATTAGCATGTTGGCAGGTTTCAAAGCACAGGCCAAATACATCTTCCTGTACCTGGATTTTCACTTTGTGAAGCTTCAGAAAAATAATAATAAGTAATTATCTCTGTTTACTTCAAAAACACAGAAAGGATTCAGTGACAATAGTAGTTGTCAGACTAATACGCTTTAGCACCTGTTAAATAGAACAGTATCTTGACAGTGGTATGATTAAACTTACCAGCAGACTAATTAAGACTACATAAATCCCCAATAACATACACACCCTATTCAGAAACATCCAAAGCAGTTAAATCTACAAGTGACAAGTGTTGGTTTCACTCAGCTCAGGTGAGGAAGAATGAAAACTGGAGAAACAGAGAGCTTTGATAAACAGGATCATCAGGTAATCAATTAGTTCTGTTATGTCATCTCTGCCTTTCTACTTCAAAAGAGCTTTTGGCAAAGAGACTTTACAGGCAATGTGTAGTTGGACATAACATAATATTCTAATTAAGTATATTGCAATGAAAGATGATTTAATTTTTGTGCTTTAGGAACATTTTACTGTGTCTAATAAAAGGATGACAGTGGTAACATTACAAGAAATTTTCTATTGTTTCTTTGGCAGATCCCTCAGTTATATAATTTTCTAGAAGTGTGGCTTTTAACTTATAGACATCAAGACCATAGTTTATGGGTGTAACAGTCACTGAATCAGTATTTTAGGAGAAATAAGGTCCTTCTAGGGATTCTGAAAATAGACCATGATTTGAACTTGCCTTAATATTTCATTCTGAACTCCAGAGAATGACAACTGGACAGTAGTTATTCAGGTAGTAGAGGCTGATGTTGACTAGCATCCCAAACTGAAGGTATTAAAGGACCAAAAGTTGTCAATTTTTTCAGGATATTATCTGAAAAAATCATCTTGGCTTCTGTAGTCAGGTGATATTTTAGAACGTGCAGGAAACTGCCCTAAGGGCAGCTGTATGTCTGGTGATAAAAGCCTTGCAGTGCTGAATCTCTGACCTTCTTTTGAAAACTTTAGTTAGCCTGTGGGCTCAAAGACCAAAAGTTATTTGAATCTATGGATAAACAGCAGACCCAGTTTTTGGAATTAATATCTCTTAGGGGTAATCCCATTTGTCCACATCAGGCACTACATTATATGAAAGGTAATTCAGAAGGGAATATATTACATTTTCTGTAACATCTGCAACCTCAGAGTCAGCTCATCCAAAACTAAAACTATCTGGTTGTCAACTTTATCATTTCACCCAAAGGAAAGCTGACAGCTTTTAGATAATCTACTTTATAAGTCCTTCTGCAGAGAGCTCTTCCCTTGAAGCCTGATGCGTGGTTTTTTTGGCAATTGCAGGTGAATCCAAACTTGGACACAAAACCATCTCCATCAGCTCTTCTCACCAGGTATTTAATGAAGTTCTAACAGCCTGGGTTTTCCATAGTTGATGCTCAACAGTAGTGTTTCTTCTATAATGGCTGATCTAAAAAAAAACCTCCCACCAATCACTTTTGCATAACCTTACTGGGATTACTTGATCCAGTGGGCTTTCTCTAGTAATGTTTTTTACTTTCAGTCTGTCTATAGTGAGAAAAATGAGGCTCTCTGTCATATGGACTCAGCTTTCTACATTTTAATCAGATGCCCATCAAATGCAGACAAGGCATAACAAATATTCATGACAATAAGGCAAAAATCTCAGACTTTGAATTACTTTAGCAATTCCAAATGCTCTCTGAAAAACAGGGATGCAACTGGAATCTCAATTGAGGCCTGATTCATCACATCTGTATTACTGACTGTTCTAGAAAATAGCTTGAAAAGATGCAAGTTTGAATGTGTGCCTCTGTGTGTCTTGAGGGTGTTGTAATAATTTTCTTTTTCCTTTAAGAAAAAGCTGCTGTATACCAAGTTGCATGCAAACCTAGGCAAAAAAAGGGTGGAAAATAGATATTAGACTGTTATTAAACAAAGTCCTATTAGATTGTTAGTACTGCAATGCAGAATGTAATTTCCAGACTATATTTTCCTAAATCAAGGTTTTCAAGATCAGTAGTATTTTGTGATGCAAATAAGGTGTTACAAAGGAAGACAAAAACTATACACTGTGAGAATAGTGCCTGTGTCACCTGTGCCCCTTCCTTGTCTTTCTCAGCACAGATTAGATATTAATGCTGTGCTTTAAAAATACGAGACTGTTTAAATCACATCAAGGCCTCCTCAGGAGAATGTTAAACAAACAGAGAAACAGTTAACCTAACATTTATCAGCACACACACTGGCAGAAACAGTCTCAGAGAGATTGAATAAATCACAAAGCTGTTTCCATCTCCTCATTAATATTTTTTTAAATTCGACAACCTGTATGGACAGATGACTGTCTTAAGTGATCAGTAGTAAAAAATTTATAAATGCCAGATTAAGAACAGGAATTACATGTTCCAGTAAAACTCCACAATGTGATCAATTTGGCACTCATTATTTATAAATATTTTATAATATTTGTACTTAGTCACTGTGTAAGACAATAGTAGTTAAGCTGTGTCTGTTCCAAACAAAGCCAAAAGAGTTTGGAGCTATTCCACCCTCTAATATTATAGTAATTTTCATCTTTTGAATTTTTCCCAAATGGAATAAAATTGTCCAGTCATGCTGTGCAACAATATTTTCTCAAATGTGTATCAACTCTTTTGGAGACCTGTTTATTTATATTCTATGTATTAAACTGCTTTTCCAGAGGGAGAAGTTTGGAAAGGGCTGAAAGGGAAGGAAAAGAATCTTGTTCAAATATTTCACAATTCACTCAAAATCTAGTTACGTGCTGAGTCCCTACAGTTTGGTAGATCTTACTCTACCTTTGATCAAGTCACACATGGTCATTCCAAGCTGTCAGGCAGCCCTCATTTCCTCTAAGAATCCACACAGGTCATGTCTGATGGGGCTGCTGCAATACAGAAATCACAGGTTTTGGGTTGAGAGGGGCTGCTTAGACAGTCACAGTTATAAGTCTCCATTGCTGCTTCTAGGAATAAAGGCTATATAATTTCTAACAAAATACTGCTATAGCTTGATGTAAGAAAAACAACACATTACTAACCAAAAGTATTTTCTGAACATCCTTTAAATCTTTCTAGCAAGGCGGTCCAAACCCTTTTAATAACTTATGTGTTGTTCAAAACTCAAATGAAGTCAAAAATGACAGCAATCCACAATGGTGTCCTTGAACTGTTGTGAAACTTTCAGGAAGTGGTAGCTATTTTGTGGTGTCTTCTGAGTCTATTTTTCAATCCCACCTAGAGTTCAGAGCAGCATGGAAACACTTCTACCTCCCTGAAATCAGGCAGGTGTAGATCAAACACTGTACATATATCAGAGCTTTACAGGGGAATTGCTGGTAGGTCACTGATATGCAAAGCTAACCTTTAATTGTCTTCAAAAGTTTAAGGATCATTTAAATTGCAATTCTACAGGGAAAGGAGGATGGAAATGTGAAATAAAGAGTCTGTGGGACTGATTCATGAAAAAGTTACAGACCATTTACATAGGAAAGGAATGCATGAAAATCCTTTACAGTGTGCCTATGTGATTTATTAAATTCCTTTTCCGTGTGTAATCGGTTAACTGCACTTGAAAGGTGTAGATTCCAGAGATGAGAGCAAAAGGCTGAAGAAAATGAGGTAGAGCATTGTACCTTGCTCAGGATTTGTGCCCAGCAGACAGACAAAAAGGTAACAGTGGTGAGCACAGAAAACACTTTTGAGATTCACCAGTCTTCCTTTAAAGGGCTTCTTGACAGTGAGCTCATGAGTACTCAGAGTTCTCTGTCATAAAGGAAAAAGAAATGCTGCTGTACTGGAACTTGACTAATGATGCTGTGTTAGAGTTTGTTTCTTTGTTTTGATGGTAGTGTTTTTATAGTGAGATTTCATGATATTAAAAAAATGGGAGTAGCACAATTGTAATTGAAGAGTCAAAGGAAGATCCCTCAAACCTAAACACTGAGGATGACTGAAAATATTTTCTCCTACTTACTGGGGTCTTTTTTCAGCATCTTTGTCAGCCATGAAAGCACTTACGTCAGACAGTATCACCAAGAGGTAGAAATTTCCCCTCTTTTTGTGCAAATCTACTACCAATGGCCTATGGGGGGCGGGGGGGGGAGGTAATAATCACTTGCTTATTTTGCTCTGCCTCATTATTCAAACTGGAACTGTTTCCTGTACCTCCCCAACATGCTTGTTGACTGTGTCTTACAGGTCAGGATTCAGGATCAGAGATTAGCATTGATCAGAAAGGGATAGTTACCATTCACTGATGCTTTAAGTAGGAATTTCCTTACTCACATTACAGACTAAATGGTTTAATATCACATTAGATAAAACTTTTTTTATCACAAGGCAGGTTTTGCAAAGACAAGTCATTGAAGAACAGGGTAGATATCAGGCCCCACCAAAATGTATGTGAGAACTTCTTTTAACTACCCACGAGTGAAAACTTGAATGGCTAAGGAAAATGTAGACAGATGGCTAAAGAAAATGCAAGAGAGAAAGAAAGAAAGAGAGAGAGAAAGAGAGAGAAAGAAAGAAAGAAAGAAAGAGAGAAAGAGAGAAAGAGAGAACTAGAAATACAAAAAGTTATTTGATAAATAGATAATGAAGAGAAGGGAGTCTGGAACATTTGCTAATTTGAAAAGAGAACAGGAAGCTTTTTTTAGGAAAGCAGGAAGTCACCGGAGAAGGAAAGAGAGCAAGAATGAAAATATATGCCAGCATCTCTTATGCCATTGCTGAACTCTAAAACTGCATGAGCCAGCAAGGGAAGAAGATATTAAGCCAATCCAGAGGACAGAAACCTGCATTGATCTATATTACCATGAGCTGTGCTGGAGCCCAGATGAATAGGACAAACTGAATGGACTCTGTGTGGCCTGAAGGATGTGCAGGACAATCAGATTGGGATGTGTGATGGCATATGTTAGAGAAATTGAACAAGTATGCATGAAAAACATGAAAGAGTGAACTGAGGTGTGTGGGTTGAGCTGGCATAGAGGTAGAATGAATTTCTGCACATATCAAACAAATGGTTCGGTTGTTTTTACGATTTAGAAGATGAAAAAGGAGCTTTTTTTACCATTGTTTTGCTTAGCAACAGTAACAAAGACAAGTACTCAGCTGGGACTGTCATTTGCTCAGCTCATTAAAATATTAAGAGAGAACACATCTTAGCAGACCTCTGAGCCTGCAGAGCTGCCAAAATCAGGTTCCCAATACACAGGGAAGGAGTGCTGAGAGTTTTTCTTCTTTTCTCTTTTACCCCTTATTGTCATCAGTCTTGAAGCAGAGTGCTTCCTGCTGTTAGTTTTCAATAGGTACCTTTCTCGTGTCTCAAGTAAAGAGGCCTGGGGCCCCATGTTCCAAGGCTTCTTCCACAAATAATAGAGATTAATGTCCATCCCAGGAGACCTGTTCTAAAGGGTTTCTTTTCCTTGAGTCCTCCTGTAGCCAAAGCAATTCAAAAGTTCCCCTGCCTGCCATGACAGCCTGATTTATATGAGATGGATTATAGAACCAAAACTGAGAAGATAACTGAAGGATCTGAAGATATTGCAGCTTGTTTGATTGTCAGAATGTGTTGTGTAAAGCAGGAAATTTAGTAATTTCAAGGCATTTTGACTGACTATTCTAAATTCTGTGAGTGTTGCTGTGGTCGGTTGACCCCGGCCAACAGCCAAGCACCCACACAGCTGCTCACTCATTTTTCCCCTCTCCCAAGTGAGATGGCAAAGAAAACAGAAACAACAAAAGTGAGAAAACTTGTGGGTCAAAGCAAAAACAATTTAATAGGTGAAGAAAAATGATGTGATGTCAAGTGATGTAAAGGCAATCACTCACCATTTCCCACAAGAAGACTGATGGCAAATCAGTGGCCACCTTCAAAGAATCTCCCCTTCTTTGCCTTCTACTTCAGCTCTTACTGCTGAGCATGGCACCATATGGTACAGACCGTCCCTTTGTCCATCTCAGGCCAGCTGTCCCCAGTGTTCCCTCCCAGCTCCCTGCCCATGCCCTGCCCACTTGCTGGGGGATAGATTTGAGAAAAGTTAAAAGCCTTGATACTGTGCAAGCACAATTTAGCAATAGCCAAAACACTGGTGTGTTATCATCACTCTTTTAGCCACAAAATCAAAAAGGCAGCTGTAGATGACTATACTAACAGCAATAAAGTAACTATCAGTATCTCTGAGACCCAGTACACTAGCTATAGTGAACCTATGTACTCATAAATGGTGAATACAACTGGTACCACTAGAAAACAGAACAAAATGAAAGAGTGAAAATACTGATTTTAAAATGTGGCTCTTTTAATTTCAAACTGTAGTACAGTCTCTCATACTCAACACTTATTGCCTGACCCCACCTATAAGCTGAGGAAGAGTAGTAGCTGTCATAACATAAAAAAAGTATTGTCTTGCCTTTTTTTGTTGTTGTTGTTGTTGTTTTTGGTTTTGTTTTTGTTGCTCCCTTTTAATTTAGGTTACCTTGGCTGTTTCTCTTCTTTCCACAACTTTATTTTTCTTTTTCTCCCTGGTACATTCCCTTCTTTAAGCTATCCATAACCAGTAAACGAGTAGGTTTCACTGCTGCTCTCCTCCAGCTTTGGAGCCAGTGCATTCCTCTCTGCCCTCCAAAGAGGTGGAATGATCCTTTGCTTTGGAGAGACAGAATTTATCTAACCATCTGCTCAGCTCCTAACTCCAGAAAGATATGCTTTAAATATCCAGTATCTTAAAAAAATTAGTAGGTGTAGCCTCCTAGAAAATACTCCTGATATCTGGGACTCTTTGTTTTCTGTGCTGATGCAAACTATGGTGCTTACTGGCATTCACTTTGGCCCCACTTGATCAAAATTTATAACCATACATCTAAACATCTCATCAATATAGAGAAAGCATATTTTGATAGCAATATTAATGTATTTCAGGGAATGAATTCCTACAGTTAAATCAGTACTAAAAAAAAGTTAGCCCAATATCAATGCTGTAACTCTCAAGGAAAAGAAGGCTTTCATAAAAAAATAGGAGTAACACTGACAGTTTGATACAAAATAGCTCAGAAACATGAACACCTGTGGAGGGTTTTTGTTTGTTTGTTTGTTTTTTTGGTTTTTTTTTTTTTGTACTGAGGGGATTGTACCTGAAATAGAAAAGACTGAGAGAACAAGCAGAGAAAGAGAAATCATTGGATTTTTTGGTTCCTTGTATAATTAGCCACTGATCCATTCCTGAAAGGGAGCCCAGATGTTGAAATACACTTAAAAATCATTAAAAAAAAAAAAAAGGAAATAGCCTTTCAATACCAACCATGGCTAGAATTTTTCAAGTTTTCCTACGAACACAGTTCTTCTTGTGCTCAAGAGCCATAGTCAATTGTTAATCAAGAGCATGACAAGATCTTACCAATGTGACCTGCATTATCTTATTCTGTACTCATCTGAGCAATTGATAAACTTTATTGGAATGCTATTCTTCCCAGCTGAGTTCGTAATTTCACAGCTGTAGTGGAGCACATTGAAGTAGAAGGGAATACAGGTGACCTCGTTCCTGATAAGTAACAGCTGTTTTAATTACCCAAGTCAGCCTCACCCCTGATGAGTCACAGCTGTATCCAATAAAGATAAGTGTGAGAAAAGGGAGTGGGTTAGCTGCTGAGGGGAGAAGAACCTTGAGAAAGGAGGAATGAGAGGATCATGGAGAAGAAAAAGAAGAGTCCTGCGGAGAGAGAGTCACAGCTGTGAGATCATTCTGGGTCTGCAGTTAGAGCCTGTTGTTGGAACCTGCAGTCACAGTCTAGCTGGTAAAAGCCTGCATTCAGAGTCTGCAAACTAACACATGCAGTCATAGTTTAGCAGGAAATACCCAGCAGTCAGAGGCTTCAAGGGAAACCTGCAGTAGGAGCTTGCTGCAGCCAATCAGTGAACAGCTGGAGTCAGGATGGCTGAGCTGTAAAGAGGAATAAACCAGGACCCTTTTCATGCTGTAATAAACAAGAAGTCTGTGTCTCAGCTTATTTCTGCTCTCTAACGAGAGGGCTGCTGCAACAGCATATGTCTTTGTCCTTACAGCAAAGGATTAAAACAGCTTATTTCTCATATTTGTTTCATTGCTGGAAGTTATTTTCTGTTGTCCTTCTCAAAGGCTTCTGGGAGAGCTGCTTGATACCAGCAACACAGAGAATCAGGAGGGTAGCTCTGTAAATAAACTAGAAAAAGTAGTTGGGCAAGCCCACCTGAGGCAAATAATTTCTCTTGTGAACTGGGAAGTGGCAATACAAGGATGAGAAGGGGTTTTAATATTTAAGGTACACAACAGGCATTTCTTTGGATTCTAGTTCTAACAGTTAACTGACATGTGGCCTGACTTAGAACCAAAAGGGATACACACATCAACGCTTTCAGAAAACTTTAGTTCACATATCCTATAACAGCATCACAGATTTTCCCTGAGCTCTGGTGTTCCTTGGCACATCTGCAGAGGAAGAAAAAAAAAAGATATTTAGGGGAAGAAAAGCCTAAAGACTCTTCTTACAGCTACAGTAAGCTGTTCCTCAGCTACTTTTATCAGAGGGCAATTCTGAGTTGACATGCAATGAGATGGAGGTGAAATATCTTCTGTTTTGCATCCCACCCTGTGCCACTGACTGCTGCTCCACTTCTCTAGGTGTAGAAGTTGGTACCCAATAACAGCAGTGACACAAAACACTCAAGACTGGATTGACAAATAAAAACTTACATCATGAACCAGACACTGCAGTAGGTCAGTGGTTGATGCTAACAGCTAATACTGATTCAAAACCCTCCTGCAGGTTTTATGTGCATTTTAAATGCATTAGATTATGGTTGTCCTGTATCCCAGTGAACTATATTGCACAATAAGAGAGGAGAGTGCTGTTTTTTCTCTGGTTTGGTAGGAGGAGACTAGTCATGACTGTCTATGACTTC
The DNA here is from genome assembly GCA_017589585.1 of Phylloscopus whistleri. Taxonomy (NCBI): domain Eukaryota; kingdom Metazoa; phylum Chordata; class Aves; order Passeriformes; family Phylloscopidae; genus Phylloscopus; species Phylloscopus whistleri. Next base: position 12,765,146 of record JADMLD010001397.1, read on the forward strand.
TGAATTACACTGAGCTGAGAGCAAGGCATCTGAGTGCTTCAGTTGTTCTTGCTGGCTTCGCATGTACCTACACAATATCCTGGGAAATTGATACAGCTGATTTAAAGAATGCAATCTGTGTTGCACAATGTGCTTTATGAATAAACCAGGTATATAATCTAGGTCTTTGGATTCTACTAGATGACAAGTCAGCTCTGAGTTAGATAGTGCTCTTTTATCTGCTTTCCACCTGTGCAGTGCAGCAACCTTGCTCCTGCAGCTGTGACCAACACAATCAACGATCTGAGAGAGCAGCTCGTGCCAGAGCTGTTAGGACAATCATGTTGGAACAGTCAGAAAGGAGTGGTATGGCAGAGTCATACTTACATTGAGGTGGCCACTTGAGCTGGTTGTCTTGCTTTGAACCCTTTTGACCTCCAGAGATGTACAATGGTCCATGGCTGACAAACCACAGGAATGTCTGCCAACAGGATCCTGTTGATGACTCTTTCTAGGTCCTACCTTCCTACTGTTTGTTTGTGCTCTGGGCTTTCAAATTTCAGCTGGAAATTCAGTTGGGAGCTAACACAGATGATGACACAGGTAAGGTAAATGCCAGCCACAGTCTCTGGTGTCTGCACTTCCTGGAGATGTACTTCTCCCACACAAGGGAGGCTGTGAAATAAATACCTGTGATGTGGTTCTGCAGTGCCCTGCCTGTCTGTGCTGCTTTGAATATTCTATTTAACAGGCCCGGAGACTCAGGCGAAGCATATTCTGGAATCTCAGTGACCACTAGGGCAGTCTACTCTTGTTTGCAGAGCTTCTAAATCCTTCCTCCTGGGAAGGGTCCCCTTCCTAAGTGGAGTGGTTCTAGGAGCACAGGTGAGTGTCCGGGTGCAGCCCAGGCCCTGTGTGCAGCGTCACGATGTGCCAGTACAAAAGCATCTCCAGCAGCCTGCTTCTTTCAAATGCTTCGCAAGTGGCAAGTCAGAAAACATTAGGTTTTGGTGGAAGGAAAACAGCTGTTTATTTTATTTTATTTGAATGATGGTGCGGAATTTAATTCAGCAAAGACATGAAGTATGTTGGTAAATTGTGAGTGTCTGTAGGTGGGTGTGTTGGTGGGTGTAGGCAGCATATGGAAGAACTGCAGCATGAGAAAGCAGCCGACAGAAGGGGTTTGAAGTGTCTAAAGCAGAGCAGACTTCTCTTTTCTTTCTGCATTTTAACTCTCCCTTTGGCACCAGTTCAAGCTGCAGCCTCGTTCTCTCTCCCTCCTGGTTGGTACATTATACTTGTATCTCTCAGTATTTGCTGTGAATGTAATTCTTGTATTTATAGTTCTACGTCCTAAAGGTAAACACAAAACTGACTAAAATAAACCCTTAAGTTTGCAAAGCAGCAAATGGTGTGGTAAGGGGGGGTGTGTGTCTGTGCGTCCATGACACTTCATGCATCAATCAGGAACCTTACGTACTACCATTAATTACGAGTTGTAGCTACCGTGCCCGTTCCTGCCCAGGCGCAGAGCGGGACCCAGGCCTCGGGCCCTGGGGCCGCCATGGCCGCTCCGGGCCCGGCCCTGCGGCGGCCCGCGGGCGGCCCCGTGCTGTTGCGCGGCGCGGACGGGCGGGGGCAGCATTGCCCGCGGAATGGCGGCGGCTGCCGCGGCCGGGGCGGGAGCGGGGAAGGGATGAGGGAGGGGAAGCAGGGGGACGAAAGCCCCTTTTCTGTGCCCCTTTGGAGGCTGCCGAGGGTTGCTTTGCGGCGCGCTCGGACTCGCCTTTACCGCCTTTCCCTTTCGGGGAAGGGTGTGAGATTAAAAAATGCGGTCAGCACCAGCAGCTGGTGTCCGCTGCGGCGACAGGGACAGCTCTGCCTGGGAACGGTGACAAAGCCTTCGAAGCGGGATTCTTAAGTTGTAAAGCGTGTGACCCGTAACGAACTTAGGAAGAACCCGGGACCTGACACTGAAGCACAGGTCCAGAGTACTGGCTGGTTGGTGCTCTGAAAGTGGGCCCGGCAGCCAGAAGGGAACAGCTGCTTCAGTCGGAGCGCACCTACAGGGACGGTCCCACAGCCTGACCGCTGCAGGGCTGAGCAAAAGTCAAAGCGTGTTCTTGAGGACGATGTCCAAATTCCTCTTAGACACTGACACACTTGGGGCAACAGCCACCTCTTTGTGAAGCCTTTTGTGGTGTTTCACCACTGAAGAAACCAGTTCCTCTTTGAGCAGCCATGCAAAGGTGCAGGTTTTCAGGAGAGGCATCCGGCTTCAACATTCAGGTGCACCTCCTTTAAAGCCTCACATCACACGGGTACAAGAGACAAGGAATAGTGAGGATTTTTCTAACAACTTTTGCAGTAGATTGACTGCATAGTTTTATATAGTCTGCTTTGCTAAACTTTGTGATCTTGGTTCAAGCTACCAGATCATAAAATGCTGCCTTCCCAAGAAACTTTTTGTCAAAGGTCCTTACATGATTTGAAAGCACAAATTCCACTTGGCCAAAATACAAATTGCAGAGTCGGAGACAATTTAAGAGTTCCCAGTCACTTTGGTCATTTTGAAAGATGTATGTGGGGCTTGGCAAAGGCAACAGATGGTATTTCACTACCAAGTCACATTGTTGAGATGCAGCTGACACCTGGGTACAATGTAAGGCTTGCTCTCACCTTGCCTTGGATCTATGAAACTTTACAGTTTGTATTTCTAAATATATCTGATGCCAATAGGACCAGGTGCAAGTTTCAGCAATTTTTTTTCTGTGTGTGGTTTCACTTATGTTTATGATCTTCATCTTAATTTGGATTTCTAAGGTCCTTAGTCATGAATGCAAAAGAGCTCACTCACATGGATCTTTCCTTTTGTTGAACATACACTGAAAATTTTAAGATGGTTCCAGGAAGAGAAGAAAATAAAATCAAAAAAGAGGAATAGGAACCCAAAAAGGGGGAAAGGATAGAAAAGAAACAGTAGTAACAGAGGAAGAAGACCAAGGCATACAATGTCTGATGATAGAAGAGAAAAAGCAGTTTTCTCAAACCTCATGCCCTGTTTGCAGTTTTTAACTTCCCAGCTTCTATGCAGAAGTAATAGTCTAAAAATCTCAGTAATATTAAACCCACAGCTTTCTGGTTTTGAGGATACTGAGAAAACCGTGATGGTGAAGGAGTAGCTCCAAAAGACAAAGTATGCCCATGCTGCTTTGAAGTGCAGATATGGAAGAATCCAGGCAGAATCTGAACAGTAACCCTACAGCTGTACAAGACACAAGCCTGGGCTAAGTTCTGGGCTCCTGGGCCAATCTGCACCTGCAATAGCATCCCCACTCATCCTGAAGTCTGCTATGTAGACTGGAAAGCAAGTGAAAAACTCTGTGTTGTATTTTAAAAAAAGTCTCTGTCCCAACTCAGGACTCAAAATTACCTTATGAACCACAGGCATAAAGAGCATTGGGAATGTTCTCCTTTCCCACCTCACTGTATACCTGTCACTGCCTACAAGAGAATCTTCAGAACAATCTAATCCATTACTGTTGTCCTCATAGGACAGAAGAGATCATAAATAGATAACTTGTAGCTGTTGCAAGGTTCAATATCATCAGAGTAACTTCTTATTTCTGAGGACTCTGCTTGCATGTCTGAACTCTGTTTACACCAGAGAGAAAGGTGGTGGGGTTTTTTTTTGCTTGAAATAATGTCTCTCTTAAGTATGTTAAAAAATATATTTTAAATAGAATTAGGCATTCCAACTAAACATTTTAAAAGATGTAAATTGCAACAAGTTCTGCAACAGAAAAACTTCCATGGTTCAATGCTTTAGGGTAATTCCAGGGAAAAAACCGAATCTGAACAGAAAATCTGACCTTTTCAACAGAAACTAAATACTTTTTTTTTTTTTTGGGGGGGGGGAATACAACCATGACCAAAAAACCCCAAATCCAATCAACCAACAACAACAAAAACAAAAACTACACACACACAAAAAACCCCCCAAAACCCACCACTCCACCAAAAAAAACCACCAACCTCCAAACCACTGAAGTGTATTTACTTTCATTCAAATAGAAAATAAAATACTCTGACAGTTGTAAGGTGGAATTGAAGTTCTTTAGCCAGCTCTTTTTGTCTCTTGAAATCATGTAGCAAAAAAATGTAGCCACCCCTGATATATGCACCTATTAGGGTGGGCACTCAGTGTTTGAAATACAGTGTATGGGATTGCTCACAGCACATTAAGAATGCTCAGCAATGTGCAGTTTTAGGGTTGCACTTTATGCTGTGAGACACATGGTGCTGTTAGCAATCCTTTTTCTTCCACTAAGCACACATTACCTCAGTTTTCTAGTTGAGCATACACCTAAATGACATTTTACTTTTTTTTTGAAGAGGGCCATAAATTGTTATCAAAGAGAGAAGGTCTCAAATCAGCTGTTATTTAAAGACTATCTGCTTGTTCTCAAAAATCCTATGTCATTCTTACATCTATATCCTTTAAAGAAAAGCAGAAATTCAGGGAATATAAACCTACAAACCCAATTAAAAAAGCATTACATGCAATTTGCATGTGAATGTAGTGTGGGTTTTTTTAAACAAAAATTCTGTCTTGTGGGGCTTTTGTGTGACCTTTCTTATTTTCTTAGTTTGTTTTCAAAGAAGATTAATTTCCATCCATTTTTTCCAATAAGAAATAGTGGTAGCTGCTTCCACTTTGCTATACCTTCTTTTTTGCTTCCTTTACAGGGGGTTGATCCACCTGTTCATTAAAAAGGGGAAAACCCAACTTTGGGGAGTGCGTGTCAAGTAGGAAAGTTGCATAGTGATGTGACTCTGCCTGTGTATGAGAGAGAAATCAAATAAAATCCAGAGCTGAAAAACTAATTCACTGTATGTAGCACAGAAGAAAAATCATGCTGAAGTCCTGAGTTAACTCACATAATGCTTTCAGGAATCAGAAAAATGACACTGTCAAAACACAACATTAGTTTTCAGAAGCCTCCAGGCAAAATTTTATTTATTTAAAGTTAGCTCCTATTTTAATAACAAAAAAGTGGCAGCATATTCTACATCAAAGAAAAAAACTTTTCCTAATGTTCCCATTCCTCTTGTGAAGTACTGGAGTTGAAATAGTGGAGCTGTCTTTCTCTAAATAATTACGTGAGTGGCAGGATCTCAACCTGAGAAAGCTTTTTGTCTGCACTGGGGACTGTAGCATAAAGAGAATCACATTTGGCTTGCCTAATCTGAGCTGCAATACGTGATACTCAGACTTTCAGTGTTTAAATAGTTAGTTTTACACAAGATCCATAACAATGAAGGCGAGTCCTGAATCAACATCTTGGTACACTGTAGCACCTTGATCAGGTACAGATGAGAAGCACATTTATGAGCTACAGCTCTCCAGTCAAGACCTATTAACCACATTCCTTGTGGCAGTACCCAGGAGAAATGTCCCTTAACATGGCACACAGCTGGTGGCTTCTCTTGCATATTACCCTCATTTGGCATCCTCACCTTCAGAAGCAGACCAAAGCACGCTGTTAGAGTCGTCAAAGCATTTACCTTGTTGAAGGGATGAGAGATGCATTTTAAAGTTCACTTCCTGGATCTCTTTCCTAGCAAATCTATTTATTCCTCTTTGGTCTTCATTCATTAATCTTTTATAGTAAGAACTAGTAGTAGTGAGAAGGCAGTCCAGGGTCCTTTCCTTCAAAGACATCCCATAAATAAAGAATAAACCCCTTAGGTCCCTAGACCTGTTGTTTGCCTTTTTAGCTTGACTTCCCCACCAGTTCCTAGTAATACCATTCCTTTGGCAATAACTTCTTGTCTGTGTTTCCTTTCTATTATTTAATATCCTTTAACACCTCCTGCTTTGAACCTTAACAGATCCAGCTCTGGAGCTGTGGTAATTTGGTTCAGTTACAAAAGGCTCTACATTTGCATGTATCTGGGTCTTGCTGCAGAAGGGTTGGGTCTGTGTGGGAGTAGGACTGAACTTTGTTGCAACGAGATAACTCTTACATCTGAGAAATGTATTTCTTCCTTCTGGGCCTCTGGTCTTTTATAGGCAACAAAACAAACTAATGTCAAGCCAGCTACCAACAAACCCATGGGAATCAGTGAAGGGGAAGCAATGCTTGCATGAGCTTGCACCCCTAATGTAATGGCTTCAACTTCTAGCTTAGACAAATGATGTCATTCTTGTGAAGTGAGGGTATGGCAATAACGTGATGTATGGAGGATGTTATGGTAAGAGAGTACTGTCAACAGCTGCCAGTAGCAGGAGTTGCAGAAAGACAATAGAGACAGAGTACAGAAGAGAGATTTCCCTCCTCTATCATGCCAAAATCTAAAGTAGAACAAATCTTCTCATGAGTAACAGAAGGTAGTAACTCTGGCTGCCAGGTGATATGCCTTTGAGGCTGAAAACTGATGCTTCTGCCAAAACAAATACCCCTACTTGGGGTCTGTGGAGAGTGGCGGAGCTCTTCTCCCAGTAACCTGAGACCTGCCTACACTCCTGCTGGGCAGGGGAGGCCACCAGCATGTGAGTGGCTGTCCCAGTGATGGACCAAGAAAATTTTATGTGATGGACCTGTAAAGCACTTCAGGATCATCGGGATGAATCATGCTGTAAAATGTATCATTAATGTTACTAGATGTATTATAGACTTCTGTGATCTGAGACTGCTGCAGGCAGTGTGCTGGGAGAAAAGCTTTCCAGATTGTGCTCATGCAAATTTCTGTCTGTGATCACATCCGTTCTGGTTCCCACTACAACATTACTTTCACACTCATGTGTGCTGCTCACTCAGTCTAAACTTTTTGTTATTGCAGGTTGTATGACTAAAACATAGCATCCCTTTGCTAACACATTTACAAGGGTGAGAAAACATACAAATATGGAAATAAAGGCACGAGAAATCTAATGGATATGCTTAAACTTTCCCAGGAAAGAGGTGGATTTGGTCCTAACCTTTGCTCCTGACTTGACTATGTGCCCTAACAGGTTACTAGATCAGGGCAGCTGTCAAATTGTTCACGGCATTTAGTTCAGCTTGTCTTTTTGTTCTGAACCATTGTTTTATTCTGAACTGGGGATCTTTATAATTCAGAGCAGAATTTCTGAAAGCTGGGAAAAGCAAAAGTGAAATCTGACCTATTTTGAGTCCATCCTCTTGTACTGTGGACAGTAAGTCTCATCAGCCCTGTTAAATCATGCAAACAGCATTTTGAAATGATTTAGGATTTATACGGTAACGAAATAGCCATATAATAGGAGATGGAGGATGAGCAGACATATCAAACAAATGTTTTTTAAACATTGCAAGTGAAACAGAGAGCCAAGGTAATGGCAAGGAGACCTAGGGCCAGTGACATAACTTGTGCCAAGAGCCTCAGAACAACCAGACTGTTTGAGAATGCAGGGGAAAAGCAGGCAGTGCTCTAAAAAAATGATAAAAGCAGGAAATCACAGGCAAATCCTAGTCATGAATTAATCCAACAGAAGTCAAATCCAAGAAATTGTGAGCAGTGAATCATCAGTAAAAGGGCACTTGCATGTAACATATGAGTTCAATTCACAGGTACCCAGTCTGTTTTTTAAAATTAAAATTTAAAATAGGTCAAAAATATTCAGCGTTCAGATGAAAGTTGAAAAAAAGAAGCTTTCAAGATCTCAAGTCTGTATTTTGAATGTTTGTCTAATACATCAACACAGGCTGGCTTGCCAGAAATATTAAAATACAAGTAAAAAGATCATAAATTAGTAAATTGTCAAGTATTCTTAATATGTATTCTCAATGCCAGACATTTATAACAGTAAAAGCAGGTTACTTAAATAGTAAGTGCCAGTTAGTACTCAGAGAGCTCAGAACAGTTTTACTTTATACATAGAACAAACTAGGTTTGCTTCAAGAAAGCCATCCTGGAAGAAGTAACAAAGATTTAACTTGGACACATGAAAAGTTTCTGTATTTTAGGATTTCAGTGTTCATTTAGAGAACTATTACACCATGCAGTAGAACTCTTTTATTAAACCAATGCACTCATTTATTTGAAATAAATTTTTTGTTCAGCCACTGTATTTTGATAGACTAGACTCTGAACATAGACAGGAGATAATGGATTGAACAGGATGTCCTTGAAGAAGAAGAGCTGCTTCATATTACCTCTCTAATACTCAGGAGACACCCTGCTTCCAGTACTCATCAGACTTCTGAAGGCTAAGAGGAAAGATGCACCCATGCTATCTGGTGTAACAAATCAGCTCCTGAATTACCTAACTGTAAAACTCGCAGGGAAAAAAATTAAATAATCTCTGCTTAAAATATCTCAATGTCATTTTAAAATCTATTTAGGAAGATCAGCTCTGGTGCTTTTATAGCAGCTTAGCCATGTGCATTTTAAAGGCTCACTGGTACTGTTACCATCACCGGGTTTTGAAATGAGTACAGCACAAAGTTACTAAATCAGTTTTGGTCTTTCAGAGTCATTTGGTCATACTTTCAAGCAATTAAAGAAATTGATATACAGAGACTTTTAAAAGGAGGCAGGAGACATAATTTTACGGACACTGAGAACTATAACAAGACATAGATTACTTTTTGAAAAAGAAAGGAAGCAGAGAAGATGTGCAAGACATTCTAACACTTGTTAACCAGAGAAACAAAAAACTAAAACTTTGGGTTACACTTTTAAAGACATTTTTCCACCCATTACATAAGGGGTGCTGGAATAAGCCAACATTTTGTGTCATAATAAGCATACAAAACATTTTCTTGAAGGGTTAGTAAAATCAGAGAAACAGAAGAATTTGTGTGCATACAAAGTCCTCAAAACCAGTGTTTTAGCACATATGGGAATTTACAGTCTCAAGATTAAAACTTGCTGGGGTAATCACTCCACTAACCTTGTTATGAAAAAAAACACATTAAAAAACCACCCCCTATATCTATAAATTTTGAATATTGATGTTTTTCCCTCTTTCCACTAAACCATGTGTATGTCTCTGTGTGTGTGTACGTCTGTACCCATCTCCCCATCTCATTTCTTCAGCTACCACTTTGTTACAAAGAAAGTCAAAAAGAGCTCTGCTGAAACATATTATTCATGTAGGACCCAGTAATTCTGATGAAAGTACAGGAGCTTAAGGCAGATAAAATGGTGCTATTTCTCTCTATTATAAAAGTCTTAGGCCTCTCTATGGCACAACACTTTACTCACCTACTTTGCATATCAATGTTGCACAAATGGCCTTGTTCATACTTAAAACAGTGGAGACTAGGCTTATAGTTTTAGTCATTCACACCACTCAGAAACTGTTTGAAGCCTCTCTAGGAGAAAAAGTCAGCAAACTGTTCTTTTTTATGTATTCACAATTTAAACCTGTTGAAGTTCTATTTTTCTCTCTCCAAAAAAAGAGGAAAAGGTTTGCTTTCAGTTCAGAGAAAAATAAAAGATCACACTGTTTTTCAGACCAATGCATTCTGTTACCATTTCTCAATGCAGCTCTACTGAGAAAAAAAGCAGGCTAGTTTGACTCATGAATCTTGTAGGAAGACCTGCAAGAAAAGCTGGTTTCCTTAGGAGCAAATATCCTGCCACCTTAAAATATCCAGTACAGTACAAAAGCTAAGATCAACGTGTTTCAGGATCTTTTTTAAACTCATGGTGAAAAAAATGACTGCTACAGGAGACACAGTGAAACTTACTCCATCTCTTTGGTTTCCATGTGCATCAATGAAAAAATAAGCTTCATCCTTATCTCTCTGAAAGTACATCTTCTTCTCTTGCAGTCCATTGTGTCTCTGGCCCATGGACACTCCACACTTTTGAGGGAGAAGTGAGAAGATTATTTAGCCTTCTAAAAGAGTAGAATTTAAATAAACCAGGCACATCCAGGTATTAACGAGTCCTTTTCTGACTGGGGAAAAGGATCAAATATGTTTAACCTAAAAATGATCCTGAATACTGATCAACTAATGTATTGTTAACAGATCAATCCCTTTTTCCTTAAGAAATTTAATACAACCATTTATTTATACACTGTTATATAAAAACTTCTTTGCCTTGCCCCTTTCAAAAACATTTAAAGATCTGTGAAAAAACTAATTCTTATAAAGAAGATGGCAGCTCTGCTATATCACTGGAGGCAATAGTAAGGAACAATAACATTTAACAGTTTCTAATTTCAAATATTTATCAGCATAGTATGCTGGGCATGTAGAAGTTCTAACAGAGGAAGATCCCCTTATCTTCAGTCTCTTGTTCTATATCAGGTGCTGCCAAGTGTATTTCTGATAGCAGGTACAAAACTTAAACTGGAGTGCTAAGTCCACCTCGCAGTCACCTCAATGTGAATGTCCTGCCATACAGTTCACTTTTGAGGGGGTATCTCAGATATATGCAGGTTGGAAGAGAAGGCTAACTGGAGTGCTGGTCTCCTAGCTCCAGTGCTCACACTCTGGAAGAGAAGCAGTGAGAATATATAGATGCAAAATACAGGCAAGGCAAAGGTTTGATACTCGTTCTTGAAAATTTAATTTTGTAGCCTTTGTCTGAAAGTAAGATTTTTCTGCAGTGCATTACTACTTCAAGCAGAGTCCAAAAAGCTTTCTTTTCTGTACTGTCCTTATGTAATGAGTAAAGTATCAGTGGTAATGAAGACAGGAGCTTCACCTGTGTGTCTGAGCCTGTTTTAGTGAAAGCAGTGGTAAAATTCCTGTTGATTTTCTGGAGAAAACTGAAGCCCGGAGTCTATGATAGCTGTGAATACTGGTAGCTGGTAGTTACCTGAATGCTTGTAGCTCTTTAATAACAGCTACCAGATACAAAACAAACAAAAAAATACCCCTGTATTAGAAAGCAAGGTGGTAAATCCTACTGTCTGGCCATCTTTTCCATTATTTTTTTCAGTAAAATGTGCATCCTAAATAGTACTCTGAATAATTCTTCCTGGGTGTTAGGAAATGGTTAAAATCTGGTCACAAACAAGGTTTTCATGAGTTGGCCTGAGTGAGTAATTTCAACATAGAATTGAAAGGAATTCAGTCTTTAAAACAGTATTGGAGGTAACATTTTAGTTTCACCTCCATCCAAATGATCTAAAGTTATATTTGGTGTGTTGTAACCAACCTAAATATATCAAACAAAGAACCAATGTGATCAGACCAACTGCATCTCTCAAGTCACCTGCTATAGCCAGCAGACATCTAAAAACAAGTCCAGAAAAAAGTACGTTATTTTTAAAAGAATGCTTTATTCTTCATACAAACCTGACTCTGTCACATATCATGAGACACTATTAACAAGGTAATATGACTTTGCTTAAATCAAACAATATTGCTTCACGAAAGTATCCACAGAGTTAGTATCAACTCTTTTCTTTGTTCTCTTCTGGATGGAATGTGTGTGTGTTTTGATATCAACTCATCTTTAAACTGCTAGCTTAGCCAGCATGTTATATGAATAATATCTTTGTCAGGTAAATCCAACACAGGTACTAAAATCAGAGCTGGGGTCTTCTCTTCCAAATATTTTTCAAGGTATTCTTGTAGTCCTAAAATAGAAACAAAACAACTAATTAATCCCCCTTGCCTTATTGTGTCCTGTCTTTTAAGAATGATTTTTAAATACTTTTCTGATTTTTAAATACTTTTCTTAAACTTATTGTGGAGTAGCAATTACAAAAGGAAGTGAAATGCAACTCTTAAATTTTCACTTTATATAGAAGGAAAATCTCCCACCTCCTTTTTCACTAATTTGAGATTAACTTTAGATGTCACCTAAGGCCAGAACTCAGCAAAACAATTAAATGCATATTTCTCAACCTTGAGCGAGTGGTCTGTTGATTACAGATATAGAGAACTGAAGTAGAGCAGGTAGTAAAAATACCAAAAGGGCAGCTGAAATTCAGTTCTTTGTTGTTTTGATATTTGGATGATCAGCACATAGTTGTCTGTAAATGAAACTCTTCTCTCAAGTCTCGTTGTGGGGCATCAATCAAAAGAGAAGTTAAAGGGGGCTATTTTTAAAAACATTATGAACTTGATTTCAATTTTTAATCAATGGATGAATGCCATCTTGAAGACATAATGGAGGAAGTCCAGGAATGGCAACATATATGATTGAATATCTGGAATTACAGTAAGATTCAAACTGCTAAAAAAGCAGAATCTGGCTACAAGAAGCTCTAAAGAAGAGCAGAAGTGGCAGAAGTTTGCAAATTTAAAAGTACATTGTGGGAATAGAATTAATAATTGAGAAGATCTAATTAGAAGAAAAGTGGGAAGATGGAAAATTTAAACTTGGCATCAAGACATCCTTGGTGGTGCTCAGCCTCAGTGAACATGCTAGAAATCAAGCCACACAGAACCCTAAAGAAAACTATCGAAAACTCGCTGAATGACCCACAAAAGACAGTTTCCTAATGATAAGGTATAGGCTGCAAAGGTTCTTATTTCAATAACTTATTTCTGTCAGCAGCTTCTGGGATTATGGCAATTCTTTATAACACTAAGCAATCTTGGCTAGAAAGGGTGTAAAGAGGGCAGAACTTGCAGACTGTCAGAGCTTTTTTTTTTGGCGTCACTGCCTGTGAAACTGCGAATAGGCAGTTCAGTCAAAGTGTTACCTTATCCAGGATAAAACAGGAATTTTGCAATTGTATTCACTGAAGCCAAAACTCCTCTTCTTATCTGGCAGCAGGAGCATAAATTAATGTAATAATGGCAATGTTACCTACAAAATATTGCAAAGACAGTACCAGTCTTCTGAAACTCTGCTGGCTTCCTTTTTTATTAGCATCACTGGCATTGGAGGTGAAGACAGACAAGGGTGAGCCAAAGATCAACAGTCATCTCAAAGGTTAAAGGACTTCTTCATCTGGTGTGTAAAAAGGAACTCATTCTCTGTATTACAGATATTCAGCAGTGACCTGGTAACTATCAACTAGCATTCTTCTTGAAAACTTTGACTTCAGAAAACTTTATGGCTATGCTTACTTGGAAGGCATTAAGTGGAAGGGGTAAAGACAAGCCACCTCAAAATCACTGATTCGACCCTATTAAAATTACATTTCTTTTTTTCATCAATTGAAATAGTGAAAATACAATTTTGTTTTATGCACAGGCTTAAAAGCTGTGAATTGGTGCTAAAAGCTACCAAAACAAATCCAGGTATTCCTTTTAAAGGGAGAATTTTAAAGTGGGGCTATCTGGAAATAGAACTCAATTTTTTGATGGGTTTGAGGTGGTCAAAATAGCCATAAATATTAACATTTGAATGTGCCCTAGTGGACTTGCCTGCCAACCAGAAGAGCCACCTTTCCTAAAGACCAGTGCCTTTTCTATTGCCAGTGCCTACATGCATAAATGAAATGTGGATAAAAATCTGGGACATATGCCTCTAAATATTTTACTGTATTTACAAATCAATTAGTTTGATATGGAAGCAGTGCAACTTAGATGTGCATATTTATGCACTTAAAAACTGTGGATTAAATTCTGCTCATGCAAACTTCCCCTAAAAAGCAGAGATTGGGTCTTCTAAAACAGTAAGATTGTACTCTAAGGTCTCACAGAAGACAATGCACAATTAGTAAATCTGCAGCAACCTATGCAATTATAGCAAACTAAAAAAATTGACAGCTATGTATTCTACCTGCTATAATAAATTACTCTAAATCTTCCAATATTAATCGTATATTTTCAATGATGGGAAATCAATAAAGATGCTATTTATATTTTTTTACTCATTCAAAATATGCTTTTAGATAAATAAAAGCCTTGGCCATGAGTGTTTTCTGAATATGTAACTCTTTATTCGAATACAAAGATTTCCAAAAATGTCCTTCCTTTTCTATGACGTATGGGAATGCTTGCTCAGTTGTGTGCCGTACTTATGAAAGTTATTTTAAAAGCAAAAACAAGTAAAGGACAAACAGTTACAGTGAGTGTTTACTGGAGGTTTAATAGAGCCTATAGATGACTGATGCCAGTCTTAAGAGTTACTTAAACTGCCCTGATACACAATGTTTAAGTACAAGCAAAACCAGCTGATTATCAAGCAGCAAACAAGTGGTGTGCATTGTGGATGTTTTCATTTCCTGAGACAGCCCACAACTAATTATGCTAGCCGTGTTGCAGCACCCTTGCAGTTTTATGGAGACCAGCCAGGGACTCCTGCGGTAACAGAAGTCAACAGGGAAACATGAAGGAAATACCTCAAAGAAATTAAGGAGTGTTCCTCTAGGAAGCTGACACAGCCGACAGCCCATTGCCTTTACACCAATGCATGCAGCATTAAACAGGAAGAGTTGGAAGACACCATGGTGCCTGAAATCTATGTCCTTGTTGCCATTACAACACAGCTCAAGGTGGGTCGATGGGAATCCCATGAGGTTTAACACAGTCAGGTGCTGGTGCTGCGCCTGAGTTGGGGCAACCCCTGGTATCAGCTCAGGCTGGGGATGAGCAGATGGAGAGCAGCCCTGCCCAGAGGGACTTGGGGTTGCTGCTGGGTGAGAGGCTGGACATGACCCAGCCATGGGCACTCCCAGCCCAGAGAGCCAAACGTGTCCTGGGCTGCATCCAAAGCAGCGTGGGCAGCAGGGCCAGGAGGGGATTCTGCCCCTCTGCTCTGCTGAGACCCCACCTGCAGGGCTGCACCCAGCTCTGGATGCCAGCACAGGAAGGACATGGAGCTGCTGGAGTGACTCCAGAGGAGGGTCTTGAAGATGATCAGAGGGATGGAGAACCTCTCCTGTGAGAAAAGGCTGAGAAAATTTAGTTTGTTCAGCCTGGAAAGGAGAAGGCTTAAGTGTGACCTTTTTGTGGCCTTCCAGTACCTAAAGGGACCCTACCAGAAAGACGGAGAGGGACTGTAGTGATAGGACAAGGGGGAATGGCTTAAAACTGAAAAGCGTAGGTTTAGATTAAATATTAGGAGAAAATTCTTTACTGTGAGTGTGGTGAGGCACTGGAACAGGTTGCCCAGAGAAACTGTGGATGCCCCAGCCCTGGAAGTGTCCCTGGCCAGGCTGGATGGAGCTCAGGGCAATCTGGACTAGTGAAACATGACCCTGCCCAAGGCAGGGGGTTTGGAACTGGATGATCTTTAATGTCCCTTCCAGCTAAAACCATCCCATGATTTTATGATCGTAAATACATGAAATTTGCTCAAAGCAGGTGAACTTCATCCTGCAAGATGGATCTCCCTGCTCCCAAATGATCCACAGAAATTTAGGGAGCAGGTTCCATATGAAGTGTCTTCCTACACTGCTATGCTTTTTTTTATTTTTATTTTTTTTTTAAACCTGGGCACAGCTGAGGAATATGGACAAAATTAAAACTTTAAAATGAACAAAATTTATTTAGTGTCTTCTGGCATTACCATCTATTTCTGCCATTGCTTTGTGAAGACAGGATACTGAAATCAATAATTTGATGATCTCTCATGCTGACTTAGCAGCCCTTTCATATAGCATGGCACAAACTAAGAGTGTAAGCAATTGTTTTTAAAGGTGATTTTCATATTGGGTAGAAAAAACAGTGCTTTGAGAGCTCCTAAAGGGTCATTCCAAAAGACTAGGAGGTGATTTTTAAATCTTTGCTGTCACTGGCCTTAGTAGGATTTAGGCAGTATCCAGCAGGTGAGGCTGCAGAATCCACTTACATTTTAAAAATCAGGTCCCTGTTATTGTTGCCATACTCCTGCTTCACTGTATATCTGCAGGGGAGTAGTAACCTAATAGCTCATATGAAAAAAGAAAATGGTAGCAAGAAGGAAGATCACATTTAGCTCAGTACATAAAAAATCACTTTCATATTACTACTATCTTTCCTTCACTTTTTAACCAAAAGATATTGTTACAATGCTTAGAGCAGGTTTTTAAATCCCTGAGCTAATAAAGCTCCATTGCTTCTGCTGCAGAGATTTGACATGCAGCATGTACTTTGAAAAGATGCATCAGAGGGGATCAGGTTCCTAACAGTTGACTAAGAGTTCCAGTCCCAAAAGATCTGCCCCTGGTGTGCAGAACACTTAACCCTTCGACCAGTACCAACATGACTATTCACAAATTATTGATGTCCCTAAATCCCTGGCAGATTGCAGACAGTTCTTGTCTCCCTTGAAGCCAAAGCATATGGTCACTAATGAGATGGATTAAAAATACATATACACATTCAGGGCTTTGCTACATGAATGTAAAGCCACAGAAATGTTAGAAGGTGATTGAACTGGACTGAACACTCTTAAATACACGATTAGCTTGTTATGGATCATTTCCATTGATCTATATACAGTTTCACAGCATAGTTTAATTAAAGCTGTCTGGAACAAGCCTCTGCCTTAAATGATCAGGCAGTGCAATGAAAAGGTGAAACAGGAGGAACTGGAGATGCTCTTCCCTCTCTTAAACAACCAGCTGACTGTCTCTGTGGTGTACAACCACAGCAAGAACAGAAACTCTTCTTAAAAATATTGTCTGTTTTTACAGTCCAGGGTTTTTCACATATTTTTCATAATACAAAATGATGTAGTTGAATGTAAGATTTGAGAAAAAAAAACCTGCATAGTTTGCTTGCATCATTGCAATTAATTCTTCCTATCAAAAATAAAATCAAACCCAGTAAGCAAGAATATACTGTTGGAATATAAAAGGGAGTCTCTTGACAAAATATGATTTTGTGCTGATTTTTTTTCTGCAGCTGTAAATCACAATATGGCTATTTTTCACAGTCCAATACTTCGCTTTTTATATGGTGCCTTATGCTTTTTGCTACTATTCTTGATGACATTATTTCAGGTTGGTCATTATACTTTTAAGGGACTGGTTTTTCAAAACTGATGTAAGGTCCTTCATGGAATACTCACAATGCACTTCAGTAACTCTGGCCTAGGATATTTATCTGACTATAAGTTAAGCAGTTGCTTTGAATTTCAGGGGAAGTCTGTTATAGCCATGATATATGAGACAAATGACCAGTAGGAGTTTGGATAAGGCTGTGAAACCACTTTAAACCAGTGATTTCCTATGGCAGTCCTTGGAACTGTGACTATAAAGCAACTTGCATTCTTTGCTACATAACTTTCATAACATAATCTGTGTAGTTGAGATTTTTTAAACTGTGTCTAGATTTCTCTCCCTTCTTCCAATGACAGCAATTGATTAATGAGCTTTCCTGTTGAATGGTAAATACACATTAACATTTGTTAACAAAAAATGTAACTGGTATAATTTAGACTTCAAGAAAAAACTCCAGATTTACTGTTTCAGGCCTATTTGTAAGTATATATTAAAAAAAAAAAATTACAGAGGGAGTGGTAGTTGTGTTTGGAACTCAAGTCACATGCCTGGTCAGTTGCCAAAGCAGCCAGATCTGCAGGTCTGTATTTGCAAACAATTCTTTCATAAAAACTTATCTCCAAGAATTCCTCACATGGACCCATCTATACTGACAGGCTTCTTTCTTGTCACACTAAACTAGTTTTAGTTGTAACAATGAAAATACCTTTTTCAAGTAGCCACCTGACAGATGAAAATACAGCCTGTACTGAAAGCACTAGGGCCAATGCTAGCATCCTCTTTCAGCTTGTTCCTAGTATTGGAGAACCATTTTAGATTATTGCAACCTCTTTTGTGAAGGATATGGTTATTAGGATCCAGACAGATAGGACTCTGTCACGTTGGACAGAGGGCAACACTTCACCCAGCAGAGCATTCACCAAGAGAAATCATGGAATCATTAAATAGTTCGAGGTAGAAGGGACCTTCAAAGCTCATCTAGTCCACCCCCCACCCCTGCAATAAGCAGAGCCGTCTTCAACCAGACCAGGTGGTTCAGAGCCTCATTCAACATGACCTGAAAAGTTTCCAGGGATGAGACATCAATCACCTTTCTGAGCAACCTGTTCAGTGCCCTCATTATAAAAAACTTCTTCCTCATATCTAGTTTGAATCTACCATCTTTTAGTTTAAAACCATTACCCCTTGGATAAGGACTACACTATCACTTCAAGTCCTATTAAAAAGTCTCTCCCATCTTTCTAATAAGCTCTTTGTACATATTGAAAGGCCAATAAATAATCTCCCAAGAGCCTTCTCCAGGCTAAATAACCCTAACTATGTCAGTCTTTCCTCACTGGAGAGAGATGTTCCACTCCTCTGACCACTTTTGTGGCTCTCCTATGGACTTGCTTCAACAGGTCCATGTCTTTTTTGTGCCAAGAGAAAGATCTGCTATAGAGAGAATACTCGTGCTCTGTTATATTTTACTGCTAGTCCTGTTTTTGCAGTGGACTTCTTGTCCCTTTGGGATCTATCCCAAACCTAAAAGCTCTAGCAATGTTTTTAAGCAGGCTACAGTGGAAACATAACGAAAATTGCTCTAGGCTTGATGGGTACCCACAGGAGTTGTAGCAAGTCTTCCTACAGCTGAGCAGATGAAAAGAAATGAGGAAAATGAGCTGTTTCCCTGCATGCCATACTGAAAACTCCTGCTCTCAGATTTAGTGAGGAGAAGTTGCAAGCGCAAAAGGCAGCAGTTGTGGACCTTACTGTCCATATGAGATACAAGCAAAATGAGTGATTGGCTTATCTTAATCCACACTAGTAAGTCAGTCAGGATGCCTGAACTCTGTACCACCAGCAGCAAGAGCAGAGGGACAGTTGGTATAAAATGAAGGAATCCAGATGCTGCCACTTCCTCTCCCAGCCTTGCAATCCTCTCTGCTGTTCCTCTGTTTCAACAAGGAGGGCATTAACATTTACAGGACCCTCGCTTTTCTAGAGCTGAGTCACTTGGTTGAGTAGCTCATGCATTTTTTTAGCATCTGAAAGGAAATTAGTAGACAAAACAGTTATTTTTAGTATTGGTTTGATTGTGGGCCTGTCAGCCTTAGTGATGCATCTCTTTTATCAAGCTGCCACAGTATCTTGTTTTGTTTTCAGAGCAAAGTTTGATTAAAGACCCATTTCAGAAAAGTTACTCACTGTGGGTGTTAATTAGTGCTTCCTGGCCTCGGCGGGATTTATCTTATGATCTGTTTCACTTACTAAACCCTGTAATTCAATTTACATGAGGATGGGAATGAACCAACTCCTTTCTATTCTTCTGAAGGCTTCTGTTTAACTCAGTCCTGAAAGAACCTCTCTCCTATCATTCCCTAAAAAGGAATTCTAGTTTCTAGCCTTTTAAAATCAAAATTAAAACAATACTTCACATCTATAAAGACTTTTCAACTAATGAACTGAGAAAGTGCTTCAGAAGGGGGTAGATAAACTTCAAGGAAGCCTTTGCTTCTAAACAGCGTTTTCAGTGGTGCTCAATATACTGTGCATCTTAGAAAAAACTGGTAACCATATTTTTCTGTTCCTCTGAATCTTTCTGGGAGTGGAGCATTAGTGTTCTGTACAAGAAGGCTGCTGGTGTTGCCCTCCTCCTCTCTCATTAGCAGACAAGAAAAGTCTTTTGTCTCTGAAAACAAAAGGCCAGCTACTAGGTCAAAAATATTAAAAAGGTGGTCGATGAAGAAAGACTTAATAGTACTGGCAAGTAAAAAGTAGAAGGTGGAAGTGAAATTTATAACATGTTGTAGGTAAAATTAGGAACTACTGAATAAAATGAATGAAAATGCCATTGGAGTACAATACAAATACAAGCAGACCAAAAAAATAAAACCCAAAAATAGTCCAAAAGAAAACCTGACTCAGGTACATTGAGTATTTGAAACTAGGTTGAATAAAACATGAAACCAGTACTAAAGAGACCAAACCTGTGAAAGAGAAGATGACCTAAAATGGACTTTTTTTAATAGTAAACAGCCTGCACAGCAAAACTGAGGTTGGGTGAGGCAATATATTCAAGCAGAGTTTATGGACACTACCATCTTGAAACATTCTCTTCCAAGTATATATTCTCTCATGAACTTCCTCTCAAATTTTGAAACCTAAACTTCATCCCAGGGGTGGTACGGACTTAGGATGGTAGGAATGCTTCTTAAAGTTGTACAGTGTGACAGATACACCAAAAATGCTGAGAAGAAAAGGAAGTAAGGCAATGATAATCATAAAATATATGAATATTTACAACAGTTATAATTTCAGACCCAACTGCCATCCCTAAAACAGCTATAAGCGACCCAACTTTAGTTACCTTTCCAAAATGCACACAGTACCAGTCCAATTAGGTATGTTATCATGCATATCAATGGCAAGTTGCAGAAATAAATGTGACCCTTTTAAAGATAAACAAATGTTGCTGAGCTCCTCTGTGTATTAGTTAGGGCTGTTTCTCAATAGCAAGAATTAAGATTTGGCTTCCATAATAATTCTTCCAAGCTGCTGGCTACAGCTTAGAAAATAGCAGAACATGAAGACTCATCACTGTGTGTTTTCCAATGTTCTGTTTTCAGTCATGTCCTATATACAGACTGAGAATCGGCCTATACAAGGTTATAAATGTGCACTTTTGTTTAAAATGTCATTAGCTTTCTGCACTAAATAAAGAAACACTTAAGCATGCCCTTCCAATACAGTGAGGTCTAAATATAATTTCAAAGAGAACGGAGGACTAAACTTTCCAAGTACAATCATTCAGAGAAGAACTTGTGCTTTTTCTAAAACCCTGACAGAGTGCAAAGATCATGAGCCTGTTTTCCCTGTGTGCTATCCTTCAACCCTGTAACGATCCAATCTCTTTATGGGGTGGATGGTTATTGAATTTGTATGCCAGCTGTGTCCAGAATCTCTGGGGAGGATGGGCTGTAATGACACCAAGCAGGGATGAGTTATGAATGGAGACAGAATATTACAAACATAGGAAGCAGTAAGGACCCATTTTTCAGGAGGCATTTAAGAATGCGCTTCACAGTATGTGTATGTACTTGTTCACTCATATAGTCTCACCTGAATGTGCCTGTGTGGGCAGATAGAACCACAGGATTCACTAGAGGCTCACACACATGTTTTTGTTGTACTCTAAATCAGATAAACATGTACTTCATTTTTTTTTCCACATTAGTTGAAAACTTGGTGTGAAAATGATCAACTGCAACAGCACCTGTGCATTAATTATGGAACTTGATTTTTCACCCTTAGGTCAAATTACAGTTACTGACTCTTGGCCCATAGTCCAGGAGCATGAGATGGGCAGATTTGCAAGCTGTAGGACAGTTGGTTGCTGTGCCCTTCAGGTAGGGTTGGGGACACTGGTGGGGCAGCGTGTGTGGGAAGCCCGGCTGTGCCTGCTGGTAATGCAAGAACTTTTATCTCTAGGGCCTGTCAATCTGGCACCTTTCACAAGTGTTAAATTCACTTAAGTATATTTTTTAAGAAGCTGTCATGAGACATACTGAAGCAAATATGTCCTTCAGTGGTTACACATGGACTAAGTTGTAACAATGTTTGTTAAGTGCTTTGACATCCCCAAGTGATATGTTTGGTAAAGCTTCCACATTTGTTCGTTTATTGAAGTCTGCTAAATAGTCTTCAAAGCCAGTGGGTTAAAGAAATACCTGACTGGACACAGTGCACCCAAAAGGCCACAAAGAAATGTTTATATAATTAGAGGACACCACATACTGGTCTCATAACAGAGGACTCCTGCTGGTAAGAGAATTTAGTCTACAAATAGTAGAAAAGCTTTCTAAAAGGTGTTGTGTTAAGCATCTTTCGACTGAGTATAGAGAAGATCATGTGATACTTGCTTTATGTCAAGTTAAGCTGTGATCACTTAAAATAATACTCATGGAATTATTGCTTTCAGTTTCCAGGCCAGATTCTCAACAACTATAAATGGCAGCTATACTAATTTACACCTGCTGAGGAGATTGCATGGTAGATTATATATTTATATATTGTACTATATGCAAACTAGTGAGGTTATTTCTAATGTTTACCATTGTAAAGAACTCTGAAACTTTAAATCAATCTCCTGCAGTAATGTAAACAGTGTATTCTAACAGCAACAGATAAAAGTGCACCGAACATGTTAAATACATTATTAGGTCGATGAAGATCATTCATATTGATCCAGGTCTGGCTTCACAGCAGTTTAATCAAAGCTGCCTGGAAGATGTAACAAAGTGGTCATGGCATTCACTGCCTTTTGTGCTGAGTGAGTCAACAAATGACTAAAATTTCATTACTGCTGCAACTGACAACTTACGCAAAATTAGCCAGAGCAGCCCTTAAAAAAAGGGCAGACCAGCATTTAGAGGTGGAACAAAACCCAGCTTCTGTTTTAATGGGGAAATTGTGCTGCCAGAGGTTGCTAATGATCCACCCAGAAATTTGTGGGCTCTTGATAGCCACACTACTTGCTTCCCCTTGATCTGGCAGATTTACATTAATTGGATTTTTATACGGTATGGCAGTGACCCAAGATATCAGTACCCTCTTACTCCCTACAGCCAAGGAACAAAAAGAGAGAGATGAAAGTCTTTTGTTCCTTCTCATGGCCTCCAAGGATGACAAATAAATCTCAGTGCTAGTGCTTCCTGTGTAATATGAGCTCAGAGTTTGTTAAGGAATTGGGAACAGGAGTCTTGTGAGAGTCATTCAGCTGTGTCAGCCAAGAGCAAAATGAAACAAAAAAGAGTCTGTAACTTGGCCACGTAGCGATCTGAGCTGCAAGTCATTTTTGCTCTAACTTGAAGTTATTAATAGCATAATTTACAAAAGCCTTCAGGAAGACTTACGTGCCATTTTATCGGGCACTAAATAAACACTAAATAGCAGGACAAAGTCTACCACCAAGAGTTTACCATTGACACAAAAGACCTGAGAGCTGAAAAAGGAACATAGGACAGGTAGGAAACTGAACCATAGAAAACAGTGGAAGAATTACATGATTTGTTGAGGTAATTTGTAGAAAAGCCAACAACTGGCCCCAAATGCTGACCCAGCATATACCTCCTCTCTTGAGAGCATACCACAGCGAGAACACTTAAAAACAACAATACAGTGGTAAAGAACTGAATCATCCTTTTGCTTGGACTGCTTTTGGATCTCTGGAAATTAAAATCACAGTCCCAGAAGAGCAGCGTTCCACCTGCTCTGTTGTTAAACAGCTTCACTGCTTGGAGGCCTCTGCTCTTCTTCCACCATCAATAGGTGGGGTTGTTTACAGGTCATTTGAAAGTTACCTGTGGACTTTATGACAAAATAATCTATTATATCTGTCTATACATCTAACTGTATTATGATTTCTTACTAAACATTGCTATATATTTTATACCACAGTGTATTACAAAAGTCTGCAATGAAGTTAAATTATCACATGAATATAAGTATTTAAAAAAAAAGACAATTGTTTCTTCACCAAAATACATAGTCTCAAACATTTGTTCAAAAAAAAAAAAACAAACCCAAAATTTTTGTAGAATGTCTTTTGGGATTACACATTTTGTGTGACAGGTAAAGTACAAAGCATTCCCCAGCAGTAAATGGAAAAGCTGCCCAGACCAGACCAGATCTGATCTGTTGCTTAGACGTTTCAGGTTTACCCATGTGGATCAGCCCCTGGACCTGTCAGCTGGGCCAGGACTCACAGGTGACCAGTTAGTCAGGAGCACTGACAGCTCCTCTGCTGGATCACTGGTTCTTTTGACAGCAATTTCTGCTTCTGGAGCCTTAAGCTACATTTCTGTTAAGAACTATGTTAGCTCAAAGAGATATTAGATTAATGAAATTGAAAATGTTCAGAAGAAAAATGTATGTGGTGCTGTAACTACTTTTAAAAAACATGAAGTGCAAGTGATGGAAGGGTGACCTTTATCTTTTCTACCAAGAGAAGCCCAACCTCTCAGGCACAGTGAGAACATAATTTATCCTTGTGCTTTGTTCTATTTAAAGATGTGATCTCTAAACAGCATGAGATCTGTTTTTAACAAATTTGCAGTATAGGTAGAGAAAAATAAATTGTTTAAGAAGATATGTCAGTTTTAAAGTAAAACAAAGAGGCGCACACAGTCCTCTCTTTGGTCAACATTGATAGTTTGTGTCTTGGGTCTTAGTTTCTCAGGGAATGTCATACCTGTCATATCATCATCACTAGAGTGGCCTTACCAGCATTTTCTACTCTACATAGCTGAATGAGTTGGCTTTTCTTTTAAAAATGCTTCCCTTGCAAGGTGGTTTTTCAATTATAACACTGCTAGGAAGGTTCATTAGAATGAGGACATCACCTCCTTTTCTCTTTTGTAGAAAGCCTATTTTGGTAGAAATAAAGGCAACAAAATATGCTCTGCCAAATAATTTTGAGGGCAAAGAAAACTCATTAACAACCTGCCACAAGAACACCTGGGGTCATTAGAAGTCCCAAAAAACCTGGTAAGGTCAAAAGGTAGGGTAACAGGAAAATGCTGAAGGAGAATAATGATTACTATTATTATTAATCATCATAATTTAATGAGTTTCATGTTTGACTTACCAGGAGTAAAGAAGCAGAATAAAGGAAAATTAAATGGTTCTTATAATTTATAGTCAGAACTTCATTCTAAATATATTTATTTCCCTTTGTAGTTACTAGTTTTGCTAAATCTAGCACTTTAAAATGCTACTAATATAAATACAGCCAGATTCAAAGTTATTAGTAAAGCGTAGCACTAAAGAATAAAATACTATTCTACTTGCTTAAAACAAAAAGTTGGTTATCCATTTCCTTCAGAATTCTAGCTTTCCCTCAGGGGAAATCTGGAAGTTCTAAATACACTGATCCTTTGCTTTGCCACAATTCTCTCTTTTTGACCTCTTAGATATTTCTTGTTTGCTGTCACATTCTTGATGTGATTTTTAAATTATAAATCTGATTTTAGATTCATTTTTCTTAAACCATTTGCCACAATTCTTTACAAAAATCTACATGCAGTTTCATTCTTAAGGCCAACCAAGGATTTACAATATGCTAAACTGGGCAAAAATTCTGTAGTAATCAGCACAATGTATTTTATACTCCACCACAATAATTTTTTCTGTCTCCACATCGATATAACTTTTTCTGCTTTTTACAATGGTTTACAACTTAAATAATTCAATACAACAGTTGTTATATTTTTATTGCAAGCTTATAAAACTTGCACGGTAAGTCTCTTGCATGCAATATATTAAATAAAGAAATGACAGAGAAGAAGGGGAACTGATGATTACTAAAACTGTAATTCAGGTTTTGAATGTGTCATAAAGTGCTTCTAGCTCACTTGCATTCTGCACATCTTGTCAAAGTTTCTCAGATGAACCACCTCCTCATATTCAGTTCTTGCCTGTTACTCCAGTGTTGATATAGGTAAAACAATGATTTAATATTTCAGTCACTGCATTGATGAAGGGATGGTAAAAAGGAAAGGACCCGGCATGAAGATCCAAGGAGCAGGAATGCCATTGCCAACTCTGCCACTGAGTTGCTGGAAAACCCTGGGCAATTTATTTGGCTTCATGAACATGTATAGAGCTGTGCTTTATTTAATTTTGCAAAAGCTTCAAGTGGTGCATAGACACACTCCTTAAGTGTAAGGCAGGACTTTTCTGTCTCATTTTTGTGTTTCTAAGCAACTGAAATACTGTATCCTTTGTAAAATAAAACTCCAGATTTCATACTACCATTTTGTAGAATAAAAAAAGTACTTTCCTGTCTTTGTGAAATGCTTTGAGATCACTTGATGATTAATTGTTACTGCTTTAGTATATCTGAGAGCTTATGTAAAAGATGCTGCTTCAATAAGACTCTTTAAAATTATGTTTTGCATTAGATACCCACTTTAAATATTTTTACAGACACAGTTCTGTCCATCTCTACAAAGTAGGTCACTGTATATCCTGTATATCCACAAGAACATGTAAATCTGCTACTTCTAAAACCCCTTTGCTGATAGCTTACATAAAAATAATAAATAGTGATCTAAACTTATGTCAGAAGTAAATTTTACATACTTGGAAATGCTATATTCATTTCTATTTCAGTTTCCATCTTTCTATTTCTGTAATTATTCATATTTTTGAAACTGAGGATAAAAATTTAAACTATCTGCTGTACAGATTCTAAGGCAAGGCTTCATACCAGAAGATATTTCTGATGGCTTGGCCCAAAAATACATAATTATTTCCTGTAAACCACTTACCTGTGTAGTCTTAATGCTGCTAATGAAAAGACTCTTTGTCTAGATGATTAAGATTTCTTAGTAGAAAGGCTTGTGACCTCTATGAGATACAATATAGACAGCTGAGAAAGGAACTTACAAAAATATTGTAGAAAAATATGGTAAGAGTGCAGATATATGAAGACTAATTTTTGAATCATGTTGCTATGATTTCAGCCCTTGCCTATATGAATCACTCATTTTGTAGGGTGAAGAAACACAGATGCCTGCATACTCTCTGAGATCTTTGGTTTTTGCTTGATGCTTGAATGGTGCAACGTGAAAATGAATAATGGAAATAAAATCGGCACTGAACTCCTAGATTAAGCAGCAAGATTTTTTTTCCCTCAAAATATAAAGCAAAAAAAACCCCAACAAACAATTTGGAAGACAGGTATGCTTGTGAACTTGAAAAACTTCAAGGAAAGTACCTAAAGGCTGGCAACTCAGTTTCATTTGATTATTACCTTTTCCCTTCTCTTTAAATATCTTAGCTATGATGTTTACCTTTGTGTGTTTGCAATTATAAAGGAAATTAGATTAAGTAATCTGTATTATGGGATGGATTTTAAGAACTAGATTAAACTCCCCAGCTCCAGAGATGGATGCATGCCTCATCGGTTGAATAGTATTTGAGAACTGATGAAAACTGTGCTGCATGTAGTGTTCTAATTTCTGTTTATTGCCTATCAAACCAGAATTCTACTCACCAAAATACTGTTTCCAATGGAATGAGACAAGCTGTGGATCCTTTGCAAAGTATTCAATAAGGGTGGGCATACTAGAAATAAATCATTTGGAAGACAGGAAGAACTTCTAAGTAATAAACAAGAAAGCATCCTTGTAATCTGAATCATTAACTCCTTAGTGCCAGCCTAAACAGACAAATCAAGATCACAAAATGTCTGAAGAATGAGCTGACTTTCATATGGAGATGTCTAGAAGTCATCCATTACTATTGCTGCTTTTCCATATAGGAGACACTGAAATCAATATGCTGCATTGGTTCAGTAAATTTGTCTCTTAACAAGTTAATAAAACAGTGATCCCCACATAGTCTTTCCATCAAACTTTCATAGAAAAAAATGAGAATATTAAAAGTGCTAAGATAGGGAAGATCTGCTCCATTTGCTCTGCAATGATAATCTTTTACAAAAGAGGATTTTTATTATTAATTCTTTGCCTTCTGGGGATATTATAATTTCCTAGAATGTAAAAATGCCTTAAGCACAGCAATTTGCTGAGCTAGACTGAATTTCAGGATGTTTCAAATGAGCGGATAAACAACTGCATAATAAGCAATTATTAGATCAAGACTGTACAGTACAGATATAGCCAGCCAATGGACAAGCAAGTAGCAGATACTGTTTTTAAAACTAAGAGTTAGTGATGCTTTGACGTGCATCACAACATTTCTGTTAAGAATTAAATACCCTACTGCTTATTTTTTCTTTAGAAATGCAGATTATGTTTTCAATCAAATCCCTGGGGTCTTAATCATTGGACACATCCCTCTGCATATGAATAATAAGGAGTTTACAGGCTGAACATAACTCATGTGCTAAGAGTGATTAGATGATTTTTTTTCAATTAAATGTTTACAAATCAATTGTATAGGCCTGTTAAAACCTAGTATATTCTCAAGCCTTGAATTATGCAGCTCCTTAATGAAATATATTATTTTATCTTACTAAATAAAGAGTAAGATACACTATAGAAAAGACAAATGTAAAATTAATGTAATTAATACAGCTACCACATTTTTTAGGACTTTACTTACACAAAATTTTGTCAAACAGTCAGAATGGCTGAGAAATGTGGCAGCTAAGATGAGAAACATAACACTTGGGCTGTTTGAGATGCAGAATAAAGTTATTATCTGAGCTTTTCTCTAAAAGAATCAGACATGGAACAGTAAGAAGGGCTGATATCTATAGTGACAGCTTTATGTTTCAGCACAGATCTACCAAAATGATTTGTCCATTGAAATGAATGCCACAATTCACACTATTCAAAACTACTGTTTTAATTCTGACTTGTTTGCATCTGTGAGAACTACTTTAAAAGAATTTATGGTGATTCATTAGTATAAACCATACTCATTACTATGAGTGTTGCAAACACCATTTTTAAAACAGGAAAATTCAAATTAAAAACCAGTGGTTTGCACCAAAACCAGATTTTAAATTTAGGAATTATTCTTAAGTAATTTAACAGTTTTAAAGCCAAACATCTGATGAAAAACAGCCCTCTGTTCCAAAAGATTATTAATCCCATTTCAAAATACAATGAAGGGTCCCTTGGAGGTGTCTGTCAACCAACACAAAGAACCTAGGTCATCAGGTTAAACAAAACAGTTAACTTTTAGGCAGTTAGACAAAGTTGATCTTATCTGAGCTGTCCAGGCAACTGTGAATTGCATCACTCTTTTTTTATAACAGCAACAAGGAATTTAAATAGGCCTCTGGTTAAGTAAGTTATTACTGCAAACAACTTACTTGCACACTCCCTTACATTAAATGGTCAGCTAATCCTTCCTATTTCAAATTCTCCTGGCATGGTTTTCCAGTCTCAAAACATCAGCTTCAAGTAGAAATTTAATTGATGTTCATAAAAGACAATAGAGCTAAAATGTGACAGTTGTAACAATAGGATGATTTAGACATACTTTATTTAGAGACATATTACAATCTCTTAGTCTAGTACTTTTCCTTGTCACTCCCATTGCTCAGAAGAGTTTGATTTTTGAAAGATGCAGAAGAGTTTAATTTTAAAAAGATGCAGAATACAGAAGTTTGCCACTCGGTAATTCTGGCTTGGAAGATGTTTTAAAGGAAATAGACGAGAAGCAGTTATAATCAGAAAAGCAACAATATAAATTGGAAGCTTCTTACTCAGATCTGCTACTTTTTAGTCTGCATTTCCTCTTATGTTTGCAACTGTGAGAACATTTCAAAACCCTTGTGAAAGGGACTGGTCTTCAAATCTATCATGGCTGCAGGGCTAAATTTAGACTTTAGGCCAAGCTTAATTTTAAGTGTTGGAAATGAAGAAGCTTTCTCTGACAGGTTAATTAAAATAAAGGAAGCTATTTAAATCTGCCCAAGGATATGCATGTCACTGGCAGTCTTACTGGTGGCATTTGGTGGGCAATGTGTAGCTGACGTAGTTTAAAGGATGCACCATAGAAAGTAATTTTTTGTGGAGCAAGCACTTCATATACACACTGTTAAGTAAGATAAATGCACATACTTTTAGCCCCTAAAGAACCAAATTTAGCTAAGACTAATATATTGGTTCTGCTCTAGCTAATGCAATTATTAATAAAGGGTCACCAAATAAACTTTTGTCTTCTTTGGTGAAAGCAAGAGACACTAACTCACAGTGATATATTTCCCTACGTTTATAGGATTGCTGCACAGAACCTTATTAGACATTGCAGAGCTAGGAGGTGGGGAAAGCCTTTTGGTGGAAGAGGTTGCCACTTGTATTCTGGGGTTCAGCTAAAGGGTTTTAAACAGTTGAATGCACAAACAGTAGCAGCATGACTGCAGAGGTCATGCTTGTAGCCTACAGGGATGTAGCTGAAGAGTGCTACAGAAAAGACATTCATGCAAGAAACTACTGAATCTCCAGACTGGGGACACTTGTAGGTGGATCACTGTGACCTGCACCAAAGAGAGGAGAGCCCTCTTCTTTCACACATACTGTCCTCCATAGGTATGGGATTCTGTGGTACTGATTTTAATGCTGAACATACTAATCTGTCTTCAGAAAAAAACTAATCAAGACAAGAAATGCAAAAAATATTTTAAATTTGGAACATGATTAAAGAAAGTAATTTGGACTTGAATCAAAATCAGTGGTAAAACTAGTAATTTCAGTGAGGTCATCATGATCCAAAGACCACACGATAAGGTTTTAGGAAGCACTGAAAAAAACAAATACACCTAATAGAGATGAAAGTTTGGGCTAAGTGACCCACTAGTTTGTCCAGCCCATAACCCTCCTGCAGAGTGCACAAAGTTCTGCAGAGAGGAACTTCATAGGACATTATAGAGAATGCTGTCAACTTGGAATGCTTTCTGGCACTATACCATCATGGACATAGCTGTAATTACCTAGAAGAAGCAACTATATTAGCTGGTGGGACATAAAAAGTTAACCTTCCATAGTCACCTATGTTAAGATATCGAAATAGGATCACCCAGCTGGTAGCCTTTGTTTTTTCTTCTGATTTTTGGTTCAAAATTGATTAACCATCAATTAGAATCAGGTCTTTCAATCTGTACAGTTCTGTTACCATTTAAATCAATGAACATTTCTTCCAGAGCACAGCAAAGCAAAGCTATACTGCCTTAAGGTAACCCCAGGAAAGGTATCATTAATGTTAAGGGAAATCCATGAAAGTTTGCATAAAGGCTCAATATTAACTATCTGCTTGCTATTAATACAAAAAAAAAAAATAAATCACTTGCTTATATAAATAAAGAATAGTGTCAGAAATAAAAGATGCCTGAATGTTGACAATTATGTGCCTTCTCAACTACAACTTACTACTTGTTAGAAATTAAATGTTTTTAGCAAGAGCTGTTTTTCAGTATCATAGAATAGTTTGGGTTGGAAGTGACATTTAAGGCTTATCTAGTCCAACTTTCCTGCAATGAGCAGGGAGATCTTCAACTACCTCAGGTTGCTGAGACCCCTGTCCAACCTGACCTTGAATGTTTTCAGAGATGGGCATCCGCCCCTTCTCTGGTCAACCTCTTCTAGTGTTTCATCACCCTCATTGTAAAAGCAATTTTCTTCTGGTAAGTACTGATAAAATGTATATGATATCCTCACCCAGTGCAAATGATTGGCATGCTGTTCACATTGATAGCTTTGGCCTGTTACATTAAGGAAAAACATCAGACAATGTACTATATGTAGAGAAAGATAGTTTGGCATATGTGTGTACTACACTATGTTTGACATACCTGTACTAGGAAGGAGAATGGAAGTATGACTTTAACATTAGTTCTGACAACAGGACTTAGAGATATGCAATATCTCTTTTGATAATACTCTGGTTACATTACTGTTATGAATTCTTAGAGCACAGCCCTTGCAATTCCACATTCCTAGTACTCTTCCATGAATTTGACTACAGGTCATATGCATACATTGCTGGTGATTTACTTGCAAAATTAGTCTTATATATGCAACAATTGACTTGTCTGGCCTACAGCCACAGTATTTTCAAAAGAGCTAAATTTTTGTCTTTAATCTTCCTCACAGCCACCAAAACAATTTTAATAAGCAAGGTTTAATTCTCTCATAGTAAGAGTAGACTATATCTTTATCTATAGTTTCATTTACATGGTATTGAAGTTCCTTTTACCATGTGACAGGTCAGCATCTACCATACTGAGCAGAGCTTTACCCATATTGTCTAAGCTAGGATCTTTTATTGCTCAGCAGTATGTCATCTCAGTAGAATGAAATATTTTCTAAAGCAAACATTGTTAAAAACCAGATCAAACTCCTGAATCAAGCTGTCAGAAGAAAAATGAAATACCCAGAGCGTCCCTGGCACAACACACAGAACCAGTAAGAATTTAACTTTTGCAGGACAAGCTGATGTGTTTAATTTCTGTATTAGCTGTTTTTCAGTTTACTGTTCTAGCATTAGAGAGGTACATTTTTACAGGTGATACATTGCAAAGGATATTGTGATTTGGTGGAGGTTTTTTTTTTCACCAATACTTTTCATCTCTGAAGTTTGAAAAGGAAGGCAGCTTCTCAGGAAGCTACCACTAGTTTAAAATGGCCATTTATACATCACATTTTGCCTGTTCTGACTTTACCTTTTCAATTTTATGTAATGGCCAGTGGAATTTCTCTCATCTCTCATAAGCATTGCCTGTCACAGATCCTGGCTACCATTTCTCTCCAAACAGAGTGAGCTCTCCTGTGAGGAATAATAAGTCACATTAGTTTTGGAACCGCTTTAATTAAGAAAGGTACTAGCCAGAATTCTCTGAATTAATTGAATTCTCATGAGGAGTTTAAAAGGAGAAGGAAGGAATATAGTCCTCAAGAAATAATTCGTTCAAGAAAACATTTGCTCTCCAGAGTGACTTTATGTAAATCAGCATCAATATATTGCATGAGATTATTTTATGATTGTATGAAGGTTCACTCTATGGATTTCAGCCATTTGTAAGCTTCTTTCTTTCGTACTGTTTGAAAGACACTGGTTACATAGAGACACTGGTTACATAGAGACCAATTCCTTCCTGTTGAACTACAAATTATTTAATTTTCAACCAAGTTGCTTCCTTGCCTTCTATGTCTCAGTGCGTTCTTATTACCCACTGCCACAGTCTATTTTTTGAAGGAGGAGAAAGCTAAGCTTAATCATTTAAAAAAACAGCAAATAAAATCAGAGACACTGAATAGCCAGAGCCACTACCCCAAACTTTAACATCAGGAGCAAAACGTTCTTCATATAAACTTTTAATTACTAATTCACAGATTATTAGTAAGTTCATTACTTACTGAGTGAAATTTACTTGTGGTAACCTTTAACACTATCATTAAGTTTTTTATAGCCAACATGCATGCTCTAAATCCAAAACACTAAAAAATTTCCATAGCACATCTTTCTTCATCCTACTCTGTGGTCACAGCACAAATGAAAATACATTTAATTGAAAGTATCTATAAGTAACAGTGAACTTTGTCACCAACAGATAAAATAATACATATATAATGAAAATACAAAGGAACCAAGCCAAGAACACAGACTTGTCAGAACAATGATGATAAAACCCAAACTTAATGTGTTTCAGAACAGGCAGCACATATATTTTTTCTTTAAAGCAAAAGGAATTCAAAGAATAGGGTTAAGGTCTGATTCAGAAATATAAGCTGATATCAAATTATGTATCAAGTTTAATTAGAGAACCTATGGTAACTCAAAATGTATATGGAGAAAAAAAAAAGGGATTAGATCTGAAAATACCCATTAGTGTAAATATGGAACTATTTTCTTTAAAAGATGGTCTGACCTGATGAAAGTTCTGACTCCATAAAAGCTGCAGGAAGTTTTGCCACCAATTTATGTGGAGCCAGGATTTTATGAATTGTGTGTTCATTTGCACCTGTTTACATTGTCTGCTTTTTATGTCTTTTGACATTTTGGAATCTGCGCTCCTGTGCAGAAGGAGAGTAGGCTTGAGAAAATATTTGGCTAGAATTCAGGAGACAAAAGTTCAATTTCTGTCACAGGCTTACTGAGAAAACGTGAATAAGTCATTACCTCCTTCTCTTGTCTCCAGGTTACTTCTCAGTAAAATTCAAGTGATGAAACTAAACTCCTTTCTTAGAAAGATCTCCTGAGATAAAAATATAAAAAGTACTACAGCTAGGAATATTTCTTATTTTTCATCACTGAAACTGCTGCTTACAAAATTCCAACAAGACACCAGTGTGATACCTCTGAAGGGACAAGATGAAAAACATAACTGGGAATTTTAGAACCTTCTGTTTCTTAGTGAGAATATGTAAGAAAGAAAAAAATAGCTTGTTAGGTTGGTAATAGTGCCATATATTAAAAACATTTGTATGTAAATACATGACTACTAAAGAAACAGTTGAGGAATAAAATTGGAAATCCGCAATACAATTAATGTGTTTATTAGAAATAAGTCAGAATAGCGGAATCACTGCTTCCAGGTAATTCTTTGCTACAGCAAGGGGTATATTCCCCTGGAAATGACACTAATGCTGGTGAATTTAATGAATTTTCAACAAGCTGTGCATGGACAGAACACTGAAAATGTTCACAGTCTTTCTTTAATTGCTAACAGTCTGAACTTGCCCTAGTACTTATAATTTTTCAGTCCACAGCCTGCAGAATGGCTGTGAACTATCTGGCCTTTCATTTTAGCTTCAATCTTGCAATGAAATCTGTGTGAAAGGTTCCTGGGGGCTACAAATTTCTATCCACTTCAACAGAAGGTCATGATTATGCTTTTAGGGACAATAAAACGTTTTAGCAAATTTTAGACAAATTCTATTTCTTTCCTGTTCATTACTTGACTTTTTAGGAGTTTTATCAAACATAAACTCTGTGATCCATAAAGAAGACAAGCAACAATCACAGTCAAACAGCTTTAAGTCAACCTAGTGAACTAGTCAACTCCAGTTCACAACTGCAGGATGAAGCTTGGGGATGATCAAGCAAGTCACCTCAAACACCAGATCAAAACACCCGTAGGAGCTTTAAGATCATGAAACAGAATAATGAAATTAATGCAATTACTTCCAAACATGCAGAAATGTTTAGCCTTTAGGAGGCGATAAAAGATTCATATCTGGTCAAAGGCTATTTATCAAATGAGCTAACATGGAATTGTCACTTTGCAAATTTAACACAACTAGTAAAACTAACAAGTATTGCTGCAGGAACACCAGCAGTTGTTTTACAAAATACTTGTTAAGGATTATAGTGTCTCTGTGAGTCTGTTTTTTTGCGACGGTGAACATTTGGCAGAAGGATTGTTCCCTGAGAACTGTATCAAGAGCTCTAGTGTTGAATTTGATCATTCAAGACTCAAAATGTACTTCTCTCCAATTTCCTGTACTGCAATTTAACTTGCAACTATATGAAAATCAAGTAGAGTTGTTTAGTTCCTATATAATTTAGCCTTTGCAAGAAAAATTATGCCTCTCCCACTAGTTTCCTGTGAGGTAATGGATGGCAGAATAATAGATGAGATATGGTCTGTGAAGTACATATCAGCAGTATAAGGGTAAAATTTGCTTTCTCTGTCTTGGTATGGTTTCTCCAACTGGTACACTGAAAAATGAGTTTGGAGACCCCTGAACAGCTATTGCCATGCTGTTCCCACTTTATGAATATACAAAACACTTCCAATGCAGCACTCTGAAAACTAAGAAGAAGCCAAGATGAGTTTGCAGAGTTGCAATCAGATGCAAATAACATTTTGGATGAAAACTGAAATAAAACATTTTTTAGATATACTTCATAATACTAGAAACATAAAATGGTCTCTAAAAACACTGAGTCTGAATCCTAGCTTGGAAGAAAATATCCAAAATTCCTTAAAACGCCAGGAAGAAAGTGACTGCAGGCTGCTTAGGCAAATACTGAACACATGAAAAACCCAGAAAATTTTAAGTAGTTCAGTAAGACAAAGGTAAAAAGAAAAGCTTAGTACTTAAGCTAAATATAACCACAAAGGGCTTGTATTTACTTACAAAAAACCATAGTTAAAACAGCATGAAGGAATAGAAGCCTGTACTTCAAAATATCTTCTCTAAAATGATGTTAGGATCAGCTGACTGACAAGGGGAAACTTTTCTTGGAAGAGACTAGAGAGCAAGAGGATATTCATGTGCACATACATATACATATACACACATATATATATGAATATATACTTTTTTAACTTGTAAGACTGTTCCTGCCCCTTCATGTCTAATCTAATATTCCAAGCTAGGATAAATCAAACTGATTCATAATGGTAACAACACAAAATATTATACAATAATTACGGCATCATTTAAAATACCTGGCTTCACATATTTTTTTCCCAGTAGAGTTATTAAAAATTAAATTTCTAGCAGTAATTTCAAGTAAAATGCTTTAAATAATACTTAAGCTTTAGTAATAACCGTATCTTAAAGTTGTACATTTTAGGTCTGTAAATGTTATTTTACCATAGTGTCATAATGAACTTGAAAGTAGGTAAGAATTTTGTATTAAAAAAACCTATATTATTGACAGTGAAGAATTTGCTGTAGGTTACCTTAGGTTTTTAAAAGGAAGAAAATGGTACAGTCTAAATCAAGTTTCTCCCAGCATCTACTCTTATCTATCTACCTAAATGCATACTCTATCTCTGCATCAAGCCAGGCAATTGAATGTCAGCATTCATTAAATTTTAAAAAATGTATCATACAGACATAAGCAGCACAGAAATCCCCCCACACTATGTTTCTAAACAAGAAAAGGAGAATATTTTATGCACTTTACTGTGGCATGGAAGCTGGTAATTATGATAATAATCAATTACGCAAAATACTTTAGTTGCACATAATATATTTCTATGTAAGCTATATATATATATTTCTATATATAAATTGTGCTTGTGTGGGCGATGAAAAATGGTTACATTTAATTTTATTTCCTGATCCTCCTTTCTGATTTAATGTAGGTATCACAGTCCTCTGATTATTTAATACTTAGTTCTTAGGCCTGATAAAATTAGTTAAAGGATTTTTATTGTTTCCCAGTCTTTTCATGGGACCACCTTTAGCAAGAGAATTTAAAATGTGAGCTGCAGTTCAGAAAAGCAGATAAACATTTATATGAGTGGATTAGGTATGTGAATATGTACAGAATTGGCACCACATTTGCTAGTGCAATTTTCTATAACACATTTATATATCAATTTTCTATAACATTTATATATCCTAAAAATAAATACTATTTCAAATTAGTCAATTAACAAAGTACATGCACACATACATAAAGAATTATAATGTTGTACATGTTACTGTCATAGTTTGCCCATTCTTTTAAAGCTTTTTCCCTTTTGATGCCAGTATAATCTAATAAAGGATAACATGGTACTTCCTACAGCTCCTAAATACTTTCTGAAGTGTTCAGGTTTTTTTTTTCTGAAAGGCTTTCTGAAAAGTATGTAGTAGTAATTAATGGCTCTTTCGTGTCCTAGAGAAATCATCCAGGTTTATATTACAAAGCACATTAATTTTGAGTGTTTTGCAGTACCTAGAGCATAAGTATTTCTAATCATACCATCTTGCTGTTCCTAACTGGTAACGTGGTTTTTTATAGGAACTGTACAAGTAATAATATTATTTCTCAGTTTATTTCATATAAAGTAAAAGGCTAAGTTATCACTGCTATGGGTCAAATTTGTGTACCATGAAGTAAATGTACAGAGGCTACTTCATGTTCTGTTTTCAAACTAAAAGCTGATGCATCAACAAGAACCCAGGAAAATGTATTGCATTTCTTTTCTCTTTCTTCTCCTATTTTGCTAAATTTTAAAAATGGAATCAACAGGAAAGAATGGTATTTTGTGCAGGACAAAGGCCTGAATAAACATAATCCAAGCCCAGGGCAGGACTGCTCTTATAAAAGGAAAGACAGAACACCATCTGTAAAACATGAATAAATGAAAGATGATTTGAATTCATGAAATATTCTTGGTGCTTAAATGTAACATAGTTAGGAGGCCACAAGTTTTCTATGGAATCTCTTGATCTTGCACAAACATGCATTGAAGTCACGGACAAACTGCTCGAGGCCAGTGACAGAGGGGACAACAATGTAAGCCTACTCAGGCAGTGACAGTGAGCATTTCATATGGCACTGAGACATTCTCCTTAACTGAAAAAAGCCCATTATTACAAATTAAAAATGAAGTAACTGTGCTGTATAATGAGAGGTGACACTGTTTTTGTAATCAACATATCAAACCCAAAATTTTTTTATCATGCAACCTCTGGTCCATCATAATCACTGACTTGAATAATGCTTCAGAAGAAAGTTCCAGTTTGTTTAGGAATCCTGATTTAATAAATAACACCCAGTAGAATCCAAGCTGTGAATTTCTGTACACATGTTTTTGCTTACTACTTCTGGCTACCAACTGTATTTTCAGCATAGAATAATACGTTTTTAAAACAGAAGCTTTGGGTTTATAATGCTGCTTGCTATACTCTGGTTTGTGTCAGTCACATCTCCTTTTTCTGGATCAAGAAACTGTAGGCTGCTGGCTCTTGATTTTTGGCTCACTGTGCCTGCCTTGAAGTTTTACTCTTGTATTTAATGACTCAAGGCTGAGACATGATTTATGTGGTCCATAATAAGGAGCATGATAAGGGACAAATGTAAGTTAAAAGAAAAGACAAATCCAGGAGACCAAAATGGAAGAGCATAAAAGATCAAGCAAGTGGAGTACTTCAAGAGGAAGCCTCACATTTTCTATCATTCCTATTGAAAATGAAGCATTAAATTGTGCCTTTGAACTGGGTCAACTGTGCTTGAGTTTTTTTCCCAGTGATGTTAATAACATAATTTCTGTTAATCTCAATAGGTTTGGATTTCATTCCACCTAAAACCCCAAAGAACAGTAGCTAATGACATTTTACTTGATTTTCATCACTCAGATTCTTAGCATTTACTGAAAACAAGGTTGAGCTTGTTTTATCTGTCTTGACAAATTACACATCAGAGCAGGGACCATCCTTTGGATGAACTACAAACTGCAGTCTCTCACTAGAATTATTGTGGTGTAAATGGTCCAAGGTCTTGCCTCTAATTCCATGACTTCTTCTGGCTGCTGTATGATGCTTTTCCATCAGCTCTTGACAGGTTTCCTTTGTGTATCAGAATAATAAACCAATCTTCCTATGTTTGGGCAATCATATGTAAGTCTTAGTGTCTTGCAGAAAGTGTACTGTTTGCTTTTTCTCCTAAATGATAGTGTGGGAGGCATGACTGGATATTTTGGAAATGTATCTTACAATGATTAAAATAATCAATTGAGGTTTCTAGTCAGCTCAGTGCTAAAACTATTCCATCTCTTAGAGAAGATCTATTATAGCATGACATGAATGCACCTTGGAACTGATAAAGTCTTGTTATTATAACTGACTGGGAATGAGTATGCTTTAAGTGATGAGAACTCCTGAAAAGCTTTTCAGTCTCTCTGCAGTATATTCAAAAAAAGTGAAATGTAAAACCCATGAAAAAATGCAAAATAATATTGTAAGCAATGCGCTTAACTCCTGCCTAACACCAAAGTGTTCCTTTCAATCTAGACTTGCAAAAGACTTTTTCTGAGATGCATGCTATGCTAAACTTATTACAAAATAAGCATTAATTTTTGTGGTGAGGAAGTATTATGCAGCATGGTTTCTATCAAAATGAAATTTTAACATGCTTTATAAGTTTGCAAAACTCCTGCATAAAGTATTCTGAAACAAATTAAGCCAAAAATGACAAGCAATGTATTTAATGAAAGCACTGTTAAACAGCTGAGGTTTCTGTTTCCAAATTTTTAAAGGATCAAAAGTTTAGGTGCTTCTGTCCTGGGTTATGGAATCAAAAATGTGTATTCTATTTTCATCTGCTGAAAGCAGTTGGGGAATTGTTCTTTATTTCTTGTAACTTTGGAAAGAGGGGGACGGGGGGGAGGGGCGGGTGCCTTTTGGGTAATGGGCCATCAACAGACTATACCCCCGGACTATACCCGCTCCCCCCAGAGCCCCATTTGCATGCATGGTCCTATTGTGGGATGCCCTGCCCAGTGGGGGGAGTCTACAATTGCTGCCGGGAAAACTGAGCCGGCGGGGGACAGACTTCACTTGCTTCACCCCGATTCCTGGGAGGAAGACGGCACCCCATCTCATCTTCGCCAGACCCCATCTCATCATCGCCGGACCCCATCTCACCATCACCTCACCCCTGGACCCCTCCTCATCACTCCTAGACCCTTCCTCATCACTCCTAGACCCTTTTTGGCTACAGGATCGTCCCTGCTCCAACAGAGCCACGTCTGTCATCCCAGGACTCACTTCTGGACTGCTTCCAACACCCTGACTAACAGGGTGCCAGGTGGCAGCTCTGATTCTGTCAGGGCTTTCCCAAATTGTTGTTGTTTGTTTGCTGGTTTGGTGGGGTAGTTTTGTTTCCTACCACATTTGTATTATTGATATTCCTAGTAAAGAACTGTTATTCCTATTCCCAAATCTTTGCCTGAGAGCCCTTAATTGAAAATTTATAATTTGGCAGGGGTGGGGGGTTTGCATTCTCTATTCTAAGGGAAACCCCAGTTTCCCTGGCAGACACCTGTCTTGTCAAACCAAGACAGATTTTGGCGCCCAAGTGTGGGGCACAAGGGCATTGAGACAGAGGAATAACAGTTCTTGTGTACTAGATAGAAGTCTACTGCTCAAAATCATGTGGTCCAGCTTTCCCTGGTTTGGCTGGCACGTGGTTGTGGCTGTATTTCTGCCATTTGCTGGCCCTTATCTAAACATGGGCCCTATAACCAAGGCTACTGTGGCTGGCATCCAGTTTATTTTGTGGGTTAATAAGGTGAGGAATTCGTGGATTTTTAACTTCCTTTGGAAAGCAGGCACATGGATTCAGGGCTATCATAGACTAACTCTGTGTTTCTGGGGTTACTTTAATAATGGTACATATTGTGAGGAAATGGCACCTGGGGAAATTTTCTCCCAATCCTTCACTCAGTTTTTTGGGTCTACTCCACCAGCTTTTCAAGGGTTAAATTTCCCTCTGAATGCTAATGACGTCATACAGTGGTTGGTGCTCCTTATAGGCCTATTCTATTTGGTATTCAGAGATAAAGGGAGACTGGCCTGGGTAAGCACTCTGATAACTACCCCAAAGAATAAAGATGCTGCCCAAGAGCCCACCCCTGTCCCACAGCCAGCCTCAGGCATAAACCACCCGGTTTGGGTGAAGGCTCTGATAAAAGAAATGCATGAGATGAACCAGATGCTGAAAGAGTACATTTCCCCAGCTGGTGAGAAACCTTCGCCCTGCCCTGACAAAAGAGAATCTGATACAGAACCCGCAGACATTACAACTGTCCAGGTTCCAGCTGACACACAGGGGCAGTCACAGCCAGCAGCAGTTGCCCCTGTGGAAACAAGGAAATCTAAAGTGAAAACAGCAAACCCAGAGAGTAAAGATAAGAAGGGAGGGCCCTCACAAGACACAAGGGAATCACATGTTCAGATCATCACTGAGTCCCTGTCATATGAAAGTCTCCGTAATTTGCAAAAAGATATTGTACGGCGGGGACGTGAGGCTTACACTGCCTGGCTACTTCGGGTTTGGGATCTTATGGGCACAGGTGTCCAACTAGATGGTGGGGAGGCCAGGAATTTGGGACCCTTGACCCAGGACTCAGGTATAAATCAGGTATTTGTAAGGGAGCCTGGACCTCTTTCCCTCTGGCAGCGGCTTTTAACGAGTGTGAGAGAAAGATTTGTCCACAGAGAAAGAATGCAGGAGCACCACCATAGAATGCGCTGGAAAACTCTGGAGGAGGGAATCCAACAGCTGAGGGAAGTGGCAGTACTAGAGGTACTTTTTGGGAGGAGTGGACAGCATGATAATGACCCTGACAAGGTTAGATGCACAGCGCAGATGTTATGGAACCTGGCAAATCTGGGGCCATCTCAGTATACTACATTCATTGCAACCATTAATGCTGAGGACAACCAAGTGACAGTGGGGGCTGTTGCCACTAAGCTTAGGAATTATGAGAGCATGATCAATGGCCCGCTGCAGGCTCATATCTCTGCCGTGGTGAAAGAGCTCAAAGAGGAAATGAGGGAGGTGAGGGAGGAGATGAGGAAGAGCAGTTCCAATGTGGCACCAGTACGAGTCACAGGCCCCAGAGTCAGAGCCCAACGACCCCCAGCCAGAGAGAGAGGGTACACCCCGAGAGCTGACCTGTGGTTTTACCTGCGTGACCATGGGGAAGACATGGGAGTGTGGGATGGGAAACCCACCTATGTCCTGACAGCCCGGGTGCGTGAGCTCAAGGAGAGGAACACTCACCAAAGGGGTGCCACTAAAATGAAAGTATCCTCAACCTCCTATGCCCAGGCTGTCAGTAGTCAGGATGCTGGAACCTCTAGTATGTATGCTCAGGGAGGGAATAACCAGTGCTAGAGGGGCCCTGCCTCTAGCCAGGTAGAGGAGAGGGACAATCGGATCTATTGGACTGTGTGGATCCGATGGCCTGGCACATCTGA
Source organism: Phylloscopus whistleri (assembly GCA_017589585.1). NCBI lineage: Eukaryota > Metazoa > Chordata > Aves > Passeriformes > Phylloscopidae > Phylloscopus > Phylloscopus whistleri. The sequence continues at coordinate 12,807,113 of JADMLD010001397.1, forward strand.
CCCACAGAAATACACGGCTTTGGTTGACACTGGCTCCCAATGTACCCTGATGCCGTCGGGGTATGTGGGAGCAGAACCCATCTCTATTTCTGGAGTGACAGGGGGGTCCCAGCAACTGACTGTATTGGAGGCCGAAGTGAGTTTGACTGGGAATGGGTGGCAGAAACACCCCATTGTGACTGGTCCAGAGGCCCCGTGCATCCTTGGCATAGACTATCTCAAAAATGGACATTTCAAAGACCCAAAAGGATATCGTTGGGCTTTTGGAGTAGCTGCTGTAGAGATGGAAGACATCAGACAACTAAATACCCTGCCTGGTCTCTCCGACGACCCCTCTGCTGTGGGACTGCTGAGAGTTGAAGAACAACAGGTGCCAATTGCCACAGCAACAGTGCACCGTCGGCAATACCGTACTGACAGAGACTCTGTGACTCCGATCCATGAGATGATTCGGAAACTGGAGAGCCAAGGGGTGGTCAGCAAAACCCACTCACCCTTCAACAGTCCCATTTGGCCTGTGCGTAAGTCTGAAGGGGAATGGAGATTGACTGTGGACTATCGTGCATTGAATGAAGTGACTCCACCACTGAGCGCTGCCGTGCCGGACATGCTGGAGCTCCAGTATGAGCTGGAGTCCAAGGCATCAAAATGGTATGCCACTATTGACATTGCCAATGCCTTCTTCTCCATTCCTTTGGCAGCAGAGTGCAGGCCCCAGTTTGCTTTCACCTGGAGGGGCGTGCAGTACACCTGGAACCGACTGCCCCAGGGGTGGAAGCACAGTCCCACCATCTGCCATGGACTGATCCAGGCTGCACTGGAGAAGGGTGAGGCTCCGGAACATCTACAGTACATCGATGACATCATTGTGTGGGGAAACACGGCAGTGGAAGTTTTCAAGAAAGGAGAAAAGATCATCCAGATTCTCCTGGAAGCTGGCTTTGCCATCAAGAAGAGTAAAGTCAAGGGACCTGCCCGAGAGATCCAGTTCCTGGGAGTGAAGTGGCAAGATGGACGGCGTCAGATCCCCACAGAGGTCATTAATAAGATCACCGCGATGTCTCCACCGACCAGCAAGAAGGAAACACAAGCTTTCCTAGGTGCCATAGGTTTCTGGAGGATGCACATCCCTGAGTACAGTCAGATTGTGAGCCCTCTGTACCTGGTTACCCGCAAAAAGAACGATTTCCACTGGGGCCCAGAGCAGCAACACGCCTTTGCCCAGATCAAGCAGGAAATCGCTCATGCGGTGGCCCTTGGCCCAGTCAGGACGGGACCAGAGGTAAAGAATGTGCTTTACTCCGCAGCTGGGAGCCATGGTCTGCCCTGGAGCCTTTGGCAGAAGGTGCCTGGTGAGACTCGAGGCCGGCCACTGGGATTCTGGAGCCGAAGCTACAGAGGGTCTGAAGCCAATTACACTCCCACGGAGAAGGAGATCTTGGCTGCCTATGAAGGAGTTCAAGCCGCCTCAGAGGTGATTGGCACTGAAGCACAACTCCTCCTGGCACCCCGACTACCAGTGCTGGGGTGGATGTTTAAAGGAAAGGTTCCCTCCACCCATCACGCCACTGACGCCACCTGGAGCAAATGGATTGCCCTCATCACTCAGCGCGCCCGTATTGGAAACCCGAATCGCCCTGGGATTCTGGAAGTGATCACCAACTGGCCGGAAGCTGAGAACTTCAGTCTCACCGAGGAAGAAGAACAAGAGCAGGTAACCCGGGCTGAAGAAGCTCCACCATATAACCAACTGCCAGCAGAAGAAGCACGCTACGCTCTTTTCACTGACGGTTCCTGTCGCATCGTAGGGATGAACCGGAAGTGGAAAGCAGCTGTGTGGAGCCCCACAAGACAGGTTGCACAAGCCACTGAAGGAGAAGGTGGGTCAAGCCAGCTTGCCGAACTCAAAGCTGTTCAATTGGCCCTGGACATCGCTGAAAGAGAGAAGTGGCCAAAGCTCTACCTCTACACCGATTCGTGGATGGTAGCTAATGCTCTGTGGGGCTGGCTGGAAAGGTGGAAAAAGGTCAGCTGGCAGTGTAGGGGAAAACCAATCTGGGCTGCTGATGAGTGGAAGGACATCGCCACCAGAGTAGGGAAACTACCTGTGAAAGTCCGTCATGTAGACGCCCATGTTCCCAAGAGTCGGGCTAATGAGGAGCACCGGAACAACGAACAGGTAGATCAGGCCGCGAAGATAGAAGTGTCTAAGATAGACTTGGATTGGCAACATAAGGGAGAATTGTTCCTAGCTCGGTGGGCCCATGATGCCTCAGGTCATCAGGGCAGAGATGCCACCTATAAGTGGGCACGAGACCGAGGGGTGGATCTAACCATGGACAGTATCTCTCAGGTTATCCATGACTGTGAGACGTGTGCTGCCATCAAGCAGGCCAAGCGGGTGAAGCCCCTCTGGTACGGTGGACGGTGGTCCAAATATAAGTATGGGGAGGCCTGGCAGATTGATTACATCACCCTGCCCCAAACCCGCCAAGGCAAGCGCTATGTGCTGACCATGGTGGAAGCCACCACTGGGTGGCTGGAGACCTACCCAGTGCCTCATGCCACCGCCCGGAACACCATCCTGGGCCTTGAAAGACAAGTCCTGTGGAGACACGGCACCCCTGAGAGAATCGAGTCAGACAACGGGACCCATTTCAAGAACAGCCTTATAAACACCTGGGCTAAAGAACACGGCATTGAATGGATCTATCACATCCCTTATCATGCACCAGCTGCCGGGAAAGTGGAACGGTGCAATGGACTACTTAAGACCACTCTGAAGGCACTTGGCAGAGGGACCTTTAAGAACTGGGAAGTGAACTTAGCAAAAGCCACCTGGATGGTCAACACCCGCGGCTCCATCAATCGAGCTGGTCCTGCCCAGTCTACCCCTTTGCACACAGTAGATGGAGATAAAGTCCCTGTGGTACACATGAGAGGTATTTTAGGAAAGGCTGTCTGGATTAACCCCACCTCAGGCAAAGGCGAACCCATCCGTGGGATTGTTTTTGCTCAAGGACCTGGTTACACTTGGTGGGTAATGCAGAAAGATGGAAAAACCAGTTGTGTACCCCAAGAAAACCTAATCCTAAGTAAGAACTGAGTGTAGGGGTTCATTTTGCATAGTAGTTCATTGCTTTAGGTATGATGCAGATGATAATAGAATAAGGGGTGGATAATGTCCTGGGTTATGGAATCAAAAATGTGTATTCTATTTTCATCTGCTGAAAGCAGTTGGGGAATTGTTCTTTATTTCTTGTAACTTTGGAAGGAGGGGGACGGGGGGGAGGGGCGGGTGCCTTTTGGGTAATGGGCCATCAACAGACTATACCCCCGGACTATACCCGCTCCCCCCAGAGCCCCATCTGCATGCATGGTCCTATTGTGGGATGCCCCGCCCGGCGGGGGGAGTCTACAATTGCTGCCGGGAAAACTGAGCCGGCGGGGGACAGACTTCACTTGCTTCACCCCGATTCCTGGGAGGAAGACGGCACCCCATCTCATCTTCGCCAGACCCCATCTCATCATCGCCGGACCCCATCTCACCATCACCTCACCCCTGGACCCCTCCTCATCACTCCTAGACCCTTCCTCATCACTCCTAGACCCTTTTTGGCTACAGGATCGTCCCTGCTCCAACAGAGCCACGTCTGTCATCCCAGGACTCACTTCTGGACTGCTTCCAACACCCTGACTAACAGGGTGCCAGGTGGCAGCTCTGATTCTGTCAGGGCTTTCCCAAATTGTTGTTGTTTGTTTGCTGGTTTGGTGGGGTAGTTTTGTTTCCTACCACATTTGTATTATTGATATTCCTAGTAAAGAACTGTTATTCCTATTCCCAAATCTTTGCCTGAGAGCCCTTAATTGAAAATTTATAATTTGGCAGGGGTGGGAGGTTTGCATTCTCTATTCTAAGGGAAACCCCAGTTTCCCTGGCAGACACCTGTCTTGTCAAACCAAGACAGCTTCGTATGCTATCACAGATAAAAAACAATCACAAGAGAAAAAAATAAGAAAATGAAAATTAAAAAAGTCTCATGTAAAGATAGAAATTCTTATTATTTCTGTTGCTGTTATAGTTTGGGTGACCCAAATACTTGATTAAATCACAGCAGGTAAGTTATGCTACGTGATATAATACAAAAGGATTCAAAGCACATCTATGTAGTTAATGCACAGAAAAAAATAGAAGTGTAATCTGCTAAATTAGAATATATTTATCTTCATGTATATAACTATAAAAAATGCCTTAGGCTGGCTTCTATTTGTTCCTTTCATAAAAGGTTGGAAATGACAAAATCTCTGGGCTATTTTAAAATTATGAAGTTATGGCCATTAGAAGAGCAATCTCAAAACAGATTTGATCTCAGGCTCTTTTCTGGAGCAAAACATGCACTTCAATAAACTCTTCTTCTTCTTCTTCAGGGGTCTACTTAACTGTTCTCACTATTGCACTGCCTCTAAAGAGAAGCACATTTTGAGAGGTGCTGAGCATCTGTAACTTAAGCCAGGAACTTCATGAAAATGAAGCCCTATAATTCTGCTACCCTGAGTGAAGTTACAAAGTCAATTTTTCTGTGCCACAAACAGGAATCTCAAACAAATTTACATACACAGCATCAGTAAATGGATACGATATAGATGTGATATACTTAAGAGTAAAACAGGTGAGATACTCTTATTTTTCTTACACCTAATTTCTCCCAATTATCTGGAATACTAACTCTTACATTCTTGGCAGAATGATTAAAACTAGTCAGGACTCTGTAAATATCAGAAACAACAGCTTCAAACTACTTTTTTTTTTTTTTCCTTCCAGCAATATTACTATTAGGTGAAGAGAATAAACTTTGATTTTCAAAGTTCCTAAACTCTTTATGTCCTAATAAGCAGTTATTTGAACAAAGTTTTGAAGTTCTCTAGGGGTTTTATAGTTTAAAATTTTATCTTGCAGATTATTTAAAAATTAATTTAGAAAACCTACTAAACCCCAGTCAAATTAGTATGTAGCCCCCATATCAAATGATATAACCCGTATGCTTAAATGAGGAAAACAAAGTTTTTTCCTATAGAATATATGAGATTACTGATTATGTAAATATTGAATTTCATAATAGGATTCCTCATACTCATTCATTTCACAGTGATGTCTCAATCATTATCAAATGAATTAGACTCTGGAAGCACACTGGCTTTAGACTCTCATAAGAAATACTCTAGCTATGTAACAGTCCAATGATAATTCTAATTCTGAACTTGTTTGAGTTCTGTTAAGATAAAGAGATGGAAAGAAGAAAGCACAAATGGGCAAACTAAAGAGAAATGAGTTGAAAAGAACCCCCACCAAAACCAAAGAGTCCAGACACTTCTAAAGAAACATTTCTCTTTCAAAGATATGCTCCAATAGAAAAAAACCTGCTTGTTGGTTTCAGTAATTACTATTCAAGTAGGTAGTGGGGGCAATCATTTGTAAGAGTGTGGGGTACTAACGACAGACAGAAAGAACCATTTTTTTTTCTTTCTGAATCTGCAGTTAAATGCCACTATTTTTGGCCAATTAATTGTAATTAAATAATTATCTATAGTCATAGAGTAATTTTGGGAATCACAGACTAACTCTGGGGGGGTAAGGCTCTCTGAAAACCATATAGCCCAATCTCCCTAATGGTCAGAGCAAGAGTAACTTTAGATATTTGACCAGTTTTCTAAGGGCCTTGTGCTGTCAGGTTTTCAGGATCTCCAAGGTGGAACTGTTACAGCCTGTGGGTTTCACTCTTGTGGAAAAAAATTCAATCCTTGTGTCCAAATGGAATATCTCCTGCTGCAACTCATAACTGTTGCTCCTTATCCTGGTGTAGTTCACCTCTGAAAACTTCCTCTCCTTCTCTGCAATGCCTATTAAGGAAAGGGAAGACTGTAATTTGCTTCATCCATAGGTGGAACCTTCTTCCCTAGGTGGAACTAAGCCAGTTCCTTCAGTACTTTCCCCTCTGTTCTATGTGCCACTCACATGACCTTTTACTTTAGTGGCTCTTTGGACTTTCTCCAGTTTGGTGATTTCCTTCTGTGATTATCCTATCTTAGTATTTCAGGTATGCCAGGAATGTACCCCCAGATGGAGGGTACACCTCTCCATCTACTGGCTACACTCGTGCCATTCAGAAGTACTGCAGAAAGAGAAGAAATGCTCTAGTTTACTACAATGGGAAAAATTACCTGTTTCCAGTGTTGATACTTCAAACTTAACAGTGCAAGTAGAAGAGACATGACTAAAGGGACGGTGTTACAAATGTGCTTTCAGTGTCAATGAATAAGAGCTACTCACTGGATTTTAACCCAGCTGATATGATGCATTACTTGTAAAGGCTGAGAAAAGTCCAAAGCAAGTTAAAAAAATGCGGATTTTTCATTGCTTGTTTTAATAAGGATTGAAATTACTCACTAATACATAAGAACTTTATGCTGTTTACAACATAAATTTATCCGAATCTTAAGAAGAAATAGGCTATTGGGAGCACAACTGCATATATTATGCAAAGTCTAATTGCATGAAGTGTGACAATGGCAAAATACTTTCTTTTGATGGTTAGTTACAGCTGTGTTCTTGGATTATAAGTTACAGTGCAGATGGCAAAAACAAGAAAACAACCTTCCTCTCCACTTTTTCATGGTGAAATGGAATCATTATACCAGAGAAGTCAAACGAAACCCCAAGATCAATTTGTGGGCAGTAAAGTGGTTGAACAAAATTACAGTACTTTTATGGATTCTAAACACAGTTTTTATATATTTGCTTCTACTTCAGAGTATAATTTTGAGAAGATTTTCAAAAACAAAGAAACCTTCCTTTACAAATGCATGCTGAAAATACTTCAAACATAAATCTGATTTGTGACACCTTTAAAATTTGGACAATAATTATGAAGCAGTGTCCTTCAGACCATTTTCCAGTCACAACGTTTTCCAGAATTTAAAAGACTGCAATCTAATAATAATAAAAAAAATCCAGATCCACATTTTAGCAGTCTTGAAAAAAAACCAAAAAACCAAACCACGAAACAAAATAGGAGGAAGAAAGCATATATAACTTTTAGTTTGCATAAAAAAACTCAAGAGAAGGTATGCTATTGAGTAATAACAATGAAACCAGTAAGCTGAGTATTTGGGATGCTAAATTTGGCTGCAAAGTCCAACTTTGAGTAGGCACCAGAGGCAGTAAACACAGGAGGCTTTTTTGCTCTAACCATCTCTGTGGAGTACAAACAGGCCTTGCTTCCTTACTCTGCCTTCTGTCTTCAGGCCTCCTCTCTTTGTTGTAAAGAAACATCAGACTATGGAGAAGGGCCAAGGGCAGGGGAAACAACTGGACAATGAAGTACAAAGGCATTTCATCACTTTTCACTCTGATCAACAAATAATCATGGACAACAAATTGTGTCCATGCTGTCTCTGGACTTCAGGAAAGTAGCTTCTTTGGCTTCCATTACCCCGATGGATAAGTGACAAAATCCAGGCTACTAACTCAAACTCTTCCTGCAGCACTATCTTCTCATACTGTTAAGTTTCTGCCTGCATTTGGGGTTTGAATCAGAACATTATTTCAATTTCTTTTTTGGCTTCACAACTTTGTAAACAAATATTCCATGCCATTAGATAACAAAAAAATCATGTCTGTCTCCAAGCAAATGGCCAAACTTTTTGGATAATCTCAGAGACTGCTCAGATACATTGCTGACAGACTCCTGACAGCTGAATTTGATACCAGATATATTGAACAGATATATCTGGACAAAGAAGAGAAGATACCACATCCTACTGCTTGCAGAACCAAGTATTTCAACAAGGCTGACACTGGGACACTTTACAAAATGACTTTAAGGCATTACCCATTTAACTGTTATACTTACTGAGCCCTTAAAAGTTAGACTTTCAGCAGCTGCTTATCTCAAGGAAAAGTCCCAACAAGGAAAGCCCAGCTTGTCTTATGACAGTCAAGGCATCTGACAAAACCTGATAGGCACCATCAGTGGTGTCTACAGTTGACAAAAAGCAAGATCTTATAGAAATAAATTAACTTTGAGATACTGGAGAAGAAAAAACTAGAGGAGACACTGGAGAGGAAGTAGAAGACTTTCAAATAAGATTTATGGATGGTTTTTGGCTATCAGTCAGTGCTTGTTCTGACATCTCACCTTCCCTTTTTCTCTCCAAGAGTTATACAAATTACTGCTCTGAACAGAACTGATACTTCTCAGTGCAGAGGTTATGTGACAGAATGACTGACAACGGTCAGCCAGCCAAGTGGTAGGAAATGTAACTCTGTACACAGTTCTTCCTTGCAAAATTCAGTATTTTCTTTCATAGATCTATTTTTTAGGTTTGCTAGACAAAGGGCAGATGGCAAGCATTTTGGTACTAAAGAAGAAGAAATACAAAAGACAAGCTAGTCATGCTAAAGGTCCATCTACTGCAGTATTCGGTTTCAAGCAATGGTCCTAAATAAATATCTAGAATAAATAATAACAAGGGATGCAGCTATGATATTATACCCAGTCCAGTTTGAGCCTACATTTGTTTTAAGCTCAGTGGACTTCCTATGTCAGATGCAATTTCTTTCATCCAAATACCATCATAGTTTTTTTTCTTCACTTGTAAATAAAAAGTAATATAGAGACAGAGCTATACAAATGATGAGAAGTTCTTTAGAAATCAAAGTTCTTTAAATGTTTATAGATTTAGAATAATAGAATTGCTACCAAAATGTTGGCATGTTGAAACAGACTCAGAAAAACTTCCAATGTAATTGTAAACTGTAACCTGTGATGTAGCCTTAAAAAGTGAGTTTGTCATAAATGGTTTCTGGGTAGCTAGACAGGTCATATATTCCTCACATATTAAACAACAGATGATACAAAGTTGGCAATGGTTGCAAGGCTGATGCCATGCTTTTATAGCTGTTCTCCGTCAACAAAGCACTAAACAAAATTTCTCAAGATTAATTTTGTTGTAGTAAGGTGTTTGTACTTTATGCATTTAATGCACTTTTATACAGTTTTACAGACATTTATGCATTATGGACAGACCTTGTACTTTCAGATCTGTCAAGAAGATACCATTTTTCTAGAAGGGTATTTGTTCTGATTCCTTGTAGAGCTAATTATCATGTGACACCTTCTGACTCATTACAGAATAGACTGAGTTCTCATTCCATACGTTTCTTTACATCTATTCTCTTACAATTTTGTTTGTATACCCTACTGTTTAACAAATTCAACAAATTCCAATACTTATTGAGTTAATGTATTAACTACCATTAAGCAGCAAAAGCCACTGCCTGGATCACTGGTGTCTAGCACCTTCCAAACTGCATATGTGAGGAAAGCAAATCAGTTTTCAACATTAGATCGCTTTGGAAATTCTTCTTTATAACCTATGACTTTTTCAACAAAAGGTCGCTTTTCTGATAGGTCCATTCTGTCCTACATGTCACCTGTAGGAAAGATGTAAATCTTCAACAGGAAAATTAAAGTCTATACAAATAATTCTTTTAGTGAATGAATTATTTTAGAAAAACTACTGAACCCCAGTCAAATTAATCATGAGAACTTCAAAAAAAGTGAAAACATAGATGGATAGAGTAACCTATAAATGTATCTTAGGTTTTAGTGGCAGAAATTCTGAAAGACACATGAAGTGGTACACCATACCTTAAAACAACCTTACCTTGCTAGTGTTCTGTATCAAGGATATAAGGGGTATATTCTAAAACAGTCTTGGGTCAAAGAGTTAAAGAATTTATTTCCATTTAAAGCTTTAGTCAAGCTTTTTTATGTACAGCTGTGCAATCCATAACCTCTAGAAGTCACAAGTGGTCTACTCTGAATAAGAGGAAGTTCTGGCTCTGGTCCCTGGCCTTGGCACTGAGGGGCTGAATATTTCTCATTCTAATATCTGTGCACTTAAAAAATAAATTTCCCATCCTAAAGGACAGAAGGCCTAAAGCAAGATCTAATATACTTTAAGATGCCTCACAGGCATAAATCACTTCTCCATCCAAATTCAGTCGAGAGACAACATTAGTATTAAAATAATTCCCCATGTCTTGGATAGCAAAAAAAAAAAAATCCTTTCTCATAGTTTCATGTGAGATATTCAGCTAAAAATATGCAACTACAATATCAGCACAACCTTGATAAAAATAGGAAAAGATTAAAATTTCAGCATTTTAACAGCTATTTAATAAATCAGTTCTCTTGACTGGATAGTTTGGTTAGCAATAGCAAGATTGCCACCTCTGTGGCTCAAGACCAATTTTAGTTACTTTTATCCTTTTAAAATGTCATTTCGAACATGTCATTTCAAGTATGGTCACAAATCACTATTTTCTAATTGCTTCTGTATATTATAAGCTGATTAATTTTCCAAAGTACTAATATAACTTTTTTTTCTTGCTTTAACTATTACACCTGGCAATTATATTTTCTTAACAGGAAACCCAAGAAATTAAAATTGAAATTTTCCTCTTTCGGGTTCACAATTCTTCTCACATTTTCCATTGAGAATAAATAAACAGAATTCAGTAGAAAACCAAGCTTAAGTTTTAGAGTCTATTTCAGACAGCATCCTGACATTTAAAAGTATTTTTGTTCAGCCAAATTATTTCTGTTAGTCATAACAAATGCTTCATTTTAGTTAGTGCCTGCAAAGCTTGAGCTAGTGACTGTAATTTCATTTTAAAAGGGTTTATTTACCTGCTTCATTGTTAGTCAGTAAAGAGTTCTTAATAACTGTTTAGTTTCTACTCACGTGAGTAGTTCTCCACAACTGCTGAGCAAATATCAATTACTCACATGAGAATGTGTAGACCTACATGCCAATGTGTAAAGGTTAAGATTCCAGTTGTCCCCATGAAGAATTTTTTCCCATTGTATAATGGCATATCCATTAAGAAAGTTAAGCTGAAATAAACTTTCAGTGCAAATTTTAAGTGCATTGCTAAAAAAAAAATTAAACTTCAATGAACACAGACACTCATTATTGTAAAAATGCATCTTGGTGTCTTCAATTGATCTTCCTCCTCCTCTCTCAGATTTACACTACATAATGCATTCTCTCTGTACTGAAAGCTCTGTGTTTTGGAAAACATGTGGAAAATGTGTTGATAATGCCATGTTTTATTAAATAGAATACTTTAAATCTTACCAGATGGAAAATCTTTAGTTTCAAAGCTGCATGCTGTACGTGTGTCAGGGTGTGACTCTGTCATTGCAAGGACTCTAAATGAGTGCCTAACCACCACAGCTTCTTTTGCAACAGAAGAAAAAGTCCCATTACAAGTAAGATTTTTTTACAGTTGAGCTGAATTATACTCACCCCATATTAGATTTTTAAGAAATATATACTGTCATTGAAACTTGATAAACTCATAAGTACTAAGGGCCTTTTAGACCTACACATTTATACAGCAGAGCCACTTTAAACACTAGTTATATATTCATTTTAGTGTTCCTACCAGACAGTCTATTCCTGTTTTCTTTTGCCTTTTTATATTCTCAGTCCATTTTTTCTTTAGTATTAAAAAGGCATTGTGTAACATGGTGTCTGGTGAATGTAGGACCTTCTCTATTCCCAAATAAATATTCAAAAATATTTTGCATACATCTTGTGAACAAGGCTTGTTAAATCATAATGTGATGACTTATAAACATTCATCATTCCTATACGGAAGTATAATCTAGTCAACTGCATGGTATAGCAAATCATCCTGACACGTTTATATTAATGCACATTTGAATGAGAATAAGAAAGAAATAGTCAAATTTATGTTAAAGACTTCTAAAGGCTTAACAGCATCTTACTAAGTATATATGTCAGCTTAATCTAATCCTCCTACTTCTAATACGTTCTGTGGTCTCAGCACGGTGCCCATAATGCTCTCGCATGTTATGAGGGATTGCCTCTGAGAAGTTCACCATCAGTACTACACTTTGTTCAATAAAACTTCACATCTGGTCTTAGGATGACAGAAAGCTATCTGTCTCCAATTTGCATTACAAACCTTTAGCTTCTTTTGACATTCGTAACACCGGCTGTAATAATTTCCAATAACCTGTTACAATATACCGAGTAGATATATTCCTGGTTCTCATCTTCTTGTGTCAGGTAACAACACGCTTCTAATATTTATTTGGACAATCTTAAATAAATGGCAACTTCTTTATACCAAAAGCCTCTGTATTATCTAATCAGAGGCTCATCTGAGAAGGCCTGTGGCAGTATTTGCTCCTTTCACTCCAATGATTTTAAGTTCTAATCAGAAAAACACCTTTATTTCTTTTCTGTGCTTTTGCTAGAGGAGACAATACATTTCAATTCAAGATCTTGCAAGAGTTATTGAAGACTATTTACTAATCTTACGACACGATAGAAGTCCTCCTGAAATCCACCAGCCTGGAACAACTATCTCCTTAACCATCTTTCTTGATTTCTGAGCATCATAATTTCTACGTGTTCTATTACAGATACATGTCGTATGTGTTTCACATTAAAAATATTTGAAGAAAAGTGTCTATTATTCCTTGCTACATTATTCTTTTTCTTCAGTAGAAAATATATCTGCTGACAGATGAAGACCCAAAAGGACAGATCTACTTGTGGGATTAACAATGTCTAACACAAGTCAGAGATCAAACGTGTCACTAAAGGATCCTCATACAGATGGTTAGCAACCTCTGCTACCTGAGCTGAATTAATAAATGGCAATTGAAAAACTGGTCTCTCAATACAATTTGCTTTCTGGCAGCCACATTAAGGAAACAAAATTTTTTAAAAGTCTGCATATTAGGCCTGCAGATTTACAAATGAAAAGGAAGACCTGATACTATCTCTGATGTATTAAAACTGGGAAACACACTAAAGGATACATACAGTGTCAGTAGTCCTGCTTGTCAAAATTAAAAACTGCCAATAGTAACAGAGAAGATAAAACACAGACTATGTCATCTTACTTATGGACATTGTCAATGGGATACTGAAATTAAAGAGAACAAATTGGACACCTCATACAACACTTTTTAAACTGAGAGTTAATATATATGTATGAGTATATTTTAAATTATGAGAAGTAGAATTATACTACTAGTGCAAAAGACAGTCAAAGACATTATTCACTAATATGCTGCATCTTTTTGAAAGCTGATGATGCTTCACTGGAGACTTGTTGTCTTACAAAGCCCTAAGAACACATATTACCAGTGCACTTGAATATGTCCTGTGTCTTAACAATATATTAATAATTAGACTTCTGATTTTGAACCAGAAAAAGTGTGTGGGTGTATATATACATATATATAGTCTTACAACAGATAGAAATTATCACCAAGACACACTTCGGCAACAATCACTTTGAGAAATTATTTTTGAATATGTATCACATTTATTCTTCCACTGCATGAACTTTCTAGAAATTTTTCCTAAGAAGAAAAATTTTATTTTTAAATTCTTCATCAGTGAATTAGTGTTCCTTGTAAATTTAATGTATTCTATATATTCTACAGCTTTGCAAGCATCTATTTCTTACCAGTGGGGATAATGATAAAATTGGTATAATGACAGGAATTATTATGACAGCGAAGAGATCTGAACACAACAAGAATGAATATATGACAATCATACAAATCTTTCTATGTCTATGCTATTGGTAGCATAAAATGAACGGAACTGAATCGAATTTTATGCGCGCAATTAATACATTATATTGAGAAATATATTTTATAAAGCAAATGAAATTTGTTTGGAAGTAATTATTCTATGACCTGAGAAATATCAGAGAGAAAGCAGGCGAAGCAGTAATGTTAATCCCGTGCCAGAAACATGTTTTATCAGGTTTCTTTTTAGCTCTTAAACAAGATGTAGTAAAAACAACAACATTCTGTCAGACTATATGTTCATTCCTTGCTTCCTGGATTAAATATGCTTATTCTATGCCACATTTTTATAGCTTTCAATTCCTGTACTTTAAATCTATTAAACAATGTCAAGTTGAATTTTCTTCAAAAACTGCTGCAGGTTAAGAAAAAAAATAGGACAGTAGAATATTTGAGGGCTAACATTTATGTCAGCTAATTAATATGGATCAGTTGTGGTCTGCAAGGATTTTTAAAGTGCATGCATGTTTGAGATAAATATAGACTAAGGATTTGATTTTGTTTCTTCTAGATAATAAAGTTCTTACTGATTTCAGTAGAAGTATGGTCTACCAGTTTTGTAGGTATGAAAGATAAAATAAGCTTTTGTGCTCTTGCATAATGTTAGCTGTCCCAAATAGAGAATAGTTCAAAATGCAGATCTACAACATAAGAAATAAATTGCAGTTGTAGTATTACATTTATGTTCTGTATTCTCTTTATTTGGTAAGGGAATGAGATTCTGAAAAAAATAAACATTGGGGGAAAACCCAAGAAATTTATTTGGATAGAAAGTTCTATTTAAATAAGTTAGTTACAAATCAGCCCACATTCAAAACTAGTCACCCTCTATTCCAGAGGGTACAACACCATTTCCTTATTTTAATTATTTTTCCTTATTAATATTTCATTATTTATTCTCAAAAGAGTTCCTGCTAGAAGACAGAAATTGGTTATTTGAACATGGTTCTAGACTGACAAAAAGAGGCTACCAAATGCACAACTGTTCAAACACTTTTAAGCAAAAGATTCATTCTCCCTACACTGAAATCTAAGGCTGTATTTCTCTTGCATGGAAATTCAGGGTAACTAGAACAAGATCATATAATCCAACCTCCTACTCAAGATCAGATGTGAGATTAGAACAAAAGTAATCCAGGACTTTATCCTGGATTTTGGACTTCAGGAGGTCCAAGAACAGAGCCTTTTCAAGATGAGAATCATGCCTGGTAACCAGAAAAAGAACAAACGTATCTCAATTGTAGACCTGTAGAATTATTTGGGTTGGAAAAGGCTTCCAAGATCATTGAGTCCAGCTGTAAATCTAACACTGCCAGATCTACCACCAAAGCATGCCCCTAAGCATCAAGTCTACTACACATCTTTCAAACACCTCCAGGGGTAGTGACTCCACCACTTCCCTAGGCAGCCTGTTCCAATGCTTGATAACCCTTTTGGTGAAGAAACTATTCCTAATACTCAAACCCAGCCTCCCTTGGTGCAACTTGAGGCTCTTTCCTCTTGTTCTGTCACTTATTACTTGGGAGAAGAGTTCAGCCCCCACCTGTCTACAACCTCTTTTTCAGGCAGTTGTAGGGACCAGTAGAGTCTCCCCTAAGCCTCTTTTTCTCCAGGCTAAAACCCCCCAGTTCCCTCAGCCCCTCCTCATACAACTGACTCTCTAGACCCTTCACCACCTCAGTTGTCCTCTGGATATGCTCCAGCACTTCAACGTCTCTTTTGTAGTGAGAGTCCAAAACTGAACACAGGATTGGAGGTGTGGCCTCACCAGTGGTGAGTACAGGGGGACAATCACTGTCCTGGTCCTGCTGGCCACACTATTGCTGATACAGGCCAGGATGCCATTGGCCTTCTTGGCCACCTATCCTTGAAACACTCCTCTAAATTTTTTTCCCATGAAATCTGATGTAGAAGTAAACAAGAAGTACCTTATGTTTAGTATTATACCTAGCTCCTGTCATGGTAAGTCTTACCTTTTTGTAGTGTTTCAGCATCAAAGACATGCTGCTTGAAGAAAGCTCTGAAGGACAAAGGACTGGCACTGCAGTCTTCTGAAAGTTTGTCGATAGCTTGTTTAAACATAGCAACTAAGTCATGGAGAGGTCCATCTAAATCAAGGTGAGAAGTGGATGATGAAATCAAGCTCAGGCGTACTGAGATTGATGCACAAGATGCAGAACTAGACTCCACAGATTCACACTCAATTTGGAAGTCCTCTGACAACATCTTCATTGCAAAATGTTTTCTTTGGAGTGGATCATCAACTACTGCAACAACATGCCATTCAATGGCAGCATCTCTAGGTAGGTGAGATATCACAACCACAGCAAGCAACCCACATACTGCAGTTTCATCATGATACATCTCTGAATCTTCAGCCTAAAAGATAAACAAAATATTGTCCATGTTACAGAGTTGTAGAAATTAATGTTGCTCATATTCAGTTAAAATATTAAAAAAGTAAATGCAGTAGATTTTATTTCATGGAAACTGCTTTTCCCCTCAACTTTCCTTAGTGAAAAGTTATCTTGAGCAATTATGAATTTATCTGACATTATCTCCTAATTTTTGCAATCTCAAACCACTACTATGCCCATACCATTAAAAAAAAAAAGCTGATCATAATTTATTTTGCACTCATTCTGCAATCAAAAAAAGTCTTTTTGCATATGGTGACTTTTGGTTGTACCAAAGGTTTTTGAGGAATAAAAAGATCGTAGGAACCACCAAAACTACAGAAATGAGTCAGTAAATTACATGTTTTATTTTAAAAGTTGGACTACTAAAGATTCAGTTCAGATACAGCAAAAATATAGTTCAGACAGTTCTAAACAGCAGAATTATCCTGACCAAACCCTCTTTGAAGATAGAATGTGTTTTTTAAATAGCAGAGCTCATTGAGAATGTATATTCAAATTGTTTTCACATCAACCAGCACGTCTAATTAGCTGACTTCATCAGCCACATCTGAGTAACTGAGTTCCTTTTCATCTGATGGTTTTAAATAGCTGTCAAATACCTGGGCAGTTGAAATGCATTTTTTGACCACTGGATTACTTTTTTCCTTACTTTTCCATCAATTCTTATGAAGAGACAGTGCATTAGGAATTTTTAACATTAGTGACTTACACCATCTTCTGTACACAGATAATAACTTTTTATATACCAGTTTGCTTACATTCCAGTATATACTGTTAATATTGTCCATTGCCTGACCTCTGAAAGGAAAAATAATAACAAGGCAAACCTGTCATTTTTGCCTGAAGTCGATAAGGCCGTATAACTTATAGTACCTTCAATTCACACTCAATTTTCAACCACTTGCTCTCAACTTTGAGAGGAAGAAATAATGACACATTCCAGGCACTTTATTTCAAAATTCACTCACAAAGTTATTGACAAGAATTTTGCACAGAATATCTTCGATGTTTGACCCTTGTGAGCTGTTTACATGAAAAATGCACTTACTTCTATATTAACAATAGTGGAGTGTAATTCTATCCCAAACATGTAGCAATTGCTTCAGCATTTCTGGTTTTGATGTGGTAACAGAAAAAGGGACAATTTGTCTCAAATTGCAATCACTTCAGTCATAATAAAATCTTACAGAGTACTGTTTGCTTTCAGTACTTTCATTAGGCTGGCCAGGGCTGTTATTAAGGTAGCTACACATAAATGTTATATTAGCACTTAACAGGAGCACAGTATTCTCCTCTAGGAGATGAATTCTAACCTTGTCAATATAATTCTGCTCGGAGTGCTGTAAAGCAGTTTGAAAAGATGAAATACTGGAGCTTTGGACTTAGGAAAAAAAAAAAGTCATGCTCATTCAGGCTTAAAGGCCATTTTGCTGGCCCAAGGTGCTGAGGTACTGGTTAGAAAAAAAACAGTCTAAAGAAGCTCTCTCAGGTCACATCAAGCACTAAGACAAACTTTTCTACTTCCCTGTACTTGTCTTAGGTTGTTAAATCAATTACTCGCTATTTCTGCTTGCCTTCAGCTGCCATTTAGAATATGAAGAACTACATGAAAATTAAGGCCAGGAGAAAGTACATTTCCAAATTTAACAAATGAGAATCATTCTGTGTGAAAGAGTACTCATCGTGCACCTGTATGGTACCATAACACTCATAACCTTTAACTTCAGAGTTTGCACAAAGCACAAATGATAGAGCTACTGGGGACTAATCTTTCATCAGTGGCTAGAGAATTTTATAGAAATACTTCTAACAGTGACCTCTTCTGCCTTATTTTCAAGAAATCATTGACATTTTTGCTATACTTGGATGCTGCATTTATGAGTTACTATTCAGAAATTTACAATTTTCTTAAAGAACTGAATATCTTTATGATAGCCTGCCTAGCAAATGAGGATGAATATATAAGATCTGCTAAGAAACTATATGGTGCTAAAACAGTATAAGTAAGTATTAAGAGTGAAAACAAAGAGGAATTATTTTTTATGTTTTTACATAAAGAGGAATTTACATTAATTTTTATGTTTTTACATAAAGAGGAATTATGTTTTTACAATTGATTTACATTAATTTTTATGTTTTTACATAAAGAGGAATTATGTTTTTACAATTGATTTCTGCACTCTCATCAATGAGATTCATCACTTTTGGCAGATGGCTGTGGTACTATGAAATAAAAACATGTTTTTAGAGTTCTTACCTAAGGATACTGTTCTCGACTGTTCTATAAAGGATAACAGCTTTTGGTCTAGTCTTGCTTCTACAGCTTCAGAATCCTGATCAGAAAAAAATGAAATAGAAGAGCATATAGCTGGGTTATAATTTTTGAAAAAGAACTATCAATTCTTGGGAAGCTCTAAAATTCTTGTTGAGAGACAAGAAATCTGTTGGGGCAAACTGTTGAAAGCAGTGATTCCTTAAAAGTATGCATTACCTGAATTTTACAAATCTTTATAGATTTCATTAATCTGTAGGTGGAGTGGTCATTTAGATATTTGACCTTTAACCTTTTTTTCCTATTGTTTCCAAATGATTTTCATTTCATGGGAAAAGCATGTTGAAGTTTCTAATTTCCACTTGTTAGCCTTTCCATTGGATTTAATCCTTTCAAGGAACAAATGCTACAAGGTACCTCTGCACTTACATACTAAGTTTGTATGCCACAGGGGAAAATAAGGAGATATAAAGGTTCAATGGCTGACTGCTGAGATTTTATGGAGAAAGATGCTACTTATGTGCTATACTTCTACATGATCTGATTTAAGAGGGCTGGAGGACATCAGGTAACATAGGTTTTCGCATGCAGAAGACACCCTCTGAAAATAAATGGTTCTACAACAATGACTTTTTTCAGGAATGGATGTAAACTGGATCATCTCAGAGAACACACTATGACAGAATTCCAATACTCTTGTGCTAGGAAATTGTAGATCCCAAAACATTGGACAAAGATTTTGTAAGACAAGTGATTTAGCTCTAACTGAATCTCACATTAGACTGTCCTCAAAACATGTTTCACAATATCTTCCCTTTGCCAACAGGATCATCTGCTGCTTAATTTATCAAAGATGTAAAATACTGAGATCCAGAAAATTTGAAAAAAGAAGCCAAAAGGCAGATTTTTCTAAATACGTGCATTGTATTTATATCATTCCATATATGCATTGTATCTATATCATGCCATATCCAGAGAAGGACTACAAACATTTTTTTTAACATGTTGCTTTACAAAAACCCCACAACTCAACAAAGGACTTCTCTCATCTTGAAGAAAATACTGATACTCTTCTGGAGATATAATGCATGTTTCAATAACTCACAAGAGAAACCAAAGGTACAGAGTACATTTTAGGATGACTGAGAAAGTGACTCTTCTATTGTAAACACTGAGAGAACTGCCATGCTAAGCTAAGTGACATCTTGGAAAGTCTTCATGGGCTGGTTAATAAAGAATCACAGAAGCTGGCAGCAGTTAAGAAAACAAGTAAAGAAAGAAAACAAAGTGGGTAACTTTTTATTTGCCAGTGTAAAAATTCACAGTTCACCAACATCTTGAATAAGTCAAACTCTGTATCTCTCAACTGAAAAAGGGTATACTAGATCCAAAATATATTCAGAGGAGGACAAGTATTATCAAAAGCTCTGGCGGGTCTGATTGGAAAGGTTCTGCAGCCTACTTAATGAGAAGACAGAGGCTTACAAAGTCATACATGATATAAAAAGAGTGGATAGGGATAAGAACTGATTTTGCACACTTGTCTTTCTGTACAAAGAGCTATGGACCATCAAATGACATTAGTAAGAGCATGGTTTCAAAACAAATGATGGTGCGTGACACCTACAACTCCTTGATGAAGAATGCTTTGGTTGCAAGAACTTTACAGGGACTCAAGGGGAGCCTGAATGAGTTCTTAGAACAGAGATTCAGTGAGCATTATAAAAGAGACATGATAAAATTCCTAGATTATTTTTATTTATATGTTACTAATTTATATGAGGATTATGATTTACATAACAAAATTGATTTGATCAATTTGAATATGAATTAAAATAGTTTGAAGTTAGGAGAATATTTATGTAAATTTATGCTTTTACTGGTTTTACTATTCACTTCTGCTTAGGGCTACTGTTTAGAGTCAAAATACCAAGCAAGGCCTACCCCATTATGGTTATTGTTAAATTCTTAAATAAGCATTTATGCTGATACTAGCGGTGTGTTTGGTAAAGAACTGGGACTTCTTGTATGGACTTAGATTTTTCACAATTAGTCCCTTCCAACATTTCCATGATTCTAAAGGAATTTTATGTTCATCTGTGATATTCCAGACTGATTTTATAGATGAGTTGCAAACACCAAGTAGATGAATTCAGATAACAGCTTTGAGAGCCTAAGCTTCTTCAGCAGAGGCACTGGCACCAGGATACAGGGCTGGAAGAAGTGGGAGTTCAATGTGGTTACTCCTTCTGAGGAAAAAAGGATTCTCTTCTCCTTTTTTCAGAAAGGAGAATAACATACAGAACTTTAATACTACTTTTAGAGGGACATACGTATCTTCATTTCTGCCTTAACTGACAGAGACAGCATGGGCAATTAAAACACAACAGTCCCAGACAGTGCCAAGCAGGAGGTTTGTCTGCCTTAGGCACCTGCCACAGGAACAGAGATTTGGAGCTGCCTTACTCTGGAGCAACCCAGGCAGACTGCTCTGTGTTAACCACTCTAAGGAGGTTCTGTGATGGGATGCTCAATCCAAATCTGCAAGTGTAAGGATGTTTGGTTAGAAACAGAAAGAGCCAAAAGGCTTGGCTGAATACTTGTTGAAGGCCATAGTATTACAGTTATTAAGCAACATACAATTCAGTAATGTATCTAATAATGAGAAACGAGAATGGGAACTTCCTGTACTTTGTATTTGTGCCTAAACTGAAGTGAAAAGGCAGCTTGGTAGAAACATTCCTTAGCTAACACTTTTATCAATGGGTTTAACTTCAGAAATAGCTCGCTCATATCCCAAGAACCAAGGTGAATAACAGAGGTTGTCAGTGGGTTTCTAAACTTGTAATTAACCCTACACTAAAGCAAAAGTGTTACCTGGACTGCTGCATGCATATTACTCTCCTGAGCTTTGCACTGATACAAGAAATTATCACATTGGTTCACAGTATTACCAAACCCTTGTGTTTTCCATGCCTCAGTTCTTAGCAAAGATTCACCCAAATTTCATTCTGCATATTCAGAGAGCCACAAAATACTCTCATACTAATGAATGCCTGATGCATTCACAATACTGCTAAAAACCAAACCAGAATCCAACAGAATGAGCAGAGTTAAATGTAAAACGCTGGGCTGTAAGGGTTGTAAACTTACACAGAGTTTTATTTTAAAGGTGCTAACCTTATAAATATAATTTATTTTTTTGTAATAAAAAAAATAATACAAGGCAGAACTATTAAAATTCCAGTGAAGACAAAAGAATGAATAATGAGTTAAAGACAAACCTATCTTCAATCCATTGTATAAGTATTTAACTATTTTGCTTAATTAAACTGAAAAAGGTACACATTTTGGCCTTTATTATATAAATTTGTTTGACTATCCTCCCTTTGTTCTAAATGACAAGTATTCTTTTTGTTGTGTTAGTAAGGACTAAGGCCTATCTATCTCTCAGCTGAATATGGAATCAGGCTATAAGAGACAGAGATGAATGCATAATTGTTATCTCTACAAAGGAGTGACTTGGAGAACAAAAAGAAAGATACTGTGATGTTACTTTTAGAAGCTGAGTTTATGAAAACCTTATATGGTATGCATTATTACACCATTACAGTGGCAAGATTAACGTGCCTTTAAATAATACATTTAAAATTTCTTTCACACTGCCTGCATTAAACAGAGTGCATCAAACTCCTGAGATCCAGTTTAAGCTTTGCTAGAGTCTCTTACAACAATAGGTTTATGACTTGAAAAAGTAAAGATTCCACTAGGAAAACTGCATAAGAATAAAAATGTCAGTTCCTAAAGAAAGTAGGATAGAAGCAATTCTTTTCAACATCTTAGTTTGTCTAATAAATAGGACACATGCATTCCTGGTATACCACATCTGAATTCAAATAATGAATACCACAGTGTTTTATAACAATAAAATTGCTAAGAATGTTCCTTTTGGAAAGCTTACAAAAGTAAGAAAGTCAGACATTTAGTTTTTCTTTCTGAAATAAAACAAATTATTATTGGTGCATGTCAAAAAGACATTAACACAAAACTGGCAGACTAAAAATGAAGTCTTATAAACGGCATATTTGTCATTTGTCATAAAATAAATACTGTAAATATGAAAATAAATGAGTTCTTCAGAAATTTTAGTCCTCTACTCATTTCTCAACATGGTGGACAAAACTAGAGGTAATTTAGTAACCACTGTGTCACGTAGAAATCATTTTGTACAATGTCAACTGGGAAAATGAGCCTGTACTTTGGTGTTACTGAACCATGGAAAATCTAGAGAAAACCCACAAACCAAGTAGTTCTTTATTTTTTGTAGCAGCACCTGATAGCACATTTTTCAGAGTAACTTCTCTTTTGTGCAGTCTTTAGCTATCTTTAGAAAATAGAAACATGAAAAAGTGAAAGCAGATAAAGGGGAACATATATGAGTATAGAAATTTAGAGACAGTACTATTTCTCAGGGTGCTTTCAATCAATTTTTGTAATTTAAATGGATTTCTAATTGATGTATTCTTTTGATACAATGATTGTAATTCCACCTGCTCATATTAGAAAAAAATACAAATTAAATTTTCACCTCAACAATTGTGAAAAATAATGAAAAAATATGCACGTAGCTATAGCAATGATGCAAGATTAATAACTAGATATGAAATGGTTGGCAATTAACATGCCAAGCTTAACTTTTCTCAGAGATGCATTTTGAAGGAGGATGAAATGACCATACCCCAAAATTGGGATGAAATGACCAAATTATTTTAGTGAGAGTACAGGGCATTTGAAATCTATACAATATATTGATGGCTATTGTTAGGATTAGACAAGGTGATGGGCTTAAATTTTATGGTAGTCAACCAAGTATGTCAGAAGAAACTACCAGAAAAATTAAGTAACAACACTCTTAGGACCCAAATCCCACAATAAATATACAGTCAATTTGACTTATAAGTTGAGACAGCTTTCTGGTGCATAAAGGATATGTTGAAATCCTTGCAGAATCAAAAATTTCATGATGAATGGTCTCTGAATATTGCCACTGGAAGAATAGGTAAGCATTACATAAAAAAGCAAAGCAAATATAGGACTCATGAAAATAAAGAGTTCATAAGAAACCAGTTCAATAACTCTACATCATCTATAGCTTATATTGCTCAAACAGAATAATTTAACAACTTTCTATTCTATTTTTTACCATGATTGTCAACAGAGGCCAAGAAGTGGTATAAATTTTCATCATTTCTGTGTGATAGAAAAAAGGGTTCTGTTGAAATTTAAGACATAACCTTACAAACTCTCCTTTGATTATATTTAGTACAGAAGGATATAATTTGCTTGTTAATTTTGTTTCTCTTTTCTATTGTTGGATCACTGTGTTTTCATCCTTTTATTTCAGAAACTGAGAAGCTCTGACAGGATCAAAACAAGAGCAATCAGTACCACATTTCTATGAAGACATAATCAGCTTTGAACAAGTCTCAAGAATAAATTAACATCTGAAAGCCTGAAGAATATACACAGAATCTGCAATAACTAGGCTAACACCTCTGTTTGCTGGACTTAGCAGCTTGGAAGTTTTCTTGCAAAGAAAGCTCAAATAATTTCTTGTTAGAATAAATTGAAAGAAAACCAGAAAATGTAAACTGGCCTGCTGAAAGACAGACACAGGCTTCTGCATGCACAGTAATGGAGAAGCATCTCCTGCTGAAAGACTGAGACTTCCATTTTTGCATCATTCCTCAGGTAAGTATCACAGTCTTCTTCTAAACCATTATCTAAAAGCAGAGTCTCATCAGCCCCACAGATATCAAGTTTTCAACCACTCAATGAATTTTATACATTTCAATCTCTCTTCAAAATACATTTCATAATTGTATGTGACAATCATGCCACCACCAGAGTAAAAGAAAGATTTTAAAATGTATAATCAGATATGGTAAGCATGGGATAATATCAAACAGAAAACATACAATACCATTTCCCCTGCATTTTTAGATGGTTATAAATATTAGTTATAGCATTGATTATTCAGATAAAAGCATGTTCAAAGTACTGCAGTGAATATGCCTAGACTGAGAAACTGAGAAGCTGAGAACTCTGCCAGTAGGGCTGCCAGAGGGGCAAAATACCTGAAATGTAGAATTAGACAATTATTATTAATTTTAGAACTGGACATGACTCTGATTTTCCCTCTTAATTACTCCCACTGACGTGTCATGAGACAGATTAAATATTAACTTTTGTTTATTATAGCTGATTTGGGGAGTGGGGATTTCATATTTTAATTTTTATTTTATTTTAGAGAACTGTTTATGGTTTCAGCAGAACTCTGATATAAGTGCTCTGATACAATATGAATACCTTTATCTTTTTTCCCTAATTCAAAGGGGTCAAGAGGGGTTTTCACTTTTGCAAAGTCCATACAGGCCTTTGGTTGTTTGCTTTACTCTGCAGAAGTAGTCATGCTACCATGCATACTTACCAACCTGACAAACCCTCTTCCTACTGCATGCAAAGCTCAGCCTTTTCATTCTCACCCTGTGGCAATAAAGTATTTGGAACTCCTAAGGTCTGCTATATTTTAGTGCAAGTATACTCACAGAGTTCAAAATAGGAATTTCTGGGTGAAACGTAATGGTCTGTGATATACAGGTCACAATAAATAATCTAATGGTGCCTTCTGGCTGTACGAGCCACTCAAGCTACGAAATCAGTTTTACCCAATACTTCTGCTCAGCCTTTCTACCAGCACTCTAAAATCCCACACTGAGAAGGCAACCATCTTACCCATAATGGCCTTTAACATCCCTTGCTGGTAGTTTTAAATTTTTAAACAGCCCTACCTGTCGAGCTTCCTTTTATGTGTTCTCATAGTTACAGATATAATTTCGGAAGCAAAATATCTAAACACCAAGCATAATAAAAATGAAATGGGTTAAAGCTTATTAGCAGTAGGGAGCAGATGTAGCAAAATTCTGCCAGTTCCCCTACATTTCCTCCCCAGCAGGGATTTTCTGTCAAGCTGTGAGTTAGCTCTATACACTAATCCAGGCTGCTGTGGCTGCAATTGCACCTTCCTATACCTTGCCATTGTAGTAAAAATTCACTTTGATTCTTGATTTCTTCCTTCTTAATAATAATATTTAAAGCAGTTCCTGCAGAGCTAAATGTAAATTCAAGCACGGCATGCTAGATGCTCAAAAGGGCATGAAAATGTAAAATTGATAAGAAAATAATTACATACGGAAAAGCTGTTTTATTTGCTTAAAAAACAGTAACTTTCTCTCAACAAACTAAAGGTTCCTGAGCCAAGACGTAACCAGTTAATGACTGAAGCTAAGATCCTTGAAATACCTCTCAAACATACATCATTCAATATATCGGTTACAATGTGGAAAAAAAAAAGATAAGTATTTAAGGAACAAAGTCATAAATTGATAGTAATACAAACTGAGAGCAAATGAAGTCTGCCACATGAAACATGATCACAGACTGTCACTCTGAGGGTTTTTATTCTTCATGTGTAGTGTCAAAAATAAGCACTTAGGAAAAAGAGTTGAACTGAAGAAAGGCTGTTTAAGGTGGAAAGATTTCAGTTGAAAACCATTTGCAAGTGTGTATCCAAATGGGACAGAAACTGAGCAAAGTTAATGGTCAAAATCTACTTTGTGGGCATTAAGGATAACAGATTTTATGACAGAATTTGAATTTTGGATACCGATTGCAAAGACCTTTTCTTTGAAAGTCCACTTCCTTCTGAACTTTGACAATGAGCTCTGGAACTGATTTTCAAACCAAATAGCTTTCACCTCACATATTCTAATTACATCATCTGTTCATCTGTACATGTATAGCACCACTAGCTACTCTTGTCAAACCTGTAATTAAATTTTGTAGAGTGCGAGGAAGAAAATTTTGATGCTGCAGGAGGCAGAAGAAAAACAGTTTGAAAACTCTGGTGGCACTACTAAACTTCCACTAACTGTCAGGCTCTCCCTCCTTGTTGTAGCCACCTTGATTAGTAATATGATATAAAGACATGCGTTCAAAAATGATTTAATGGAATCACAGAATGGCTCAAGTTGGGACCTTGAAGATCATCTAGTTCCATACACCTTGCCATGGGCGGGGACACCTTCCATTAGAATGGGTTGCTCAGACAGGCCTTGAAGGGACCTCTAGAGACAGAGAATCCACAATTTCCATGGGGAACCTTTGCCAGTCCCTCACTAACCTCACAGAAAAGAATTATTTCCTACTATCAAATCCAACCCACTCTTTTGCAATCAGAAGCCATTTCTCCTTGCTGTGGCACTTCATGCTCTCGTAAACAGTCTTGCCCCATCTTTCCTCAAGGTACTGGAAGGCTGCAACTATGTCACTCCAAGGCCCTCTCTTTTCTAGGCTGAACAATCCCAATTCTCTCTGCCTTTCCTCAAGGAGAGGTTCTCCATCCCTCTGATCAATTTGGTAGTCCTGCTCTGGACTTGCTTCAATAGGTCCATGTCCTTCCTGTGCTGAGGACTCCAGAGCTGCATACAGTCCTCATGGTGGGGTTTCACCAGAGAAGACCAGAATCACCTCCTTCAACCTGCTGGCCATACCTCTTCTGATGCAGCTCACAATATGATTGGCTTTCTGGCAAGCAAGTTCATTTTGAATGTGGTACTTTTTAGTACATAATTTTTTACTGGAAAATACATTTACATTTCATCTTATGTATTGAATATTTTTGAGGCAAATGTTTTCAACAGACTAGTCAGTTACTTTCATTTTTTAATACGGTATGACTGCAAAACAAGGTTGGTTAAATGGCATAGCATATGACATGGCTTTTATTTTAACTCAAGCCATTTATATTGACCAATAATGTCCCACATTTAGTTTGGATCAGTTTTCTCCCAGTTCGGTGTTACAGAAGTCAAACTTAGGTGATGCAATTCAGACAATTTCTTAAAATCCCCTATATTGGGTTGCCCAAAAAGTTAGGAAAAACCCTCACCCCCGCTCCAGTTTTTATCGTCAAGCATGACTCTATATGATATATAATACAATATAATACTTTGGTCAATTCAGCTCAGGTGTCTCAACTATGTTCCCTCCAAGCTCTGCCAAACCCCAGCCTTCTTGCTGGGTATGGGTAAAGTAGGAGAAAGTCTTGAGGCTGTGCAAGCATTGTCCAGCAACAGCCAATACTGGTCTGCTATCAACACAGTGTTAGCCACAAATCCAAAAGACAGCACTGTAGAGGCTGCTGAAAAGAAAATTAACTCCACCCCAGACAGACCCACTGTGAGAGAAAGTTCACCATAACCTACAAGTTCTAAACCAAGTTTTAGTTAAATGTGTAGCCATTCTCAGCAGTCACTGGGATGAGCTATATGGAAAGCAAATTTGTTCTTCTGAACATGAAGACATATCTCTCAGATTACTACTGAAATTTATAATGGGATCTTAACTCACACTCCTGAAGGCAGGTGACTCCATGTACAGAAGATTAGAATGGAAGATTTTCAGTAAATGGCCTTTAAATGACATGTATTAATATATATCCTTGTTAAAAGTTGTTATACTAAGAAAAAATAAAATATATATTCATGGATATACTTTAATGTATACATATATATATAATATGTCTATATGTATATATATGTATAAGAGGAGGGAGGGAGAAAAATCTGTATATGCGTATGTCTCCTCCATGAAGTTCTACAGAACATGCACAGAGAGACTACGAGACTATGCAGTTACTGAGTTGCTATCTGCAACTCCACACAAACACTCATTTCACAAATAACAACAGTCCTTTACTAAAATCACCATCTTAATTAAAAATGGCTGACAATTAGTATTTTCTTCAGCTAAAAGGTACATTATCCTCTTTCAGATTTGCTTCTTCGTTGATACATATATATATGCGCATTTTTGCTATGCAAGAATTTGAAGATGTTTCAAAATAAGATAGCTCACTTTCACACTGTCTTATGTGCTTTTTTGAAAGTGGAGTACAGGAAAGCATAAATTATTTTTGGGTTACTTTGACTTTTATGAATAAGAAAATTAAAGGTCTTTTTGAAGACCATGTGATATCCTTCAGAGAAGAGGAAGAAGAAAAGGAAAAGAAATTATTATTACGACCAGCACACAGAACCAGATATGAGGATAATCAAATGCTGAATTTTAGTAGGATCCCTTAGATCGTACAATAAAATAGTGAAGAAGTACTTCCACTGGAAGAATGAAGATGTTTTCCCGAGTTAATTTCTTTTTCCCCCCTCACCTTTTTGGTTTTTTGATAGTAGAAGATCATTAATGTATTTGAACAGAGACAAGATTCTTGCATAGTTTCAAAAGGAAGAGATGATATTTTGAGCTCAATTTTGACTGAAGCTTCATGAGAGAGGACAGGTATGAATTTTCCAAATTAATTGTGGAGTTTGTCTTCAGTGCTAATTTGCTGGATCTGCTTGAGGTGTTGAGTCCCAGTCAGCTGCCTCTCCACAGAGCCAGCTGGTTGTCCCCCAGCCCAAGCAGGATGGGAGGGTCAGCAGGAAGAACAAACATGAGAGAACTCTTGGGGTGAGGTAAGGACACTTTAGCAGGTGAAGATAACAAAACTGGCAATGCAAAAGCAGTCCTTTACCTCCTCCCAGCAGACTGACGCCCAGCCAGCCTCCGGGGAATAGCCACTTGGAAGACAAAGTTCTCCAATTTTTATGGCTGAGCATGGTGTCATATGGTCTGGGATATCCCCTTGACGGCCTCTTGCCCACACCCAGTCTATTACAGGGGTGCTGACTGGGAAAAAGCCTTGAAAGCCTTGAAGATGTGCAACATTAGCACTTAGCCACAAATCCAAAACACAGCATCACAGAGGCTTTTATGAAGACCCAGGAAGACCCTGTACACTATTCAATAGCAAGTTTCCTTCCTACAACAGGAATGCTTTTCCAGGTCCTGCATAACCACAACAAAGAGGATATTGCCCACAGGGAAGGGCTTTCAGTACATAAGTTTGACTAATTTCTGAGATCTGTGTTTTCTGATTTTTACCGGGCTTACATTGACAAGACAAAATATCCTCCCTGGAAAAGACCAAGATCTAGAGTAGCTACTTAGTATTGAATATCAAACTCCTTGTTGGAAGCAGTAACTTGAAAGGGATGTTTTTGGTCTGAAAGAGATTAACCTGGTACAGTTTTAGGAAGGACGAGTTGTTAACAAGACTTTATGTAGGTTGAGGTGGTAATATGGCTCTTCTTTCTGTCCTGATCAACAGGACTACCTCATCCAAAGGAGAATAAAAAAAACTTTGAAGGTGATGAAATCCTGAAATTCTATCCTTCATTGTGGGGAATTTAAAGTACCCTACATGTAATTTGGACTACAGTTTAATAGGGAAGTTTCGTGAGTGAAAGTTGGACCTTGGTCACTTTTCACCCTAAACAGCATTCATCCCTCTATAATGAGACAGTGACAACAGGTACTCGCTTCAGGGATGAAACTGTTAATGGCTTTCACAGTCATCACACATGTGACTTGTGACCAGAGGTCCTGGCCTAAGCAAGCAGTGGATGCATATATGCACTCTTGCTTAGCACAAAAGTGACAGGCTCAAAATAGAATTAATGTTTTCAGCAAAGGAGATGAAGAATCACTCAAACCCAGTCTTATAAGGGAACTGCTGCAGGGGAAGATCAGTCAGCCTGGATGAACTAGGCTGTTTACCACCCTGAATAACTTGACATGCGTTTCTTCACTCTGTCTACCTGAAAAACAACATTCAAATGCATGGATACATTACCTGTAAAAGGCAAATAAGCTAGTGTAAATCAGTTCATGGAAATCACAGTTATGCTGACTTATACCAGTTGAGGATTTGACTGTATCTGTAGATATCTCCACAATCAGAGAAGAAATGCTCTCCTTTCTTATTTTCTACTGTTCATTTTTTTTTTTTGTCTATATTATACAAATTAAATTAATGCACACTCTTTAGACTATTATGCAATCATATGATTTTTATACACATATAATCCATTTCTAAAAATGGCTTTAGATAAAGCCATGTTCTTTTAGTTGACTGTACTCATTTTTAAACATTATTAAGGCTCTGCTAATGTTACAAAGAGAACATCATAATCTTCTTTCAAGAAAAAGTTCAAGTGGCAAACCTTTCACCTCCCATTGTTGCCCAGTGTCAAATGGCAAGCTATTTCCAAGGACCTCTGGATTTCCACTATCTGCATTTGACCTGTGTTAAATATTCTCATTACAGTTGCTTCAAGTGACTAGAAAAGCTTTGCCTAATCTGAACGCAGGGGAAATGAAATACACAAGGCACGAGATGAAAGACACACTAGCACTGCGCAATTTAATGTACTGTGTGTTCTGAACGTGGGCCGTAAAAGAAGCCTGGGTTCATATATCAAACCACAGAACATTCAAAATAGCATCTAGTAGCAAAATAGATGTTATAAACCTGATGGGACAAAAAAGGGGAAACAGAAACATGCATATTCTTCCTATTGAATTTTTGATAGGCATAGGTACTGGCTGTCAGCAATCATTTTCAAATTTTTTTATTTTTCTTCTGGTGATATTACAAATCATATTAATTAACCTATGTGAGATTTTACTGCAATGTAAATGTAGCAGTGCTCTAATCTGTCATTTTACCTTTATAATACTTGTTTACTTCTACTACACGTATTTTGACTATTTTGTTCAAGAAACTGGTAAAAGGAGACCAATTAAACTAATACTACCCATAGTATTATCTATAGGACACAAAAATTACAACACATTTTGGAAATCTAACAACTGCATTAAATAAAAATAATAACTGTTACATACAATAAATTAGACAAAAAAGTGTACCTGAATATTACTGGCTTAGAAACATCTGGTCAAGATGGTGAAAAAATATGTATCTTCTCACAGGAATCTGTGAAGTTTTTTTAATATTCCATTTTTATAATAATTTTCTCTATAGGTAAAAGAAGATCTTAAACCTTTGTCCAATCCTTTGCAGCAAGAAAAATCTTCAACTTCTACTATTTGAGCATGAGCTACTTCTGTTGTACTTAGGATAAAGTGTTAGAGAATGCATGAATTTTATTTAAATTCATGACAGTCTGTATACTTCAAATAGCACAGGAATGTCTGAACAATGTACAGACTGCTGTTACAGATGCATGATGCCATTCTAAATGACTGCCATGAAAACACACTAATTACTCCAGGAAACAACTGCATGTAGCTAGACAGATTCTTGTTCAAGATTTAACTTGTTTATAACTTGGAACCTGCACATTATTTGTAAGGCAACGTGGAAAGATACAGGACAGCACCAATGGTATTTACAGGAGTGTCAAAGAAGGTAGGATGCAGGGGCTCCCTGGAAGAGGCCCAATGCCCTAGATGACTGATCGTAGATATATTTAAAAAATCCTAGTTTGGGTGTACTTACATCTTTTGAGATCTAAAGAGTTTTTAAATCTGGTCCAAAAGGTTTTAATTTAGATTTTTAAATTTGGCATCAAGTTACGCGAGTGCTGAAATGGAACCCATTCACAATATATATCAGATAAAACACTGTGAATCTTTTCCCATCACTTCTGCATTACACACTATTAAGACGCACATTGTCAACAACCTGACTGGCATTCCTGACAGAATGAAAGTCAACTGCAACACTCTTTGCTGGATTTGAAACTATCATGGGATCACAGCCACTCATCCTGAATTTTACCATAAAAAGAGAAAGCTTCTGCCAGAAGAAGATGGGCTAGTGAACTTTTAAAGTTTGCAGGATGTTTGCTCAGAAAATTATTGGTGGGAGAGTACTAGACAACTAATGTCCAAATGCGAGTGGTGTTATAAAATTAAAAAGATACATTTTTTATGTCACACAAAATATTTCACCTAGGAGATCTTTCATTACTGAGGATGTAAAATACAATGGCAGCTGCCTATTACAATAACTCAGAGGGGAAATGACCTATGATATCAGAATTTAAGAAAAAAATACTATGTGTAAAATGACTTACTGAAAAAAGATATAATGATCTTAGTGCTATTAATACATCTTGATATTACAGGAAATATTACCTTTCTATGCAACTCTGTCTTCTAATCTTAAAAAAAAATATATTGTTTTCACTGTCTCAAAATCTCCCGTGACCAATGTTTTAGGTTCACTTACAAACACAACCAATTCTAAACTTTCTGTTGATAACAAAATACTGTATACTAAACACACTAAAATATTTCCCTATAGTTTTTTTCTTTTTATAACAAAGAAATCAGAGATAACATTTCAGAGAGTTCTGGAAAATCTGCCTCCAAATTTTATATGTATTTCATCCAACCAAAATAACTGAAACTAATTTTTAGCATTCAGACATTTTTATAAACAAATTTAATTCAAAAGCAGCAAATGGCCTCAAAATCTTTCTGCTAGGAAGTTAATGTGCTTTTTATGTCACAGAAATAATTAATTCACAGTACTTTCCCATGGAATATACAATTGAATAGCAACAGTCTAAATGAGTATTTATTACACAGTTTATCTGAAATGATACATTTTATTAACCTAGCTATACCAAGTGTTGCCAGGGATTAGCAAGATGTAAAAAAAAGAAAACGCAGCAGTTAAGCAAGCTGGAATGCCTGAAATCTTGAGACAGCACAGCACATTTCTTCTCTGTATGGGTGAGGGTAACAAAAGAAAGCAAAACACAAGCATTCAGAGGTAGAAAAAAAATGTAATTGTGATCTTTCCCACCTCAGCTAGCCCAGGGGAATCTGTTGTATAGGCAGAAGTACAATCCAACACTTGGAACAGTCTAACAAAATACTACAGGGATGTCTCTGCATGGGAAGCCCATGGATAGGGAAAGGAGAAGTTAGGGTGTAGATTCAGCTCCCAACTAAATATATTGGGAGTACTGTCTAAACGGTACAACTCAAGCCCTACTGAATAAAGTGCATTCACAAAGTAAATTAATAAAATTTTGCAGGCACAGTCACTGTTATATCATTATACAATAATTATTTGGAATATTTCCATCTATCAATAATGCCATCTGTCCCACCCAATACAAATGGACTACAACCCATCTGGCTTATTTTTTTCTATTGATTACTCTGCTGAATGAGTTAGCAAAACCGCTTATAAAATCATCATATTACATGACACTGTCATTAAAAGATGTGAAGTAAAGAAAAACACAAGATGAGACTTAATTGGAAAACTGTCAGTTCTTCTTCCAGAAAGTTTTAGCAATGCTATAAGCTTATTTCTTTTTTTTTTTTTTTTTTTTTTTTAACTTAAAAAAAGCACCAAGAAGATACAAAGTCCAAAAACCCCCGAAGTGCTAACTGCTGGATTAGACCTAAATTGTTCTAGCAAACAACTGCTACTAGGTATGCTGGGGAAGGCCCCTCAGTTTACCTCCTCAAGAATATTGAAATGTCCCTAAGTATGCCTGCAATCACAAAGAATCTGTGGAAGGAATGTAACTTAAAAATAGGGTGGAAGAAAGCTGATGATGGCTGGCACTTGTATTTGTTAATTTCAAGAAGTCTTCCTAGGTTTTGGGTTTTATTATTCATTTGCATAATTGTCTTTATGCTATTTTTGCAGCCTCTGTTGTTTCTTGTTTTTTTTTCTTTTGATTTTAACCACTGCTTCCCTTAACTATATTTGAATTTCTCCAGCAATAAAAATGCAGTTTTATGCACCTACAGAATTCAATGCTAACTTCAGCTCCTTCACTTTAGATCTCAATTTTTACAATACCTTTTTAGTTTTAACAACAGAAATCTCTCTTGTGTACATTCAAAATGTCAATCCAAAGATCCTTAGCCCAGTGATTTAGGTGGTGTTCTTTTGAGTGAACCCTTGGTGGGGCTGCTTTCTTATCCTTCCCTCCCCACTGTTTTTTTCCTTTCTACTACAACCTTACATGACTGTGCCAGATTTCTGTTTCCTCTGTCACCCTGAATGGCTTTTCCAATGACGCTGAGACTCAAAGGGACACATGAAGGAAGAAGAGAGAAGAACAGGGGCTGGATTCCAGCTCTAAGGACACAACCCTTGATGACTGTGGGTAACTGGAGCTCAGGGAGGCTCAGGGGGTTTATACTGCAGGGTTGAGGCTGCAGGAATGATGCTTGGAGCGCAGATACTGAGCTGCCATAAGGAGTGAGGGAAACTGGGATGACAGGAGTAGAAAGGAGTTGTGTAAGAAGGAAGGAATGATGCTTGAATAAGGAAGGGACCAGAGGCTGGGTGACTGAAACAATTTACAAGTTGCTAGGGGGTCCAGCCTGCTTACTGCTACTGTTTGCTCCCTCTCTTACAGTCCCCTCCCATCCTCACTAGAACGACTTCTCTGTTAATAACATATGAAATATTTCCTCTGTGAAAAAATAGATTATTCTCAAATATACTTTTTTATAATTCATCTAAACTTTAAAAATATTTAAATTTATTTAAATATAATTGATTTTTCTCTTTGTATCTCAAGAAGTTCCTAAAAGACAATTGTCACTAACAATATTACAAGAAGTCTTCTAAAGTCTAGCTAACTGTGTCTGACCCTGTGGCCTTATCTCAAATGAAGCTTTGAGCAATTACATGTCCACATCCAGCTCTTAGAAGTAAATCTTTTGTGTTATATAAACATATCCAGAAAACAATTCTCATACTTCTCTTTATATTATGTGTTGTTAGGTCCAATTTATTGGTGTCCCAAACAATTTATATCATTCTTTTTGTGCTTTACTTACTACTGCCATCAAACATGTAGAAGGATTTGAGGGACATTGCTGAACAATATTATTTATGTATAACATAATTACCAGGTATCACCACATGACAGAATGCTAAACCTCTCATGCTCTAAAGAAAAACACCTCTGGCAGTTCTGATGCATATGACTTAGTCACCATTTTAAATACAATTATCTTAATATACCATTGCTTTGCTACTAAATACAGAACATTCACCGAATAGAAATAGAGTCTAAATCCCATCTTTAAAACATAATTAATTCTATGTTTTATGATGTATAGCTTACAAAAAATGAGTTCTGAGCTGAACAGTTTTATTTGTACAAACAAACACCTTTTTCATGGATGACAAAAGGAGAACAATTTCAACTGAGAAACCATTTGCTCTTATTAAGTAATCTGTAGGTTGTTATGGGTTCAGGCCTTTGGCCACTGCTTAAAATAAAGTAAAAGAATAATAAAATACTTTTGGTTTGGCTGACTTAGTTTACTTGGTGAAAGCAGACCATTATGTCATGTCATGGTACTCAAAAGAACTCTCTGTGGTAGCACTGGAATACCAAAACCTGACCAAAACCACAAAGGTAAGGAATATGCCTTCAGAGTAAGGCTACCATATTCTGTCTTCCACAGAGAAAGGCAGTATCTTACAGGACCTGGAAGGCTGCTCCAAAGTAAAAACTGCATTACTTGTTTTCACTGATACTATGGAATAACTGAGGCAGAAGTACAACTGAAGAACAATTTATCATTTTTTCAAAAAAGGCTCTGTTTCCATTAACAGGACAACCGTATTTTTAGGGCAGGGTAATTCCCCTCTCTAGTTCCTTGTAACAGAAATATTTGCAAGTATTTTTCTCTGCTTTACCTTGTACATAAACCCCTATTAATCAAAAAATACGCATATCTTGAGGAAAAAAATTAATTCCTCTGTCTGAACCTCCTAGTGACAAAATTATAGAAACAAGAACATGCAGCTGTTAATAACATCTCACTCCCATTTATATTTAGTTTTTTTCCAAAGCATTTTTAGATGGTATTGTGGCACACATTATCTAATTTTTATTCTTTCTGATACTGTCATTACTGAATTATGATCTGATAAACACAGCATAAGAGTGATGAACATCCTACAGGATGTTTATCTTAAAGATTCCTGAAAACTGTCAGGCAGCCATCACTTCACAGGAGTACGTGTAGGCAACAATCCATTTTTTAAGCTATGACTTGAACAATCAAAAAGTGACATGGAAGAGATATTAGTGATAGCTCAAAAGTAACAACTTCATCGGTGTTTTTCAGGTAGCTAAAAAAAATTAAATAAAAAGCAAGTACTGCCTAGTCATCTTAGTGGAAGAAATAAAAGACTAGATAAAGAGTACCTGGTATGCATAGTAACTATGGAAGACCTAAAATACTGTATATGGATAAAAGATAGGTTTTAAAGAACTGGCAAACACCACCAATTTGTCTTTCGATCTTATATATTGCAAATCAGAAAGCAGAGAGGGTTTGTGGTCATGGTATGTTACTAATTGGTCACAGAACAAAAATGAGTATTTAATTCAAAAAACGGAATTGAATTCAGTTTCAATACTGGATCTGAATCTGATCTTGGAGGAGTAATAAACACTATTTAGGAGTGGTGTTTGTTGTAAATCAAGTTGAGATGCATAAGCATGTAAGTGCAGTCTATATCTTTACTCAGAAAGACGCCTGCCTAGTGCAGAGAACATAATTATTAGGTATATTATTAAGCCTTATTAAATTATACAGCAATTATGCATTTGGTTTTTATACATTTGGGGAGAAGTTACGTTTTATTTACAAGATTTGTGGCCACTGCCTTTTAATGCTGTCTGGATGTTCCATGGCTATTTTAAGAAAAGGGGCACATTCAGATCAGGAATTATTATGGCATCATTATAAACCATTGTGCTAATTATTATGCTGTTAATCAAGGGTTAACCAATAGACAGGCATGTCCAGATGTGGTCTTAGAAGTTAGGCTGAATATAAAGCAATAATGAGCAGTAAATTGCCAAACTCGGTTATCGTAACAATATTGTTTGTAAGCAAGTGGGGGAAAAATCCTAAACAAAACAACTGGCAAAAAGTTGAAGCAAAATGCCCCTTTCTTATTCTGCAAAAATATATGGACAGATGTAATTCAAACGAGGAATTGTTCACGTTTTTGTTAGAGAAACTGACTGTTCTTTAAGAGTTCTTTAACACAATGCTTTGGGGAATTATGACAAAGTTAGTGGTGAATATAACTTTCTATTAAGCAGTTTTCTTTCTCAATTGTGCACAACCACTTATGAGCCAGAACATAACAGCTCAATCAAACCTTTACTTGAACCCCTCTGAAATGTACTGCGAAAATTCTGATATTACTGCAAGACTTAGAGAAGAAAAAAAGACAATCCAGAAAGAAGACAATGGATAGGGCAGCTACCTTTTTGCATTCTCTTAATTTCTTCTGCCACATGGAGCGGGCAATAGGAATGCTCTTGCTGTCGGTTACGTAGCAGGTGGCTGTGATGACGTGGTGGAATGCAGTTTTCTGGCTCATGGCCTGAAGAACTCGCCCAACGTGACGGAGGGAAACACTGGCCTCTGCACGTATGCCACCGCTAACAAGCTGCATCGTGCAAGGTACCAGAGCAATCTGTCCAGCACAGTAGAGAACATCACCAACCTAGGAGAGAATTAGATCAAGTACATAAGACTCTGGGAGTTTGCAGAAGACAAGGGAAGCACCTTTCTCTCTTCCAGCTAGTTTCTTTCAATAGTACTGCTCTTTGCCATCATTTGTTACAAATGGAGCAAACATACCAGTCTAAAGATAATACATGGATGTATGTGTCAGCTCAAAACAATAATCTGATATGGACTGTTATAGGTGCTGGATCATAATGATGCTCAGCATGGTTAAATATGCTCTTGTTTTCTTTTCAAGTGATGATGCACATTATCTTTGGTTCAATGTTATTTTTTAACCTTTTATGTCTTAAGCTTTATTTTATATAAAACCATAAAAGAAAATATGTATCTGTAACATCTTTAGTAAACTAATCTAAAAATACTGCAAAAATATATTAAAATATTAGAACACCTAAATGACTGTGTATGAACAAAAAGTAATGATATTCCACCAGAACATAAAAGCAAATTGCAAATTGAAAATAAAATGCTGAAGAATGCTACTTGAACAAAAAGATGGGTCACCTCTTGAAAATGATCTTTATCGAGTGGCCAGATTTACTACTGCAATGCAGTTACTTTCGGCTTATTTTCCAAAATCTTCCTGGCAACACTCTGAAGACCTACTTTTTTAACAGCAGCCAGAAAAGGAAACATTTATTCTTATTATTCAGACATCTCAAAGATTTTTTTTATAAACTCTCAATGTAAATATCAAAACTTTTCATCGTCTTATGCTGCACTTCTCTAGAACGTCTGTGCATTTCCTAATCAGTGAAACAGTAAATTTTATTCACTATCAAAAGAAAACTAAGTATAGAAGTGGGAAGTAAGGTGGGCGTAAGCAGCTTTGAAGTCAGCATAGGAAGAATTTTGCTAGGAGTAAAGACAGAGGAAATTGTGCAAGGAATCTTTCAGAAGAATTTTGCAGAACTTACTGTATAAACTGTAAAAATTCCTCAGAATTAAGAATAATTAAAAAAGAAATCTGTGTCCTAGAAGACATGGCAATCAAACCATGTGACAGACCCATATGCAACTCCAAATCTGTCCTCATAACTGTCTGTGTCTCACAAAAGACTCACACATGTAACTATTGGAAGAGTATCTTATACAATTTGGCATACAAGTTCTATGATTAGCAGCTGAAGAGGGGGAGGAGGCAGAGGAAACAATATATCAACTGACACACATCAACTATTTAAATTGTTTAAAATACCTGAAATATTGTTTGATAATGCTATATATAATCTTGCATTTGGGAAAAATATATGAAAGCAATATTTTGTTTTATAGGAACAAATGGTCTTTCTTTTTTTTTACAGCGCTATTTTAAAATATGTGCCACTGAACAAGGGAGTCCAGCCAGCTACCAAGTGGCATACTGACAAGATGAGAAACAAATTCAGAAAGATATGATTCAGAGGGGCACAGGTTTGTTTTTAAAGCAAACCATTCATTTTCACCTCTGCAAAGTGAAATCCATGCATTAGTCAAGAACTCCAATGCAGGTAGTTTACACTTCTACAGAAAAAAAAAATCACACCGACGGTATTTCTTCCTTTTTTTCCCCTGTTGAGCTGCTGGTTTTCCATGCATCACCCATGTTAATTATTAGGTAGACAGAAGAGCTGTTCAACCAGTTCACTTCCCCTATTCTTGAACAGATTGTTTGAGACATAATATGAATACTAATTAACGATAAAATATCTGTCAGTGTTTTGAAATACAGACCAAGATAGCACTTTCTTAAAGTATCCTGGACAGTTCTGATACAATTAGCCCCACTGGTCATAAGCAAGGTCATAAAAAAATCTCTGAAGGATTTGAGCAAAATTGGCACCACTTTTGGCTAAGACTCAGTGGGAATTTTACAGAGTTTTTTAAAAACCAATTGCAAAAATCCCTCTGTTCCTAACATACTTGTTTGTATCTTAAGATGCAAT
Organism: Phylloscopus whistleri; assembly: GCA_017589585.1. NCBI lineage: Eukaryota > Metazoa > Chordata > Aves > Passeriformes > Phylloscopidae > Phylloscopus > Phylloscopus whistleri. The sequence continues at coordinate 12,846,975 of JADMLD010001397.1, forward strand.
TAATAGAAAAACAACGTTCCCAACAAGCCACCATGTTATGGAAGGGTGGATACAAGGGGAAAAGAGGGGAAAAGGATAAAAAAATGGCCACAGATTTGCAGCAACTCTCTTTCAGAGGGACATAATTTAGAATAAGGGAAGGAGGAGGGGTGTCTCTCTCTTTCCCAGTGACTCAGTCACGAAAAGCAAGCATAAATAATCAGCAAGGACAAAGCAGCAAACCAGTACAAACACTGGTTTAGCAGATTTCAAGACGTCTCTGGAATGTTTGAAGGATTATACAGAAAATTGTTAGCCGAGTAAAAGGCATTTAAATCAGGGAAGTCATCATACTATCTTGTTCACAGTACTGAAATCTTACAAGAGGAGCTGTCACAATGTATGGTGTCAGTACTTGTGTTGTGAAAGTGTTCTGCAAAACCCTGCTAGAACCTTGCAACAGTTTATCTTTTTGGAGCATTTCGAGGATAACAGAAGATCGCTGAGGGTATAGATTCACAGGGTATCCAGCCTGGCGGACTTGCATTATACAGGAAACTCAGATACTCAGCATAGAAACAAAACTACAATATAAAGGATCTATATTGATTGTTAAAGGATCCAGATGTATACAGTAGATGTCTCATTGGTGATTAGATTTTCACTGCAGAACATACACATATTTACCATGCTAAAATTCAAATAAATTAAAATTTAAATAAAGATCCAAAGACTACTCTGAAAACTCAAGCTTCATACTGCTGAGATGCTCACTTGTACAAATTTATTTCCAATAGTTTTTCACAACAGTAAGCAGGTTATAAATGGGGCCTCACGTGATTCCACATCTCTTCCCTTTTTATTTTCATTTGTATCACTGCAAGTTAAATGAAAGGTGAGTCCTTATAAGTTAACATAATTTAGCAGTTTATAAAATACATGTTAAAAATAACGCAGTTTAGCAGCTGTTTTGCTCAGCACAACTGTAAATAATCAGGGGAGGTCAGCGGACAATCAGAACCTCAGAGAATGCAATGCATGCTCTCACAAATAGAAAGCTAAGAGATTATTTGAGACTTACTACTTTTCACAGTGTAGCTGTCTTGCAGGGATAAGTATAATTCAGACATAGGGCATGGCAGAAGGAAATGGAAGGAAAGCATCTACAGCATCATGGAAAATGATCTTTAACAAGTGGCCAGATTTACTACTGCAATGCAGTTACAGCCAAAAGAAATGACTTGGTGCCACCTGGAACTGTTCTGTCCCATGAAATAGTTTTTAACCAAAAGGACACAACATATCTCCTACATATATATATATATATATCAGGAAAAGAAACAATGAGAAAAACAGACTTAATTGACTGAGGTCTAACTTAAGCTGCTAATTAGAAAGGAAAAGTTGCAATTATTGTGTCTAGAAAGAAAAAGAAGTAATAGGACACCTATGAGTTGTTTTTTTTATTAAAGGCCAAGAGCAACTATAGAAAGTTTATGAAATCGTTCCTGCTGGTATTATTAAAACTTGCTAGTGATTAACTGACAATGTAAAACTAGCTGGAAACTTCTCACAGAGGGATCTCAAACATTCACCCACCACTGCAGCAAATGCTAATAGCTGAACCACAAATGCATGTTTCTTGAAAGGAAGGAGTCAATACACAATCAGCCAAATCTTTGTTATGAATGCAGTTTGGTGTCTGAGTGACTGCTGCCCTTTACCAGGTCAGGGTGCACAAAAGGTTCAGTGATCCCCTGACCTAACAGTGACACAACCCACCATTAGGCTCAGTCAATGTAAATAAGCAGAACTGACAACACACTAATAGGCTGCCTCTGGTCAGCCACGGGTACCTCTGACCTTAATGAAGACCTAAATCAATTAATACTCCAGGCAATAAAGACCTCTGGCTGATTAAGTTAGATAGAAATAATCTTTTCTAACGGGATTAAAGCTGCAAGGTGGTGAACTTTTTATTCAATATATGATAATCCTTTCTTCCTAGGGCCCTCATGTTTTAGATAATGATGGCAAAATTGCTTTTTGCAATGTGACATCTTTAATTCAACTGACTAGTATGAATAAACTTTTTAAAGGAATCGTTTAGACAACAGTAATTGAAGAGCTTGAAGTTCACACTATGAAAACAAATTGTATCTGACTAACATGATTCTAATACACCCAACCTTCAATATAGTTCCTGGTTTTTTTTTTTTTTTTTTAACTGTTACAAATTTATAGTCTGAAAATTCCAGGAATGAGTTCATAACACATAGTTGAGTTTGATACAGGCTTTCTTCTGAGTAAAAATGTGCAGTTATCAGTAGCTAAAGGATGAAGGATATGATCCTAAATATCATTATTATTATTAATAATAATGATAATGATAATAATTTATTATTACCTTTGAACAAAAATTTTTAAATTTCTAAGACTCCACATAAAGCTTTAGTCAAATGTTTGCACATCATACTCAAAAATTCAGAACCTGCCTCTCGATATTTTTTTCCTAGTTAGGTCAAAAAACTCCAGTAACAATTAATCAATAGCATTATTATGGCTATTTTATTGAACTAGTTGTAATATTCCCACAGTTTTAAAGGTTTTACAATTCAGTTTTCAGATGCTGTGCGTCCATTTTGTTAGTTCTCATTTTGGGATGGATGTTTCAATATGTATCTGATCACCTAAGCTACAAGACTACAAAACACTCATGATTTTGTATTGTTCTCCACTATTAAAAAATTATTTTATCAATGTGTGTTTTTAATTTTTCTCTTTGAATTTAGATATTTGGGGGTTGAAAATTCATAGAACTTTTTTTTAACAAGAAGTGAAAATGTACTGCAGTTTCATGAATGCTTACCTAGGTTGTATTTTTTTTTCCTCTGCAGTTTAGGAAAATTAAGATACGTCATCCCACAAAGTCATATTTGACATTGAACACAGTGTCATAACGCTATCAACACACCTAAAACTTTTGTGCATTTCCTAACTTAAGTTATGCCAAGGAGAAGTATCATGTCACACAGTATGCAAACACTGAACAGCACAGAACCTGGCAGTTCTTTAAACTCAACAGTGCATCTGAAGAAGCCACAATACTGTCATGAACACTCAACCAACATAATGAATATCTCCTAATCACATTCTATACTTCCCAATAGTAAACATCTCTGCAATCCTCTAAAAATCAAATACCTCAAAATGAGCCTTTTGACAGTGCTGGTTTACAGCAGACAATCTCATCTAATACATTCCTGGAGGTCTGTAGTATCTTAAAGTTTAACAAAATCCTAAATGTACAGACTTGAGAGGGACGATCAGGTCAAAAACTTAAGAGAAGGTAAGATCAAAGTCTTAGCTTGAAACTAATCTTTAAAAAACTGTTTTATCATAGAAAATTGTAATAGTTACGTACATATTTTTGGCAATGTGTTGGTTGTTTTTAAATCTTGATCAATGTCAAATCAATTCTATTCTGCTCTACAACTGACAGAAATAAAACCCCGACACTTCTGATTTACAGAAGACAAAGATTCAAACCCTGAAATTTTCACAAAGAAAACCCACCTCAAAAACTGTCATTCGTATTCCAAGGGAGTATTAGACATAAATCAAAAATAAATGCAGCTTTTAAAGTCAGAACCTGTAGTTATAAGCATCTAGAAAGATTCCAATAAAGTGGGTGAAAAAGGCTTGCCATCTAATATATCCATGTGGGCATGACAGACAGCTAGTCTGAAATCTTCTCCACAATTTTTGGAATCTCCAATAGAGAGAAGAAATTGAGTAAAAATAATCTTTACTTAATTCACATATTTTGGCCCATGTGCTGTACTAATGCCCAGGATACATATTGTTCCTTCATGGAAAATTACAGTAGACAGCTCAAAGACTTAATTGCCATAGAGGATAAATTGTTCTCCACATTCTGAAGGGTGCTTTTTCCTAAATATAAAAAGAGCAGTCTCCCTATTTTAAAATGAGCAAGCTAACAAGAGTATCAATCTTTGATGCATTTCTTCATTGGGACAGTGGAATTCTAGTCTTCATGACTATTAATCTGCCACCTTTTACAAAGCCTACCATTCCTCTCAAGCTTTTGAAAAAATCACAGGTTCTCACACAACCACATTAGCAAATCTGCCAACTGTGAAAAATTGCAGAACACTTAGCTTTATGAACATACCTTATCTAAAAGATGGAGTAAAACCTCCAAACTGATTAACACTTCCTCATTTACTATTCATGTCACTTCAAATAAAGATGCCAAACAAAAAAAAATTAAAAAATGTACTCAGATGAGTCTATTCCTAAAAACTGGGGTTAGGATTGGGAATGAGACACTTAAATTGGTATTTACTAGAAAAAACTAAAGGCCTTGTCAGGGTCCAGACAAACAAGGTAAAAAAGACTAGTATCCAACAGTGTAAACTGAGAGAAATGACTTAATGTGGACATGAACTCTTGAGCAATGGATATCACTTTTTTTTAGAAAATGCATCTTATGTCCACAGGTGATTGTGTTTTCTAGTGAATTATATATGAAGAGATAAGGGAGGATAATGTTTATAATTCATATGGATTCTTAAAGTATCTGATAAGGCATATCTGGAAATTATTTTTGAACACTCCTAATTATAAATGCTGTTAACCAGCTGATAGTCTGTAAGGAGAGAGTAATGAAAATGCCAACGTAACTGAAGTGAGGTGCCGTAGGGATTGGTATGAGGCTTGATTTTGTTTAACGTCTTCATTAAGTCAGTGAAAGAAGGGATTAACAGCATGATAATAAAACCCACAGAGGATACTAAATTGGAATGTGCACCAGTAGAAATAATAAAAATGGACATAGATTTGAAATAAAAGCAGCAAATACAAAAAATGAGACAACTTAGGAAAAATAAAAACTCATGCCAGAACATATGGCAAAATTATTTTGAAATACAGATATTCAGAACAAGGGAGAAAACTTGACTGAAGAACTGCTGAACAGTTTTTATTAAAAAATAACTTCTCTTTACTAGAAGCACATTCAGTATAGGACAAAAGAAGTTGCAGTCTCTGTTCCCACAACACTGGTCTAATCAAAGAGGAAAATTTGTTAAAATTCCCCAAACTGGTATCATAACCTTTACAAAAAGTATGATATGATTTCAAAAGCAAGTCTGTAAAAGGTAATATAAAAGCTTCAGATGATTCTTCAGAGCCAACTCTTTTTTTCCAAGAGTTTTTAGATTTCTTCATTAACACTGTTTTTCAGTTTGCAGCTCAGCATAGCAGCATTCAAATTTTGATAAGCATCTTAATCTGCCAAGGTAAAGATGTAAAAATTACCCCCCTCCCGCCCCGTTTTTACCCTCCTCTGTTAAGTGGAAAATATCTACAACTTGCATGAGGTTACCTAAGTATTTGGGCTTCCCACACAGTTCATTTTTGGTTTTACCATTTAATCTTAAATTTATTTTCATAACAAAATCTTTACAAAATATCACCAAAGAAAGATATAGCTGGCATATTCACAAGACAATCCTCCCTTCTGGACTTCTACATTTTTCTCTACTTTTCTCTACAGTTTCTTTACAGTTCTAGGGAACTGGATAGCACATAAGGGAGAGAGGTTATAGGATAACTGTATCCATACAGACATTATCTAAAGGAAGATAAAGACAAAAGATTAAGTGATGTGACTTCCATAGCTACCTATACGTGCTTATATTACAGACTTTGCCTCCTACGTTTATCCTTAAACATACAATCCACTTAGAAAGGAATCTCATGATCTCCTTCCTGCATTAACTGAAGCTTCTACTGACAACTTACACTTGTAGTTAAGCTAAATCACCAATTCAACTATCACTGCAGTGATAAAGCAGTCCAAGAAAGCACAGTAGAATTTTCTAGATTTAAGTTGCTATTAACAATAAGTGTGCTACTGCTTAAGGATGCACCACTGTTGTGGAATTCAGCATCCAAGGAGAATCAAGACTGCAGTCATAAAATCCTATAAAGAGTGAGTTGTTTTTTTTCCCTTTCCTACCTGTCTACAGTCCTTATTCATGCCAACTGTCAAATAGTTTAATGTGATTATAAACAGAAGAGGGACAGATAGGCAGAGAAAATACTCTGTACTGAAAAGTGAAAGCTGTTCATCACACGACAGTAATTCACAGTGTATGAAACACATTAACACCGTGACATTCTATTCTTACAGAAAAGATTTTGTTCCCATCCTTCACTTGGCTTAATATTCTTACTTGAAATAGGCTGTTCATGATTGCCACTGGCTACTTTAAGGAGGTTTGTGATAATTGGGAGATGAGAAAGAAGCATTTGCATAAAACCAAGAACCAGGTAACTGAAAACAAGTTAACTGTAACTACAGTAAGCTAAAAGCATAGTTCTCATTCTAGCCATGGAGTGTGGTTTGCGTTTTTTTTTTTTTTTTTTTTTGCTTTTACCCATCCTCTATATATATCTACTCTCACATGGATTTTACTTACCTCTATGACTACCTAAGCAATAACCAACACTAAAACAGCTTAATGCATGACAAAGATTATTTAGTGCAGAAGTCCAATTTATAATACACCACCATTTCCCAGTGGAAATGAAAGGAGACTTGTTCGTGCAGCTAGATGTACCTGTACAATATACACAACAATAATGCATATAAAATATAACCTACATGACATACAGTATTTATCACAATCCTCTGCTTATTTATTCATATTTCAGTGATAATGCTTCCTTAAATAGCAAATATCTTTCTCTAGGGATACATCTTACAAAGCAAATTTGCAAGTTCTGATTATACTTGCAGAAACCGAAACTTTCAACAAAGATCTACATATATACTTAATATTCCTGGCCAAACTAATGCCATATTATCTTTTCTGCACCATCAATTAAACCAAACTTGACAAAGAAATGAGTTTAGGTGTTAGGGACTCCATGGTATCAACTGCAAAATCCTGCTAAATCCAGCAGTACAGCAAGAGTCCATAGCTAAAATTCTGTGTTCTGAGCAGTAAGATATGACCTGATTGATCAATTTAAATAATTTGTAATTCAGCAGTGATGATGTATTATACATTCTCATGTACACTGAATTACAGTGTTTATGAAGTGCAATTCAAGACACAAAATGCATGAGGAAAGCAATGCCTTTGTTACATGTATGCTATTAACTATTCTAAAACCTAAAGGTTCCTAACAAGTTAAAAGAAAATCAGTAGAAATTAGTGAAACACCAACGACCTCAGAAATTCACTGAATATGCTCATCCACGCACATTTTCACAACTTTTATTTGTTGTATGCTTAAATACTGACCTTTTATCAGAATTGCAGTGTGGACAACATCCTTATATAAAGTAGCATTAAATTCCTAACCATGCAATGAGGCAGAGTTTACTATGGAGCTTTCAGTGGGCAGATATTCACTTAGATCGGCAGCACTTCAAGAAAAGAACTTACCTACTGATAAAGTGATAACTTGCATTCAAAAATTAAATTTCTGGAACAAATTTTATTTTAATTCTGTTTTATCATTAGACTAACCGTATTATAATTATATTGTATATAGTAATACATATTCATCTGGGTATGGAGTTACTATCTCTGATTATACATTTTCTTATTTATTTTGGGATAGTTTTTGGTTTTGTGTATGTTCAACTTTTTCCTTTCATTTCATTTTCATGGAATTTTCTAACTGGTTTAAATGGATAAAATTTGAGAACTGGAAATTGCACTATATTGACAGTATATTAGAAAGTAAAAAGCACCATTCAAGCTGCAACCATGTTTCTATCCATCTTATATCACTAAGTGATGTCAAAGAACCAGTGCCTGCAAATTTACTATGTGCTTAGCCCTTTTGTTTGCATTATTAATAAAAGTAGTTATTTTGCTAGCAAAAACTAATTGCAGAGTCAAGCCCCCTGATATAGAAAAAGGGGTAGAAAGCCAAGTGTTGAAACTAAAAGGGGCTAAATAAGAGGAAGGGAGGGGCAGGCTGCAACAAAGAATAATCCAGCAATTAGCTTAATCAGCTGCAATACTGTCGAGACCCAGGTTCAAATCCCTTCTTTAGTATTTTCCTTTTGCCTGATAATGACAGTGCTGTTGTGACAATGGGCACTCCAGGAAGCACATTTCTTAGTATCTTCTCCTGGAACAGTTCTAATTTGTTTAAATAAATTCATGATCTTGGATAATACAGGATGGCATGATCCTGCTCTACGATGAAAAGTATTAATTATGATGTGCAAAAGATTTATAATGAACATTAAATCATAATTGGTACAAAATTGATTAGGATTTCTATCTTGATAGTCTAATTTTATCCAAAAAGGAAATGACAAGCATTCCAAACTGCAATGAATTGGTCATTTTTACCTTATAGTTTCTGAAATGATAAACATTTAACACTATGAAAGACACTTAAGATAAGCCTTACACTACAGAACATTCAGGCAGATAATTCTGTATGATCAGAGTTTTTGTGACTTCAAAAGACACAAGATGACAAAATAAAAACCGTGTTGAGGAGGGAGTTTTTACCACATTTTTGAAAATAAAACAAAAATGCTTACACAAGCCTAATGTGAAAATGAGATGGGATCAAGAAGTTCTCTTGGATCTATAATGGTTAAAACAGAAATGATGAATTAGAAACAATATTAATGACATTATTACCAGAAAAGCTTTCAACTTTTAATTTGAATTTTACAAATAACGAATAGAGTATCTCTTCAAAAACAGAGGCTGTATCAAAGTCCAAAAATTACACTGAGAACAGTTTAAATATCTAATATTGCTTTTTGAGCTAAGGGAAATTATAGGTACGTTACTGAAAACATAACCTTGTATGACAATGAAAATGTCTAATATTTTGCTTGTTCAGCCCAACAGAATGAACTTCTAATTATCAGCTAAACAGTGCAACAGTATTTGAAAAGTATTCAAAAATGCCAAAATTTTCAGTGATGGAAACTGTCTCATATAAATATTACAATCTATTTATATAACATAAAGACTGAAGTTGCCCAACTTGACCGTTCATCTACCAATTTGTTTTAGGATTTTGTGAAAAGACTGGGTTTTGTTGTTAAAAAAGTTTGGCCTAAGTTCAATCAGCACAAATTATTTGTTACCAAGTCCAGTGAGTATAGTTAACACACAGCGTCTTTCAGTGTGTGAGTCCAAAGTTCACGTTTGGCAATGCTCATAGCATTTGACTCCAAACCTCAGAGTTTCTGACATTCAGATCTCAATGAGTTAACTCATATAGCTCTCCAACAAAAAACAATCATATGTTTTTTCAGAAAAACTATCACATGCTGATAGTAGATAATTAAATGCTCAAACTAAACAGAAATGAACTGTTTCTGTGACGTATGTTTTGAACTTTTAATAGGTAGTCTGATTCCTCAGCAAAATAGCTGTGCTACAATCAGAAGGGCACTAAAGAGGAATAGAGAAGGATATAAAAGAATAATGCTTGTAATATGAAGAAAGGTGGAGAAAAAGAGTTATTCCAACGGCTATTTCGATGTTTTGATTTTAATGCTAACTAAATGTCATGGATGTTTATGTAAAGGAATGTTTTTCACTGTATGCCCTGACCTTATAAAGTAACGTAATGCTTTGATTTTATGCAAACTTCAGTAAAAGCATAAATTGCACCTTGCAGGACTAGGCTCTGTATGCAGAACAAGATAATAGTGAAATTCAAATGAAATATGCAGTTTAAAACATCATTAGAAAACAATAAACCAGCTCAACACCTTCCCAACACAGGAAATCGAGAGTTAACCAGTATACCCAATTTAATTTTTTTTTTAAAGGAGGAATAAATCTGCTATAGGGAGCTGCTTTGATAGACCTTTGAAGGTCTTCAAAACTCTTGCTAATATGTTATTCTCTCAAAAATATTCCCATAATTCTGCTGTCTCCCATAATTCCTTGCCTCGAGATTCATCTGTCAACTTTGATGCATCTTTTAAAGTACCCCTCCAAGCCTAAAAACCATGACTACAGACCACAGAAGAGAACTCTTTGCTTTGAAACTATCTGATCAATCAGAAGATCATTTACCTGCAAGCATTATTTGGTGAAGCTAAAGCGGCACATCAACCAGCAGCATCTGAAGGCTGAGGCAGCAAAACGTCAACAACAAATTGTCATTGGCATTCCATTTATGAGCCTTCAAACAGCATCAGATCTTTTCCATGGGAAACCAGATCAGGTCAGACTGGAGCTGAATATTTCTTAACAAGCTAACCATCAAAAGAACTTACGTTTTGAATAAAAAGGCTATCATTTGTTGATTTGAATATCAAAGGGATCCACTGCAAACTCCCAGTCTAGAAAAACCTCCCTAAGCTACACCAGACAGGTGTTTAATAATCTATTATTAAGGCACTATTTTAGGTTACTCAGAATCATAAAAAATAGCTGTAACTGTGAAGCTGCAAATGGGACTGCACAAAGAAATGAATGCTATTAACATACTATTAACAATTCAAAAGAATGAGTTGACATACCAATCAAACTTGTTAATTGACTGTCAATGGCCTGTCCCTGAATATACAACATGACTGCATTATATATTTCAAATGCTGACAGGAAGACAGTTTCATTTGCATTAACTTCATAAACTGATCAACAACCAAACTGCCACATACATTTATAATGGGAAGCTGAATCATTTCAATATTCATGCAGCTCTGTAATTGTAAATTAGGTGCTGGCAAACAATACAATACTCTACATACTCTAAAATATCCTAAATTTCTCTGACCTACTTTCTTTTTTTTTATTTCAAAAGAGCAGAGAAAAAAAGTTATTTCTTACGGGGACGATTATTACTTTAATTTATGGTTCAAGCCTTAGGCAAAATTTGTTTGCAACCTAGTTTGCAACCATTGTTTTTTAACTCTAGATGGATAACTGGTCCACGATATATGAGGCACACAAGGTGATGTAAAATTTTTCTTGCTTTAGTTCTGTTAAGTGTAAATATCATTAAAATATAGAGTAAATCTGTAAAAAACCAAAGTGAATGAAAATATGTACTATTTCCTTGCTATGACACAAAGCAGATGACAGCAGTGAAACCACTGAAACTTTCTAATTAGACATTGAAACATGTAATTTAAAGTGGAAAGTACTGTTCTTGCACATCCTTCCCTATGCCCTAGAATTTACTGCCCTCAGAGGTCCTGTCTGTATAAAGTATGTTCCCTAAAAATATCTCATAATTACACCCATTCAGCTTCATTGGGATTGACAGTGATAGTAGCTGAAATGGCTGTGATAATGCTGCCATTTTAGCCAAATGGTTAGTCAGACACACTCTGAGCAAAGTCACAAATCATAGGAGTTGAGAGCAAAAGTGCTCATGGTGCTTCCATATTTCTGCACATATTTATCGAGCAGAAATTACCAAGGGCTGATAATAGAAGGAAAATGACACAAAGAATTCCCAATAAAAGGCATAGGCAAACATCCTTAATTTTTCTGGTTAATATTTGATCCTGCAACACTTAATAGCTTGCACTTTGGCTTGCTGAAAAATACAGTTCTATCTAAACTAACAGAGAAGCCTTCAAATGCTGTCATTAATGACTGTGTGCATGAATATCAATTTGTATGCCGTAACCATATAATGAAGATATGAAAGAAGAAATTTGTTTTTATTTGTTCTTGAAGTGCTATTGGCATATTTGTCACTGTTTATATAGAAATAGTAATATCTCAGTCACTCGGAGAATCAGAGAAATAAAGCTAAACAGAAATGTCGTAAATGAGGATTAAGTCATGTGGGTCTGAAACTGTTCCACTGAAAGCTAAGTAGTAATTGATCAAAAATTCCATAACTGTCAGGTCAGTCACGTTCCCTCTAGATCTGTATGACCTGGAGGTAGTATAAGTTTTAAACATATCAACTGTAAATGCACGTTGTCTTCTTTTTCCCTCTTTTATTACTACTACTTTCACCCTGTCAATCCAACAGCCACTTCCCTGGCTTTAAAGTTATTGCAAGAAAGAGCCAAGCACTACACACCAGCATAACCATACAGATATGATATAAACGTCCAATAAATCTGCAGTCATGGCAATCTTCTCCTGCATTTCCTTTCAGATAAACAATATCAGAGGACAATTTCACTGCTACCTAGGTGAGCTGCTATATTTTAGATTTTATTATTTGTAAGACTGTGAAGCAAAAAATATTCACATTTATTGTTCTAGCAACTGCAATTGAAGAGTAGAAAGACTAACAAATGGAAATATAAAATCTTTAAAAAAATGAATACAGGAGCCACTGGGGTGATGGCAGTCCCAAATCATCCTAACTGGTAATCATGAAAGATTACTTATAGTACAAACTAGATATTAGCTTTGATATTTTCCCTGAAGTATAAGCTGAGTAACTGTCATACTGAATAACATTATATGATGGGTACTGCTAAGTTCTTACACTGACAAAACAAGGATCATTAAAGCTTCAACATTCTTTCAGATAATCAATGTAATATAAGCAGTAAGTGATTAAAAACACTTAAGACATGAGAAGTGTCAAGGTAAAGAACAGCTCATTACTCAAAGGATGTAGCATCTATAAACACAGCAACATTTGAAGGAGCTGGTCATTTATTACTGCTGCTAATAGTAATACACAACTACAGTGGATTCAGTAATTCATGCTCCAAGATTTATAAACTTTGATCATAAAATATATATATACACAGCTAAAATACATGCACATATAAATATTACTGTAACAGAAATGGTGTGATGTATGTTCATGTTTCAAAAAGACACTTGATTAATTCTAGGAAACTACAGTTTGTCTGCAGTGCTTCAAAATTTACATTTGAAACAGTGACATTCTAATTTACTCAAATAAACATTTTCGATGAAATGTTCACTATATTAGCTGAAATCTTTGAGATCCTAAATACCCTGTGGCCACCATATAGCTTTTGTAGGTGGGATAAAAACTCCTGTTCTTGGGAAGAATAAAACTTCTATTATACAGATGAGGTCTCACCCATGTGGGAAATGGTGTTTCTTGAAGATCAGCATGAGACTAGAAAACTAATTTGGACACAAAACTTGGTTATTACAGAACTCATGATCATTATCTTTTAATTGGATGGCAGGTTTCTCAAATGTAGCTGTCTGTAGAAAGCTCACAAAACATTATGGACATTTTATAGGACAAAAAGGCTTCAGTCAAATGACTACTGAGCTGCACTAGAACATTTGTTTTGTATGAGGATGGTGAGTATAAGAAAGGTGTAACCAATGTTTTTGCTGAATGCATTACTGTCAGTTGCTGTGTGATTAATGGCAAGATCAGGACTTAATAAGTATTCTACTGTATTGCAGAGGTAGAGGGGTTTAAGCAAACAATCTCATTCCAAGTTTGTAACAAAACAACAAGCAGCTTAACGCAAACCTGTCTGCATTTGCTATTTTTTACGGAAAAATTCAAATGAACAAGTAAAAAATTATTGTAATAAATAAAGAATTTATTTTAGAAAATTTCAGTGGATTCAATGCCTAACAAAGATATTCCAGTTTATATTACAGTCCTCTCTCCACTCCCACAAAAGAAACATTAAATCACTATTACAGCTCTTAAAAATTGAGTAAATAAAAATTTATATTAAATGGTTCCCCCCGTTTGATTGAAAAGAAGAAAATATTAAAGGCATAAGGTGTTTGAGGTTCTTGAGCAGTTGTGCAATATCAGTCCTCATTCTGGGTGTGAAACTACAACAGTATTAGCATTGGCTTATACTTCCTTCTCACATACAGGTGCCAAGGAGAGTGCAGGAGGAATAAAGAAGCAATTCCATAAAGCTAAACTATGCCTTGTATTAAAAACATAGTTCTAATATTAGTCTAATTACTGAGAAAGTAGGAGTAGCATAAGCAGGAAACTAATTTATTGATGATTTCAACTTCAGTTTTAGTATTACCACATAGGGAGAAAAGTAAACACTCACATAATATTAACATATCAGAGATTAAAACTTAAGCACTGATAGGGAAATAACAAAAATTTGGGATACATATGGAAACTTCAGGTAGATTGGGTGATAAGTGAAATATAAATGCATTTGCATTATGAATGTATATTTACATTTAGAAGATAAACCCAAACTTATTAGCAGGACATTTAGAGCTGGGATAAACATAGTAAAATAATCAAATTAACAGACTTTTGCAAAGTTTTATTCCTTAACTTTAATGTTAGAAGATCTTACTTCTTTTTTCCCAAAAAATCTTGATATGTTCTTGATACTGCTCTTCAACTGCTATACTTAATCTTCTTAATATATAAGGGATCTTTCCTCAGATGAGTTACAAAAAGGCAAATTTGAAGTTTTCACCTGCAGCTACCTCTGATTCACATTACCTGTATCTGTAACACTTTTCTTCTGAAGACTCTGCAACTGACTGTATAGGTAAAGTGATTTTAATTTTTTTTTCTGAAACTTACTCGGCAATTATAGGAAGTAAGCAAACAACATAATTCAGCCCAGGGATTATTTTTTCTTAATTTATCAGGCATTTGAACAGATAAAGCTGGGAGAAAGGATGTTTTGCAACCACTGAAAACTCACCATCATCCTATCTTTACACAATTTCATATTTCATTTATTGAATTCAAATTTACTGCTACCTTTTCAGGACTTAGGAAGAAAATAACCTTGCAGACTTGTTACTGTTACAAAGAAAGCTGAAACTTCGCACAATCTGAGCCACAGGCAGAATTTACTTAGATTCTTAAGGCAATTCCTCAAATAGAGAATAAGATCTGACAGATTCTTTCACATGAGGGAAAGGCCTGGAAAGAAAATGTTTGGCAAATGTTTAGTAAGCTACCCATTTAAGGATTACTCAAATCCTTTCCATCCCACTAACAGAAGACTGCTGTGACTGTCTTTAGAGGACCAAGCCCCAAATAAACATATCTTATAAATATCCCTTTTTAACTTTATATGCTCTTTGTCCAAGGGCTGAGATCAATCTAAAAACTCCAGAGCTTACATATATTTGACAGCATTTGTCGAAGTCCAATTCAGCATGACTAACAAAATTTTGAACAAAGTTAAACTAGCAGGAAATAAAATCAAGTGTCTCATCTGAGTGTGTGTCACAGAACAGTTGCAACATTTGCAAGCCATATGACCCCAACATGACAGAAAGTTAATCAAACATTATTCACTAATACAGTTGCCCTTAGTGCTAATATATTATTTACTGCGCTCATCCTAGCCTTCTCAGAAACCCCATGCTTTAATTATTATTATTATAATCCCTTTTCCACAGAGGCAGAGAACTGCAGAGAACTCTGCATGTATGCAGAGACGTAAACAGAGGCCTCTTCTGCTGGTGGATTAGTCTCAACATTGCAAATTTTGCTTATAGGGCATTTGACCTTGATAGGAGTAGCTCTTAGGTCAACCCTCCATCAGAAAAAAAATCCCCACAACAATTTAGGGTTTTTAATACCCAATTTTCTAAAGCAAGAATGTCATTGCAATTTCTTTCTTCATATATTTCTTCATATATATGTTCATGACTTTTACCACCATGAAATTAGACTGCTGTAGAAGTCTGTTATGTCAGAGATCTCAAAGTGATATTGATCATCTGTATCAGCTCTGTTTGACCTTGGATTGTTAAGACATTGAAGAAGGTCTCTTTATCCTCTACAAGTGAAGAGTGTTGCCCTGTTCTTCTCTGATTTTCTAAAGTTCATTTCAGACTTTTGATATTTTACTTTTGAGATAGAGTTTCTCACGCATTTTTCATGTAAATAATGATTGTTTTGTATTCCTTTCTAGAGGAGGAGAGAATTGATGGACTGTTGGGTTGACCAGCGTGGTTGGGGAGGACAATCTTCTTCAATCCATGGTCACTGTTGGAATTCTATAAATGTCGAGGTCTGTAAATAAACTGCCCCTTTTTGCCTTGGATATCTCAGTGAGTGAGTGTTGTTCTTTCGTGTCAAATTGCGACAAAGAGGGTTTCTTAGCTCTATCACAGAGGCACTGGGTTTGCCTGTCCTAACTGGAAAAATATGAATGAACCTAAACGTAACTACCTGCAGGTGCATAAAATGCAAATATTAGACCTCAACAAGAGGTCTAGTCTGCTTTCTTGCACAAAACTAAGTGTGCCACGGAATTTATAGGGTCTCCAACCAACCCTAAAACTTGATGCAACTGTGGTCCTAAAAGGTTTATTACGGTTTTAATAAATCTCCATGCATAAAAATTGGCATTTTTCTAGAGTCCTGAGACTTCACAGAAAGAAAAATTAATAATGAGGGAAAGATAGTAACATAGAAATTTGCAGAAAAAGAACAATTACAATTAAAAAATTCTCCCAGGTCTGGAAAGGAACTCTTGTATTTGAAGCAAATATTCAGATTCACATGATTTTCAGTGAGCATCCCAAGGTTTTTTAACCTTTCATGTCCCGCTTTACCCAGTTAGATTTTTTAGCCCAGACTGTCTGAATTAGCAGTAAAACAATGTATAAACATCTAACATGAGTCTAGTAATAGTAACACCATGTGTTTTAGAACATGGCAGGTGACATTCCTAATCAGATTACTTTCTTCTTTTGTCCTCAAAAAGCTATTAAGTTGTAATTTATTCAAGTATATTTAAGACATTTTAATTCACAGCAAGGATTTCATAGTCAGGAAGTTTTCCTGAAGGATATGTGACTAACAGCTCTGAAGACTTAAACAGAATGATTATTTACAAACATACAGAGCATCACCCAGAGCTCCTGGAAGTCACTCTGTCAGTAAAGCTTAAAGTTATTCTAGGAGGACACCAGAGTTTAGTCTCCAGGACAGCTGAGTCATTTGCTTCACAGCTGACAGAGTACTGCAGTGTAGTCTGAAATCTCACAGTTAAGTCAAAATTGTTATGCATAATGAAAGCAGTAACCCAGTTTGAAAAAAGGACATAACATAGTAGTTTTAAACTTTTTTATAGAATCACAGTAGAAGTAAACAAAGTTCCTATAATGATGAAATCCCAAGCCTTGCAATATCCATGGATCTGACAGCATGATCTCTTTGAGATACCGTTGCACTGCTCATACACCTTAAACCACTGCGACATGCTAAAATGCAAGCCCACAAGTAACATCAGTTCCTATTAGTTTGATCCTCCTCATACCTGAGGTTTAGAATTCATCACCTAAATAATACATAAAAATAATCCATGAAAATATATACAATGTTGTTGTCCAAAAGGGTGTATCTCAAAAGTGTCTTTAGCAGAAATTAGATCTCTAAGTGAAAGACTATCACACCTGAAATTCCTGCCCAAAGTCCTAAGATTGCAAAAGTTTTCATTGTAAGTTCTCATAAGGCCTTGCTTGTATGCATCTGCTTCAGACCTGCCCACGCCAAACGTCTCTGGACACTCCCTACATCTAAGTGGTGACATGATCTACAAACTATGAGTTCTCTAACTCTGTGTCTTCTGCCACAATAACTTCACAATACATTAATGTCTTTGTTCAGCTGACTTTAAAAAACTTACTAGATAGCAAACTAGAGAAGCCTGACCTAAAGTGTATTTTCTGAACTCAGTTCCATGGTTCAATTCTATGGAGTAACAGGGTCTTTGGTATAGTTGCTTTTTCAATGGGAACAAGAAATTGAAATAATCACAGATGATGAAATGAAAATTACAACTACGGCATCACCTAGTACAGTGCCATGGGGAAGTTTCACTTACATTTACACCCATAGCATAAATTTAATCTCTTATTTTTAGTCTCTTTCAAACTAATAAAATATTTTCAATTGCAAGCACAGACTTCTTGAAATTATACGTAGTAATCATTGGGCCTCTACACGAGTTAAAATTACGGTTTTAATTGTAAGTAAATCTCACATCTGTATGCCTCAGTCCTCATTACAAAACAATAAATATCTTTAAAATATTTCAAATATTTCAAAAACATCCCAAATCTTTCAGTATACTATTGCTGAAAAGTAGTACAATTATGCTAAACTTTCAAAGTTTTTTATAACTGATTATTGTAACTATATAGGTACTTGATCTGAAAGCTGGAGTAAAGGTTAAAGATGGAATAGAAATTTTTGGTTTTGCCTAACCATGAGCTTTTTAAAGTGCAGCTTAAAACCAGGTCTTTATGAATCTTCCATCTACTGTTTATTTTGTGAGTATTTTAAAGGCAATATCTTTAATGCCACTACAGCTGAAATGAATATCTATTTTTATTTAGCACTTAAATGACTATATTTTCATTTTTGAGGGCCACATTTGCATCAAGACATATTTATAATCAAAATCTTAACTCAGTTAGCATACATGTAGCTATCAGAAAATCTGCAACATTGATACTGAATATTTTATATGTTCCTGTGAGAGAAACGGGACACACAAATAAGAAAATATAAACCCGAAAAAAACCCCGAAACTGAGATTTCTAATTTTTGAGTTATTGTTAAACACCTAAAAGCTAAATGCATTTTTCCTAAGAAAACAATCTCTCAACAAAAACAATTCAGTAGAAACCCAGGTACTAAATTGTTGAGGAAAGAGAGTTGGTTTCCTATCTGAAATTCCTCTGAATCTTTAGAAGGCTCTGGACAAACCCTTGCAGTGATTCACAGGCTGGTAAAATTTTCAGAAGTCTATGCAAGACATTTGAATGGGAGGGAAGCAGAAAGAAAAATCAGGCTGTATAAATAGGCTTATAATTTTTTAACCTTTTTTTTTTTTCCCCACTTCTGTCCATAAATTTTAGTCTGTATTTACACGTCTCCAGACATCTGTCAGCTCATCCAGAGTAGAAACTTCACACACACTTGTAACTATTCACATCTCAGAAATGCCCACAATACAAGCATGTATCAAGCCTACGATGCACACACAGAAGAGACTTCTACTGTAAAACTTCCCTAGAATGCAAGAACTCCACATGTGGTGGGAGTCCTTCAGTCCTTCAAATAGTCCCTAATTGAAGTTCTTCTGAATTCTTTTAATAGGGTTGCCTTCAACTTGACCGCAAGCATATTTATATGCTTAAAGGACAGCATTTAATTGAAAAAGCTGTTTGGAAAATAAAAATTAAGTAAATAAATATACTGAAACAAATCTCAGTTAAGTGGTCGCTGTTGTAATTACTGTTAAAAACTTTCAGTTTAAATGGAATTACCATATCATACAAGAATATACCCTGGTGAAGCTAGAATATGAGTATGGAACAAATAAATTCCAGCATTAAATCTCTAGGTTTTGCATTGATTCTTTATCTCTCCAATCTTCAAAAGACTGCATTCAAATTTTGTATTCCAGCATTCTCTATACTCTGCTTTGCATATGAAACAACAGCGTTTTCAGGGTGACACTTCACTAATATTTTTGGCACTTCATAGCAAATAAGAATTGCAGTCAGTAAAAAGATGTTTATACCTTAGGTAAATTTCTTTCCCAACCACTGCTCAGCATATTAGTACTAGCTGTTCAGGATTATAATTGATGTATAATGGACCAAAGTTTCACTTTTAAGTTCACTTACATAAGTGTAGCTTAGAGCAGAATTTTATTATCAAATCACATTCAATATCCAGAAAGTGCAGATGTAAAACTGATGTACAAAATAAAAAACACAGGGCACAATAACTGCTATTAGTTATTCAACTTCCACACAAAATCCCATTTTTTAGAAAATACCAATATCTGTATTATACATGCATACTTCTAAGGTTTTGAGCCTTTCTTAGATATGACCAGAGTCTCAAATTTGCTTAGCAGCTAGCAGCTCCCATGGAGAAACAGAGAACTCAGAAAAATAGAAAATGTTATGAACTACAATCTTAATAAGAAAATACAGTTAGTTAACTACCAGTATGGTGAAAATAAAGGATTTTGTTTTAAATTACTGTCATGCTGAGCCTTTCTGAATGCTAGTTAAATGATGAAGGTATTTAATTATTTTTGCAGAAAAACCTTTTCTATAATCAAAAGGAAGGGAAAAATAATAGATGTAGGAATAAAAATTGCATGTAGGTCTAGGAAACAAATATGAACAACCACCTTTCCTGCTTAGCATAGAAAACAACAGAATTGTGAACAGACATATTGCATAGAGCTAAAATAAAGAAGAATGGCAAAAGTGGTGGTGAGGTGCCAAGGCAGGCTAGCAGTGTTTCAGACCCTCCTCCATGATTTACATGTACTAAGGCTCTGTATGTACATTTTTTAAATTACACTAATTAACTTTTTGATACTCTGAACAGGAGGGAAGGCTGGGGAAGCACACAGACAAAGAGGAATTCAGCTGAGAGTGTAATAAACCGAACTAATCACTTGGAACCTGCTCATCTCTAATCCACTTTGGTCTTCCCTCTTGGGATGGGAAAACACCACCAGTCATACTGGAGGTCTCACTCATCCATAGCTCTCTCTGCTTCCTCATCTTACTCTTTTCAATTTACAGTCTTCCAAGCCCTACATCAAGTACTTCTCAGAATAACACTTCAGATTCAGTAAATGAGATGTCTGCAAGTATGGTTGACATCTTAATTTCCTGCAACATTGCTGAGAAAACTCACACTTAAATAACTATTTTATGGCTTATCCATTTTATAAGAATAAATCAAAAGCTATTTATTTTTTGGAAATTTCTTCCAAATTTTTATGTTTAAGTAAAAAGATTCTAGTTCAGAAAAAAAAAATAAAAGAAAAGAAAAAGTAACAGCTTTTAAAAACTATGCCAAATTAAACCTTGGCAATACTTGTTATTTTTCCCCAAACTCTGAAGTGCTAAATTAAAAATACATCTAAGTCAGTTCAACCAGTTAACTTCTTGCACAAATTACATACTCTTTACTCAAACAAGCATAAATGTTGTAAATGTTCTCCTTGCTACAACCCAGAGCTACATTGTTCCACTTCTTTTTGCTATTTTGTTCAACAGGGGAAGATCTGTGGGAAAGGGACATTTTGCATTGCTCTGGAGTCTGGGCAGAGTCCTTACTTTTCACTTCACAAATTGCAATAGTACTAATGTCTAGTAACAGTAATGTAATAGAGAGCTGGTATCTTGAGCTGCATTCAGAGCAGCATTGCCAGCAGGTCAAGGGAGTTGATCCTTCCCCTCTGCTCGGTACTGTAGCCACACCTGGAGTGTTGTGTTTAGTTCTGGGTTCTGCAGTACAAGAGACAGCGTTCAACAAAGGGCCACAAATAAAAGACTGGAGCATCTCACCTATTAGGAAAGGCTGAGACAACTTGGACTGCTTTGGTTTTAGAGAAAAGCAGGCTCAGGAAGGGCATCTCATTAGTGTATATATATAACTGGAAGGAGACTACAGCGAAGATGGAGCCAGGCTTCAGCTGTAGTGCCCAGTGACAGGACTGGAGGCAGTGGGCACCAAGCAGGACACAGGATGTTTCCTCTGAACATCAGGAAACACTTTTTTACTGTGTGGGATTGAGCACAGGCATGGGTCACTCAGAGAGGTGGTGGAGTCTCCATCCCTGAAGATACTTAAAAGGTGTCTGGACATCATCCTTGGCAAGCTGCTCAGGGTGGCCCTGCTTGAGCAGGATGTCAGACAATACGACCTCTAGAGGTCTATTCCAACCTCAACCATTCTCTGATTCTGCGGAATGTCTGTATGGACTGGCAGATGAGCAGGACATCTGTGTAATTCACAGCTCCATCCCACACCATTCCACATTTGAACAAACATGCCTCAGACATTCCTAGTCACTAAGAATAGTTTTCCCTTTCTTTCCTTGTCTATTTGCTACTCCTCCCAATGCTAATATCTTCCGGTTTAGTTTCCACTTCTTTTACCCTCTCAGAACAATGCAATACAGAAGTAGCTGAAATGCCAACAGACTGAGCACCATACAGTTTAGCTGTGTGAGTGTAGTCTAGACTCAATTTCCAATCTATGGATTGTGTCTTTACCCTCCTAGATTCTCTGAAAAGTTTTACTGTAACACTGTTGGGGTACTATGTTCACTGTGTCTCACATACAAATGATACTACTTTTGCACTCCTATTTCTTCTCCCCTCAATCCTCTCCCCATTTTTACAGACCAATTGAAAAGAAGATGCAGAGGACAAACTCTTTGTAAAGTACTATCTGACTTAACTGTATTTTTCTTCTGTCTACCAAAAGAGGAATGACTGCCTCCTCCCTCTTCTAATGGGCTCCTCTTCTTCCTTTAGAACAGTATCAGCTACCTTTATCCTTATTCAGCCTTTTATTTATTTTAGAATTTCCCCCATTTAAAAGAAAATTACACCAAATATGTCATATTACATATTGCCTTTCTCCAAAGGTAATAAAAAAAATGTGTGAATTCTACCCAACATAATAAGCTATTGAATGATAATACCACATGGACCCTATAAAATATGCTAAATGAACCCTCACAATCAGATGTGGCAAATATGGAGAAAAATGTACATAACAAATAATATCATCTGTTTCCTGTATACTTCCACAGCTTCATCGTTCACTGGGCATATTCTCACAAAATGTCATGTGAAGAGCCTATCAAAATTTAAGCATTTTACATAACACCTGTTATCAGAAAGGAGAATCCTATGGATGTGTTTTAAATCCATCACCAGATAGCAGTAAACGTCACAAATAGGCCAAATGAAAAAAAAAAATATTGATTGGAAGTTCTTAACCAAGATTAAGTTAATACAAATATTAATTAGCAGTTGTAAACAGAAAGTTTCAAAGCTATTGTATTTTTCAATCAGTTCTGTGTGTTTTGAGTTCTGCTCTCATACCACCGGATGTTGTATTGCTATATTCTATAATTACGTCACACAGGCAAACACTATCAGTAGTGATTTTTTGCTATGAATTTTTTTAAGATTACTTACTAAATCAAAATTGTTCACTCATCACCATCAGGCCACAAAACTCTAAGTCAGGTTATATTACTGAAGTGACCAGCAGACAGAGCAAAATATTTTCTGAAAAAACACCAGTAAAAAAGCTACAGAAAAACTGTTCACCTGTTGCTTCTCACTCAGAAGTTACCAGACTGTATCTTAAGAATAAAATACCAACCAACATTTAAATACAGAAATGCAAAGATTATTCATTCTGTCATTTCAAAATATAATCAGCATGTATCACGCAGCAAAGTAGTAAAACCACACTCAGGCTTCTAAACATTTTTTCTTCGCATGTACAGTGCAATACTAAATAATACAGGATCTGAGGTTTTGATGCAATAAAAGATACAGTCCATTTTTTTTTCAATCTACAGACAAGATATAGGAGCCTTTACTTGTTACAGAAATTGTATTTTTTCTTTACTGTTACCACACATCAATTATGATCCCTGACTACCAATTTGTCTGCAAACTTAAAGCTGTAAACTGCAAAAAATGAAGATATCAAAGCCTCACAGAATCTACACAGAGCTAATATTTTGCAGACAAAAATATTTTGAGTGATTTGGCCTGACATTATTAAAACATTTTTTATGCAGAACCCTATAAATACTTTCTTCCAAAAAACCACATCAAAACACTTGATCAAATTCTAACTGTGCAGTGTTACTAGTTTCACATGCATCTTGATTCCAGGTACTGGGTGTTGAAAGATTTATTTATGTTGAGTTGTACCCTAAGGTCATTCACTTTTCAAAAATTAGGATTCTACAACAATAACCATCTGAAAGACAGCAGCCTGACAATCAACCTCAGGTAGGAAGAATTATTTGGATCCCACAGACAGTAAAGTAGGTCCTTAGAAGTGACAATTTCCTTTTTATTTTTCCCTCTTTTATTTTGTTTTAGTTATTAGACCCTCAACTCACAAATGCTCAACTGTCACAAATGATCAGTGTTACTGAACCACCGGCATTAATCTGTTGTTTGAAATGTATAAAGAAAGACAAATACAGGAGACATTGCAAAATGTCTTCCTCAAGTAGAACCAGATATTGAAATGATAAATAACATAGCCTATGAACACTAGTTATAATGTTCTTGGGCAAAAAAGATTTCTAAATATCAAAGACTGTTGCTTCATTGTCAGATGGTCCATAAATAAACCATGGTCAATTCATGACATTGGACCTTTTCTTCTTGCTATGCTACTGTAAATAAGTGTGTTCCCCTTGCCTGTCTGAATTCTACATGCCTATTTCCAGAAATGCCGCAGCATGTAAGTAACACTGTCATGTCCTTTTTGTCAACTACATGCTGATTATCCTTTTCTATCTGCAGTTTGGGAACATTATCAAGGTCAGAAGCAATCGCTCAGAAAACTGATCCTGAAGCTCTTGTGTCTGATAATTTCTGTATGGAATTTTCATAAATAAAATTCACAATGTAATTGGTGAAAGATCCACCTTTCTTATATACTACAGAAAAAAAAAATTGTACCAGTAACTTGGCAAGTATCTAGTCAATGTGTTCATTACTTGTGTGTAATCCTGTCTTATTCCAAAATGACACAAGTCTAATTTACCTTTACCATATATAACTTCCACGTGGGTTTGGGCAAATGCCCACCTCCTTCAACTCTCCTGACCTCCCCTCTTTTTCTTTTTTTTTTTTTCTTTTTTGACAAATTGGTTATGAGGCATTTACAACTGATGCACATATCGCAAAATTATTTCTGCCGAGTTTCCTCCATGACCTGCCCGTGGGACATGACATGCTCTGAGATGCATCGCTCTATCAAACTGAATCTTTCCAGGACAATGCAAATTATGACAAATTCCATCATCCCGCATTATGCGCTTCATGCTAATCTTCCTAATTCGAGAAAATCAGAAGGGCTTGCTGTTCTGCTGAAGGGCACGTTGTCTGAATGAATGATGGTGAAAGAACATCCACAATCCCCTTCATCTTCTAATCCCAGCTGTGGCCACCTCTGTCCTAAAACCACTGAACTTTCTATGTCATTCTTGCATCAGAATTAACCCTGGATCAGTCCTTTGACAAAGTATAGGGAATAACAATTATTTTTGGTTTTGGACTTCAATGGCAGTACATCTTTAGAAAAGCATTTTTATCAATAGTTTCATCATAGACTCTTCTCCCTATTTCTTCTAGTCTGCCGGTCTCTCACAGTAGGAGTGCAATCTCCTAGAAAACTTTCTCCCAGAGTGGGAGGGTTGAAACAATTTCAGCTATAGGTTTCAGGCAATCTTTGGTCTTGAGCACTTTTGTCTTTGGGGGACCTTACACTGCTGACTCCAAGCAAACCTCCAACCTGCAGTACATTCTTCAGAAACTCCCCAAGACAGAAAACTGCTGCATCTCTGAATGATTCTTCACTGGCTCAGAAGGTGGCAGTATTACCACATGAAAGAAATTTGCCTTCTCCAAGTATTCCATATCCACATTGCTGAAATAAACATGTTTAATTCCCAAAGAAGCATATATTTTATCCTGTGGCATAATTTACTTATAACATTAAAACTCAAACATGGAGCAATTTGTAGCAATAACTATGATTATGCTGTTAGTGGCCCAAATGTCACTGTCTAGATTAGGCTAAATGATACCTAGCACCAAAGAGCTTCTGTGATTTATTTTTTATTATCACTGGTAGAACTTGCATGCTTAAAAGGCTCCCCATTCAAATTATTCAGTCTTCTTGATGACTGAGGTAATCATAGAAAATCTTATAAAAAATTAGAAAAGTCTTAAATCATAGCCATGCTTAAAACATATGAATGTTTTGGGCAGGCAGATATGGGACTGCAGATTTAAAAATAAAACTTCACAGTAAAAACACAATGCATACTGCAGAATTAGAATTAAAATCTATACATTTTTGACAATCTGCAAGACTGAAAATTAAAAGAGTTTAGAATCAGGAAAATCAAGGTACTGCGTTATGAAATAAAATGTACATTTGAAAACACTCTCAGAAATATTAATAAATATATTTATGATACTGTTTCATGGAAAAGGAAAGAACATTAAGATTTTAGAATAGTTTTTGCCTTAATTTTCCTTTCTTTAACATCTCAACTAATGGGATTCTTTTCCTACATATTTCTATAGTCAGAACACTTCAATAAACAGGAATTCTGTCAATATTAGAGATAATATTTCTTCTATACTATTACTTCAAATAAACTCAGAATTTTTATTTATGAAAAATGTAGTGTAAGCCATACATTCTAGTTCAATAAGCTTTTCAGAAGGAATAAACAAACACTCGGTAACCAAAATGCAGGCAAGTTTTGTTTTGTATTTACAGTCTCTGCTTTAATAGAATCTCGCATAATTGGCTGATGCTATACTGAGTCTTCATACGTGCCTAATAAGTACATAGCACAGATCCACATTAAAGTATTACTAAGAAGAGACAGGAAGATCTTTAGCTTTATACTTCATTCTCAGCGAGACCCAAACCCTCAGAGGTAAACGACTATGTGAGCATCATTTCAGCAAAAGGCACCGGGCACACCCTGTGCATGCTGTGGCTTGTTGACAAGAACCAGGGCAGGCAGACACCAATAATACATGAAGTGCGGTTCAGAGGCAATTAGGATCAGTTGTCAAGGCCAGGCCATTAATGAAAGAACATGTCAGAGGAGCTGGAGACTTCAATGGTTGAGGGCAAGAAGGCGATTTAGTGTGACAGATCGAGTCCTTCCAATGTCCTCAGTGGTACATGCTAATACCAGCCTTAACAACCTTTTGTGGCAGTGTATAATGCGACTAACATGGACTTTGATTCAGCAAAATGACTGCTGCCACTGTTAGTCTGTCTCATTCCAACAACGGTAAAAGCACTGCTACAAATAATTACCCACTTCCTTCTCCCCCCTTGTCCATTTAATGCAGCAGTCCTTTATGCATGCCATACTGTTTCTCACTAGAAGGTCACAACGTTTATCATGCTGCTTTCTTTTCTTTCTGTCATGCCTTTTATATTTGTTAATATAATCTGAAATTATCCTGTAAAACAGTTTTGTTCAAGTAAAAGGAAATTAAGTATAAATACAACATTACCTCATGTGACTAATAACAAATACAAAAAGAGCAAACCAAACTGGTCTGAAGGATTCACTAACTATTCTCTCAATTATGCAAGGAATATGCTGCAACATGAGATAAATATCCATCTTCCTTATAACATCATCTACCGGATTAAATATATATGGCAACTTTAACGACCATGAAAATGAAATCCTGAAGCTTTATACATAATTTGGCACTTGGCTGTTTTTCCTGTTGTTACTTAATTAAAATTAATAGTCAGCACTTCTAATTTTTATAAAAACTTACAGACTCTAAATTCCTAACATTCAATTACAGCATGAAAGGAAGCATAAATTTAGAAAAAATAACCTGAAACAGCAGTTGTATTGTAGTCACAATATTAAAGTTGGGGACATCACTGAAACAAGGCAATATTGTGCTTTCTTTACAGAAGAAACTAGAGTTTTTAAATACATTAAGACTTCACAAACTATTTTCTTAACTACAGTATTAATCTCTTAAAGTATGGTCCTGGTGTTCACTACCTCTTCCGAGATCAATTTCTTTCTAAGTCTTCAACATTCTATCCACATAAGAATATGCTATACCATTTAGGTGTGAGAAATTTGACTTCAAAAATGGCAGGATTAAAAAAAAGGTTAGTCATACTCACCAGAATTCCCCTAATATTTCAAGGGGGAATTCATTGATTTGTCAAAGTAAACACTGTCCTATCAATGATAAAAATGGCTTCTTGAGCCCTATTTTATTCACCTTACATCAGATGATGTGGTTCTCCCCTATCACTTCTGTCATTTGGCTATGCCTGAACTGACCTTTCTAGAGGCAATACTTATCTGTGAGTGACAGGAGAAACTATCTCCAGCAGGATGAATTTCCTTCTCTCTCTTCATTTCTCTACACTTTGCCTACTTTCTGTCTGACTCATTTTAGTTCTCCTTTTTTTTTTTTGTCCATTCCTTTTTTTGTTTATGATTCTACAGCTAACCTCTTCTTAACCAACCTTTGCAAACATTCCCTTCTCAACCCATAGTTTTAACCTTCTCAGTATCTACTTATTTGACATATTTTACAATTATTTTTTCTTTTCACTCTTCTCTCTTTTAATTTAATTCTTTGCTCTTTTCCATTTCATTCTTTTCTTTACTTTTGCCAGCTCCTCTTCCAATCAAAGTTAAGAGAAAATTCCCACTGATTACAATGTGAGTACACTTTAATACAAGCAATTTAGCCCTGGATATACTACCAACCTCAGTGTATCCAATATAAGCAGCAATTGTTGGATTGTTGGTGTTTATATGATTAGTACTAGTGGTATTTCTTAGATGGAATAATGTATAAATGATGGGATTGCACTGTACTTCAATTACTGGTCCATGGTGCATTATGAGGAAGATGAAGCAGAAATATAATGGAGACAGCAGTGATCTCACATATTTTATCTACATATATTGATTTTTTTGGATTGTGGTAAGTATGTACAAATGAAAGTTATATATAACTCCTGGCATATATACTAGGAATAAACAATAAATTAAAAGTTATGCATATGGGTAACCCAGTTCAACTTTAAGATTTGGGTTCAGATTGGCATTAAAATTCTACCTTAAAAAATGTGATATCTCCACAGATATGCCAGTAATTATCTTACACTTCTTTAGTAAGAGATTTGACATAAAAAAAAAAAAAGATGGAGAATATTATCAGAGCAACACTTAAAAAAAAAGAAGCATTACAGTATATTGCACTATTTCATAAAGCAGAATCAAGAGATCAGGACTAACATTTAAATAATATTCTAATTGTTCTGTACCTTTTTATACTTCTTTTTCTTTCATGTAACTTTCATGACCTTCTATCAAATTATTTTTAAACAATTGCCTCAAGATTATTACTCTTTGCAAATATTTCTAAAATATTTCCTGCAAAATTAAAGAATATTTTTCATTTAGTATCTAGAGTTTTAATGATACATTACTGGATGGCTTGGAAATAATTATCATAAACATAGCAATGACAGACACAAATATTTAATATCATGAAATTCTGAAATTTTACAGAATTTATAGATGCACTCTGTAAGATATCCTTTTAAAGAATTATAACAAATCTTTTCACAGACATGAATTAGGCTTTAACAGAAGCATATAGGAGCACTCTTAAAGCAATTTTAAGAACTGAACACAAATAAAACTACAATATGTACATATTAGAAACTGCACTATTTAATAATCAAGATGTTTCTAAACTGGAACTATTTTCAGTATCCAGGAAGGAAGGAAGGAAGGAAGGAAGGAAGGAAGGAAGGAAGGAAGGAAGGAAGGAAGGAAGGAAGGAAGGAAACACAGCATAGCAGTACAAAAAACCCCCTAAACTTTCTTACCAAATATAAGTGAAAAAATCAAAGCAAAAGAAATATATAAAGAAAATATAAAATAAAATAAATTTGATGCCTAATACAAACAAGTCATACTTCTCATCCCCTACAACCACAAAAAATTCATGAACAGTTTTTAGGATATTTAGGGGAAAATAAATTCAACACTGATGTAAGGCTCGAACTGCAAAGAGAAGAAACAAGGTCACTTCCACTGTATACTAAAAATATAATCTTACCTAGAAGACAGTGAATATGGAACTTTCTCTAAAAATGTGAATCTAATTATAAAACACAAAGGTGATCAGAACTTTGGAGCTAACGCTCTTATTTTTAACACTGTCTGGATTGTAACTGCAAAATACAAAACCCCTCAATATTAACTCAGTGTGTGCTTACTGACAAAAAAGAAGTGTTTCAAGAAGCAATGCATAATGATACATACGATATGCTTTCATAAATTAACATGCCAGAATCTCTCCAAATAAGCCACTACAAATTTAGAATACGAATACAATTATAATTTGGAGGTACAACGAAAGACAAATAACCAAAAAATAATTTCAAACAAGCAATAACCATGGAGGAAAAAACATATAAACCTTTGAAAATATTTTGGTTATCATTGAAAACAAATAAAAAAGAAAGGGATGTCAAAAATTGTTTTGTGTGATGCAGAGATAGCAAATACTGGCTCCTTAAGCCTAAAACAAGTAAGAATCTGGGCAGAGGCATGCATGTAAGTTTGGCTTTTCCATTTTCAACTGCCCTAAAATGCAAGTCAGGTTGACTAAGAGATTTTTCCTTGTTTTGAAAACGTTGTCCTGTCTCATTACAAAGAGCTACTAAGAGAATGCTCTGAAACAGGATTCTCTCACAGGATTTCAAAGTTGGCTTTTTTTGTTAGGTTGAAAGATTCTGTGCTAAGAAATAGCATAGTTGAACTCAGGGATAAAATGTGTTCAATCCCTGAAATGCAACCTAGAGTTGAGCTAAAAGCTGGGCCTCTCCAACAGCAGAGAGCATATGACAACGCTGGCTTAAAAGAATGACATTTTCGGGTCCTTATGGTGGTAAAAGGAAGCTTAGGATGAATATTTGTGATCTCTTGGGTTCAAAAGGAAAGGGTGGGGAAATGGGAAAGCATCTCATAATCTACCTTAAAGGATAGATGATCTCTTCAAAATCCATGGAAAAAAACACCCCACTTTCAAGACAACCACTCTGTTTGCTTGCACTGCCTGAGGGAGATAGATCCCATGTAGTTTATTTGCACTGAAGAAGTTCAAGAAGGGGAACAGTCTGAAGAGCACAGTGCCTTAATTTGCCAACTCAACAGTCTGTGGTTTCAGCAGCAAAAACAACAGCTAAAAGCAATGAGGTTTCACACTTAAAACAGATGACAGAACACAGACCAAAACCTGGTTGGAAAAAAAGAGAGTTTCACACATTTTTGAGGTTCAACAGTATTTCAGTGTGTAATGATATGGAGGGTATCAGTTTATCAAAATCAGTTCACCTTAAACTTTCTTTCAGTATTACAATAAAAGTAAAGCTATGCTTATCTGGAGATATTGCCTCAGTAGAAGAGAATTGCTCCAGAGAAGTAAAGGTACAGAAATTACTAAACTGATGTCTTGAATCATCTAGTAAGTTTTGAATGTCTTCTCATATAGCCATAAAACTGGATTACAGTAGAAAGTATCTATTAAGAACAAACAAGTATATGGATACTGTAGGGAACAAGTGAGGAAGAAAGAAGGGGTGGTCCATGTGAGTGTCCCAGTAGTACACAGCAACACTAGGTATCCTTACAAGTGGAACTTGGGCAAACCTAAGTCAGCAGAAATACCAGCTACACAAAGAACCACATCATTGTTTCTGTATATGTTAATGAATGTCTAGGGATGAATTATCTAGGGCATGGCATGGCTCACAAACAGTTAACCTAGTGAAAATTCTAAGGGAAGGAACATGAGCACTTCAAACCTGTCACAATAATCACATAACTGAACCTCTAGAGAAAGAGACAATGTTTCAGTTACTGAGCTCAACCCTCAGGCTCTCATGCATCAAATTCACAAATGAAAACAAACTGGGATGGGGGATGGAAAGATTTGTGGTGCCAAAATGCCAAGATAATGTAGTGGACTCAAATAAATTTACCAATAGTGAATACATAATCTAAAAAAAGATGTCTGAACTCCAACTAGGACCATTCTGGTAAAACACAGTGAAGCGGAACATGAAAAAGTATTAATAACAGGCATGTTGATAGGAAATAATGGGGGTGACTGATCTGAAAAAATGCAACAGCTTTTGAAGCTAAATATGAGGTGAGTAGACCTACCAAGGTATCAATTGTACTATCTTTATAAGCACAGTGAAAACTATGAAGAAGAGGACATTTTAGCAGAGAAGGCAAAGGGGGAAAAGAGAAGATACTACTTAAGGGAGACACCAAAATAGGTAGGTTATAGCCTCTAAAGCATATAGAAGTTAAGAAAGATTAACAGTGTCAACAGCAGCATGTTTGTAGAATTACTTTTTCAAAATTAGAGTGGAATTATTGATTGAGTCCTTATTCTCACCTTCTGAAGATATTTTTGTGAGTTTCCCTTAAGAATCAATATTGAGAGATTATAGAATGATTGTTTTATTAGAAATGTTTACCTGGGTAAATTTTTGTTCTCTAAAGACTTCCTGTACCATTCAATCTGAAGCATACTGGTGGATCAGTTTCACTTGCAAAGTCACCATGAAAACATTTGCAATATATTACAATCCTGTAAGTGTTGGTATAGAATATAAAGACATTTAATAGATCTGTGGTAGGGATTATTTACTTTAGAGACGTCTTGGCAAGTTTTTCATTTCACACTCAGGCACATTCTTTATTCATTAGAGTATTTGGTGTTGCACACCATTTGCTTCTACTGACAAGCTCAGCAAGGCCAGAGGGTTGTTTGAACATCAGGGTGGACGGTTCTCATACTAGAAAGATTTTTTTTTGGAGAATCTTTTTTCTGTTATAGACTATAAATGTGTAACGATGTTCTAAAAATTCAATAGACAGATTGTGACAACAAATTATTTACTTCCTAATACTATATTTGTGTAGTTTTTTCCACAGGAGAGGTTCTATTGATTAAAAACTCATTTTAGATGACTGAGACAAGCATGTAACATGTTCTGCTTAGGACAAATGTTTTATATATGGGTCTGATTGTATATTGCATCTTTTAACAGTACGGCATTGATTTTTATTTTATGGAAATAGGGGGACTCATGGTTTTTCAATATATATCAAAGTTTTTCAGTAACAGTCAGGTAACTAACAATAACATCTAGGAAAGTAATATTTCTGCAGAAACATTCCAAAGACGACTTGGCAGAAAGTTGATAATTACCCAATTTGTGGTGGAAACCAATAATGGAGTCTAAGTTTCCCGTCAAGATAACTTTTTCATCTTTGTATGTCAGATATGCCACGACATCATGGTACAATTATTTAGAAACTCTTTTTCAAGGCAGCCAATTAAAGGGTTAGTTTATATATAGCGGGGCTATATTCACGTTTATTGTTTTATAAAAACTGGTACAGTTGAGAATAGTGACAACCTAGTTGTTCTAATGGGAAAACAGAGATATGTATTTCAGTTTTTCAAAATTTTTGTCCTTTTAAAGCTTCAAGCATGTCCCGTCGTGAGTTGGCATATGGGCATATAGATTACTGCAGTGCTTCTACAGAGGCACTGCAGAATACTATGAGGCTGTTGTCAATATGCGCATTCTGCTGTGGAATCTGTGGAGAAACTCTTTGTTCTCTGTGGTAAACTTCTTTTTACATTAGTGCCAGACTCAGTTATACAGTCCTCATGGTTTATCCTCATGGATCACAACTGTGTCTTTTGCTGCTTCTGGCTTAACCACTACTCAGGCATTGAGTCTAAAGCACTTCTCTCAGTGACAGTTTTTGACTCTGGTATTTATTGCTGGTTATTACAGAGCCAAATCTAACTCAGTCAGTATAACAGTTGAAGGTGCAATTTGGCCTAATGTAACATTTTTAAACCTATGCTTTTATGATACTGGTCATCTCCTGGCATTTGTGATATAAAACAATAGCACTGGAGATACCTTAAAAATATCTTTTTTAAAAGAAAGTGATAAAAAAATGCTCTCGTTCTCTTCCTAACAATAATTATTCCTGTGTTTCTTATGTCAGAAATACTCATCTCTGCCAAGGACAGAACTGATTATCTTGCTTAGGCTGCTAAGCTTGTAGAATAAAGAGAATGTGAATAAGACATCAAATGTAGAATAATACATCTCAAATAAAAGTGGGATTAATTATGGCTATTTTTTTATACAGTTGCTTCTTTTTTTTTTCTTTTTCCTTAAAACAAAATTTTAAACTGATTTTTGGCAACAGCTCCTCTTAAAGAAACTAGGAAATAAATCTTCTGACAGGAGCAGAAATATAGTACATCCAAGAACTCACTTGTAACAATGGGACCAGCAAGCCGAGAGCAGTGAGATTTACAGGTTTAAATTGCGATGTCCACTTTTTGGGACATCATGAAAAAAAAGCATCACTCATTTATTTGTTCAAAGTTTATAAGAGTGTTCAAAATACACTAAGAGTCATAGTTATTGCTACACTGTTGACACTATGCTCAGGATTTTTCATTTGGGTAGAAGATACCAGAATGAGGATGTCACCAAGTTTAGTGTATCACTTAGGGAAATCAAACCACTGACATTGTATGTGCCTGAAGAGATTCATCCGGACTTCAAAACACTATGTTGAATTTTTTCTTGTCTTGCAATTGGCTTAATATGACTTAGAAAACTATGAATCCTTTGATTACAGAAATAACTGCAAAGATGGTCTCCCTTTTCACACTAAGCATTTTTCAAAACCACAAAGCATTCCTTTGGACTTGACAGGGGCTAGATGAAAAGAAAGGTTGTTCACAAAAAAGGATAAGTAGGAACATACGCATTTTAATTTAAATAAAACCCTTCAGATACCAAGGGACCGTGCCTAGAAAAATCAAGGCAATAGTTAGAAGAACTGGAATTATGACTGCCAGCACACTCTCAGTCATGCATTACATATGTTCAGTTGCTTGGAAAGTAGGATATTCAACTCCAACCAAGGGAACAAACAGTTTCCCCAAATGGGCTGCTCATAGTAATCAAGCAACATATGATTCATCTTCAGCACTAAATCCCAGGCAGATTTTCCATTAATATCAATGTTACAACTTTACACTCATAAATTAAAAACTTATACACAGAATTTAGGTATATGAGCACAACTCAATGGGATTCCTCCCACATACAGAAGTAAATTCACACATAACTGCTCATAGACTTAGTACAATAATAACACATTTCTGCTAAATGGCAGGCCATCAGCCTTCACACGTGTCATTATTGGGAAAACATTCATATTTGCCAATAATTAAGCTCTAATTACAGGCTTAAAGTTTTATTAACATATTGAAAAATAGTTTGGTTTATCAGTAAACATAAGGTTACTTACGTTGAGCATACAGTAAACGCTTGAAAGCTGACAGAAAAAGGTAGAAACCCAAATCACTAAAGCATAAAGGCTTCTTTCTCTTAGATAAGGAAAAATTCTTTCTGAGATTATTTTAAAAATATTATTTACTATTAAGTAACTAAAAAATTCTTACAGACCTACAAAGCAAGCTTTTAAGCTACTCTCATTTGATGTTAAATTCTCAGTTAGAATAGAAACTAATCTGCGATTCACAACAGTAAGCACAATGAATGGACAGCTTTCTAAATTAGACAATTAGAAGAACGAAATACCATGTTGTCTTAGAGTCAAATTTTGGTCTGATAGACAGATCCTAAGTCAAATGCAAAGTCACAGTCTAGGACCGAAGAAACTGCAGTGGTTGTATCATTCCTTTAAAAGAAAACCCAAAGAGCTGCTCCTTTGAACTACACTTGAAGAAAAACATGAATTTGCTACTTTGTGCAAATGCTTTTTTAAGATGCAAAAGAATTGAAATATAGATCCCCTTACCCAGGCACATGGGAGATTATCTCCTACTTTATAGCCATGCTGTATAT